>CM031858.1:133188376-133217556 GCA_018697195.1 Certhia americana | reverse complement strand
GTTTAGGTACACCTACTGGAAAATAGATTGTTGCCACAACCTATGGTAAGTTTCCCTACAAGGAACTACACGAAATTTTAGGTGTTTGACATACTGAAATATTCACAAAAAATGATATTTTGAGAGTGACAGTGCTTCAGCTGAAAAGCGATTTCACTTTATTTAAATGAAATTCCCTTGTTTACCTGAAATGGAATTTTCATCTACATAAGTATACTTATAACCCATTTTAAAAGGCAACTGAGTATTCCCCCCCCAAAATTAACTCTTGTGGGGGAGGGAAGAAAGAGTATTATTGTTCAAAGTCCGAGAGTGCTACGTTTGCTAGAGCCGAAGACCAGCTGCGCGCATTGAGGAACTAGGTGAGGGATTACAGGTTCCACACCTGTCATGGAGTCGTATGTGTCCTTAATAGGGATATTGTAGGTACAGCTGAGTTAATCTGAAACCTGGAAAACCGTTGCATAATGCTGTATTTCATTGTATGTGCTTTGTCTTATTTCAGTGTGTTACGTGATTTTAATTTGTTTTATCAAACAAAGCTAACAAAAGTTGGCAGATTGTGTGGAGGTGCAAGAACAGCCACATGCGTTTTGGTTTATTTATCCCTTTCCCATTAGTTTTCCTTTTCTGTGCATCTTTAGGCACCAAATGTAAGTAGAGACATTGGCTGTGCAGAAGAGGGCACTTATTTCCAACACTTGAGCATTTCCTGTTGACTATGGTTATGTATGGTAAGATCTTATCCCCCTGTCAGGACAAGCATTTTCCTTATTTGGAACTCTGAAACAGTCACCAGGACAATCAACTTTGGAGCCTAGGCAACTACTAGCAATCACTGTCACAAAGGATTGCTTTGATTTGTGGTTTTGATCCAGAACTGTCATGCATCTCCCCCTTAACCACCACAGACGGGTATTAAGACACACCAACTAGAATTTGTCTCTAAATGGGTCGTTGTTGGTTTGCTCTACCCAGGTGATTATCCTCTAAATTGCTCTGGACAAAAAGCTGGAATCCCTGGTACTCTACATGCGTGAAAGATGCACGTTGTTGGACTAAAGATTAAACAGCTTGTCTGGGATCTCTGGGAATGAAACTTCAAGGATTTCTCAAAATACGTGTACAGTTAACAACAGATATGTTAATGTGAATCCACCTTTCCTCATTTACTGTGTTTTTTTCATGTTCCTGCTGTGCTTTTCCGTCACTTGCTGGGCTCAGCGCCCGTGTTTTTCTGCTCCTCAGAAAACTCCATGTAGAAAACCATAGCTGTTCTTGTGCTCAATCTTACAGATCTCACACGGAACTTTTTCTTGAGCCTCTGCCCTGGTGGGTTGACGTCTCTCACAAGGTCTAAAGAAAGCCGTCACAAAACAGAGGCAGCCCAGGGACCCCTGATCCTACTCCCCCTTTCCCATGCTTGGGAGAGAGCTGGCATGGTCTCAGTCACTGGGGCAATCCAGGTGCCTTTAACCAAAAAAATGCCGAATTCTTAAAGAACACTATTCTTAAAGCAGCACTCGGAACTGTACCTTTCTAGAAAGGTGACAACCCGAAGCTTTTGAACTCTCTGGTTGCAAGAAGGTAGAGAAACAAATTCAATCGTAACTTTCACGGACAGCCCTTGGCGGCGCCTCCACACGCCGCCGCGTCTGTTTTTAATTGCAATTTCTGAGTCCTCCCCGGTGAGGAGCGGCCCGTTGGCCTGCCGTCCCCCCCTTCCTCCGCCCCCGCCCCTCGCGCGCAGTCCCGCCCAGGCCAGTGGCGAGTGCCGGGGCCGCTGCGCCGCAGGAGGCGGCGGCTCCGCAGCGGGGTAGGCCGGGGGGCACGGAGCGTGGCCGGTCCGGCGGGGGCTCCGGGAACGGCGCGGCGGCGGCATCGCAGCACAGCCCTGCCCGGCCGGGCCCCGCGGCCTCCCCGCCCCGCCGGGCCAGGTCGGGCCGGCCCCGGGGCGACGCCGGGCACAGGGGATCTGCTGCTTCGGAGAGCCCTGCAAAGGGCACGGGCCTGTCCCCCCGCACCCTTGTCCCGGCCGGGCTTGGCAGGGCCGGAGCGCTCGGGCACCGCGGCCCCGGAGAGCGCCGGCTGCACCTGCCGGGGATGCGGGCCTGGGAGCGGAGGCCGCGGGCTGCTTGGCACGGGGGCTGGGCAGCGCAGCCCCGGGGCTTCTGCTCCTGCCGGGGCCCAGAAGGCAGAGCTCGTCTTCTCTGCCCCGAGCTGCCGTGGAGGCAGGTGTGGATGTTGGTGATGCTCCTGGCTTCCCAGGCCCTGTGGAGCAGGCAGATCTGTCCCTGGGAGGCGGCTGAACTACGTTCTGGTGTCCCCCCAGTCTAAGCATGCTAAGCTAGGCTGAGGTGTAAGAAGAAAGGATCATCATGGCAGGGAAACCCAGGTGATCTTCTTGAACCCTTGTGTCTCATCAGTACTCAAATATCCAAAATCAGGTGTGCCATGTTAAATACAAGTGTAAGAAAACCCCTTACTGTTCACTTTTGAACAGTGGCATACGCATAGTGAAGTGCATAGTAGTCCTGTGATCGCCTCAGGCATGTGGAACCAGCAGGTTTTGTGCTCCACAGACAGTGTGCAGTGCAAGCCATCGCTCCCAGGAATGGCAATGGTCTTCCCAGTCTTGCTGCTGGAATGGCCTGTGCTGCCCAGGGCTGGCCTGAATGCTTTGGGAGCTCATGGGATGCACGTACAGCCTCTTACTAGGGAGTGTGAGGGTTCATGGTCGCATACCACTGAGTGTATGTTCCACATCACAGTGCTGGCTCTCCCAGAACCTTTAGCTTTTTCCTTGGCTACAGCTGATGGAGGGTATGTAACTGTGATACTTGCACATGTAGCCCAGCAGCGATAGCTGTGGGGTGATGGTTGTATGTGTGTATTTATGTTAATTATTTCCTAGTTTGGTGAATTTGAAATTAATGGAAGGCGTTTCAGTACCCCTAAGCAGATTTTGTTGTCCATTTTGTTTATTGTCATCACCAGAACTTGTCTCTTGGAGTTGCAGAATAACTGAGATTGCAGGAATGTGTCCTGCAAAGGGCTGATGATTAAGAAACTGCAGCATCTGTCATGCAAAGAGAGGCTGTGAGTTCTGGGACTGATCAGCCTGGAGAAGACTCCAGGGGATTTTGTGAGTGTGTGAAAATACCTAGTGGAGGGAATAAAGGAGATAGAGCCAGGTTCTTCTCAGTGGTGCCCCATGGTGGGACTAGGGGCACTGGTCACACACTGAAGTACAAGAGGTTTTATGCACCATCACAGCATAAAGAAGAGGATCTGGGGTGCAGATTGAAAATAGTGTTGACGTAGTGACTTTTACCTTCTGCCCCTCACACTCCTGCCAGGGCCCCTGGAACCAGGAAGGCAAGGCAGGGATGATCCTTTGATGACTGCTCAGAAGCCTCAGCGGTGATCAGAATGTGCCACACACTTGAAACGGAGTTAAAGAAGATGGGATTGTCTTGTAGCCACTAGCTGCCTGCCTGCCTGCTGATTTAGAGCCTGTCTGTGAAAGGCTCCTTTCACAGTAGCCTGCCTGTGAAACTCCTCTGCACCCCTGATAAGGGATATAGCTTGAGCAGGAGGTTCCAGTATGCTGTAGTCTCTGTGACTGTCCATCTCTAAGCACATGGAAGACAAGACATTTATCAGGAGTAGTCACCATGGATTCACCAAAGGGAACTCATGCTTAACTGATCTGATTACCTTCTGTGATGAGGCAGTTGGCTGAATAGACAAGGGAGAGCTGTGGATTTTGTGCACATGGGCTTTTGCCAGGCTTTTGCCAATGTCTCCCATGGTACCTTCATAGGTAAACTCAGAAAGTGTGAGCTGGATGAATGGATGGTGAGGTGGATTGAGCACTGGCTGAATGACACAGCTTGAAGGATTATGGTCAGCATCACAGGGTGTAGTTTCAGGCCTGTCACTGGTTGTGCCCCCCAGGGTTCAGTGCTGGGCTCAGTATTGTTTAACTTATCCATCAGTGACTCAGGTGAAGGGGCAGAGGCCTCCTCAGCAAATTCACTGATGGCACAAAGCTGGGAGGAGTGGCTGATACCCCAGAGGGCTGTGAAGCCCTTCAGAAGGACCTGGGCAGGCTGGGGAGATGGGCAGAGGAATTGTCTGAAATTCAGCAAAGATGAATGCAGGTCCTGCACCTGGGGAAGAATAACACTGGGGACCAGTAAAGGATGGGGGTGACTTGTTGGAAAGCAGCTCTGCAGAGAAGGGTCTGGGGGTTCTGGAGGTCAGGAAGCGGGTCAGATCCATGAGCCAGCAGTGGCAGGGCTAACAGGGAATGCTTTTGCAGTTTTTCCATTTCAAGTATGTCAGCTGGTTCAGAAGCAGGGGAATTGTTGGCTGGATGCCAGGTTCTGAGAAGCTGTGTGCTAAGACAAGGTGCTGCCAACCGCAAACTATCACAATTCCAGTGAGTTATTGTAACCATGTGTAGTGGTTTTGGTCTCTGTCCTGGGAAGTGAAAAAGGTCTTCAACTCTCATGGCCTTCCACAGAGACTCTGCAGAATGATGCTGGGAAATGTGTCTTATGTAATTGAGTAATATTTAAAAATAGAATAAAGTAGTAGAATTGTAACCCAGAATGTGCTTCAATGATGTATTCACTGGGTGTCTGAGGTATCTATGCCAGCTATGCAATGTGTATGTATTTTTGGGTTTTGTTGGTTTTTTAAAATGAGAATGGCATTATTTGTTTGAGAATATTTTCTAAATTGAAGTAAAGGAATACTTTTTATTATGTGAGTAGTTACAAGCAGGCTGGGTAGGGAAAGGACTTAGGTACCTCCAGGAAGGTAGAAGGTGAAGCTGAAGGTGTTCAAAACCTTCAGCTCCTCTTCTCTGCTGTATTACATGTAACACCTTGTATACTGCCTGTGGTGAGTTGTCCTCTACAGCAGTGTCAGTGGGATCTTGGAACCAACCTAGAAATGTGTCCTGCTGGCTGAACTTCTGATCAGTCTGAGCCACCAGTCCTGCAGAGGTTGCAGCATGCTGTCCTGGCAGCCCTTCACAGCAGTTGTTTCTAGTAGGTGCTTGGTGACAGGTCTGCATGGATGCAGGGATTCATCTTGGGAGCAGATGTCCCCAGCCAGAGGTAAGATGGAGGCCCTGCTCAGAGGGCCTTCCCTGCTACTTTGCACTGGCCTGTTTCCTAAATATCAGCTGTCCCCACCTCCCCATCTCAGCTGGGCTGGAACTCTTGGAGGAAGAGCTGTGCACAGATGTCCTCTGGGAGCCCACACAGAAGGATCAGTGTGGAGATGGGGGACACAGTAGAGGTTTTTCTGCTGCCAGCTGCTGGGGAGAGATGTATTAGCTTCATATCGGCACTCAAGGGACAGCCTCCAGAGCAGCCTCCAGACCTGAGCTGTTGTGTAGGGCTGCCTTCCCAGATTGCATACACAAACCTCCGTGCTGAGACTCGCTGTGGCACAGGGCTGTCCTCTGTCAATTGGGTTAGTTGCTGTGATCTCATGGCTTTCTTAAGACAGTCCATCCATGGCTGAACATAAAGCAAATGGCTGGGAGATGCCTGGGCAGTGAGCCTGCTGGAGCTGTGCTGGTTGCAGGCTGCAGCACTGTGCTGTGATCTCACACATATCTCCCTGTGTGTGGCTGATGTCTCCCAGGGCAGATTTCCCCCCTGTGCTGCAGAGGGCTTTGTCTTTGGCTCACAGGTGTCGGGCACTTCCCGGCACAGCTGGGAGGGGGTGGTTGGTGTGAGATGTGCTGGTAGAGCCAGGCAGACAGGCAGTGCTGCTGGGAGCAAGGATGGAGGGTGAGGGGACACGTACCCCAGGGGGCCAGGTGAGTGTCTGTGTGACATGGGTGAACTTTATACCACACCTTTGGGATAGTGTGAGGAGCAGAAATAAATAGTGGTAACCTTAACCAGAACTCTGCTTCACTTTCAGAGCTCATCAAGTGCTGCTGAAAATGGCTCTGACCTTGATGAGCCTCTCCTCAGAAAGAATCACCGCCGGTTTGTCATCTTCCCCATCCAGTATCCAGACATATGGAAGATGTATAAGCAGGCTCAGGCCTCCTTTTGGACAGCAGAAGAGGTGAGCCCTGGGCCAGTGGGTTGGCAAAAGGCAGTCAGACCACCGGGGTCCTGGTGCATCTTTCCTAGCCCTTCTGCTGGCTTCTGTGTTGCAAAGGTTGGAGTTAATTGCATCAAACATCAGGTGCCAGCACGAAATAGAACTCCCTTCGCCAACAGTTGAAAGCAAGCTGCTTCCACTGGGTGATTCAGGAGAGCTATTTTAGGTTCTTAGTTAGGATGAGGTGGAATTATGTCCTGGGGTGCTTTTCTGGTTATAGAGAAATCCTAAATCACATTGCTCTGATTTGTGGTCAGATAGCTCTTACCGTGCTTTGGTCTCTGAACCGGCAACTAACTCCTTGCCCATGGAAGATGTTCTGCGAAATTTCATGCTGGTCCTTAATATCAGGTACCTAAATTTCCAGATAGACGGTGTTAATCAGGGATGCTTGCTAAAAATGCATGTAGCTGACTCCTGATTGCCCTAGTGAGATGCTTGCTCCATGTTACAGTGCGAGCTGTAAGTTCTTCCATGAGGCTGCTGGTTAGCTTGACCTGAGCAGTGTTTGCTATGCTTGCAGCAGTGCCAGCCTTTGGACACTGCTCTGCTTTGGAGAAATCACCTGCCAGCTTTGCTCGTTGGTGGGCAGTGGTCTGCAACTGCAGAGGAGTGAGGTGAAAGCACTGGTAGGCTCTAAATAGACCAGAAAGCATCATGGTATGATGAAGAGCAGCTGTTTGTGGAGGTGGTATTTCATTGTCTGCCTGGGTGGCTTGGTGCCCTCTTGTAACAGATTTTCATTTAAACTGTTAAAGAAAAAAGCCTTTGAACTCCTGCCTTACCAGCATTTCCATTTTACCGTGTTACTGGTTCCTTCTTACACTGTCCTACCACCTGTGGGTCTTCTGCATTTTTCACATCTGACTCTACTTTAGTGCTGTTTTGGTTCAGAAATCCTACAAACAAAAAAGGCCCAGTGAAGGAAGCTGTGGTTTTCTCTCATGGCTGGGGTTTGGTCTGATAGACAAGAGCAGTTGCACAGCATTTGCTCCATACCATTCTTTGACAACATGGAGGCTGAACACCTGCCAAAGGCAGAAGTCCCCCTGGTCCATCTTTTGACATGCTTGGGTATAGCTTTCTTGGAGTACCACCATGTATTTCAAGTAAAGTTTAAGTGTCTCAGAATGAGCTCTGGTTACTGGTGCATGTTCAAACTTGCGACAAAAAGACATTAAGGCTTTTCAAAATCTCATTTATTTATTCAATAGACACTGATTTTTATTACAAATTAGAAAAATGTAAAGTGTGAAACAAGTACATGATGTTACTGTTGCAGAGAGAGACAACAGTACTGCAGTGTCTCAGTTGTCTGTTACAGTCACAAATATTTAAATTCCCTCCATGTAAAGATTTGAAAGCAAATGCCAAAACTCTGCCTCAGTCACTTGACTGGGCTACTTGTTTTTACAGAATGACAAATGCAGAAGGACAATAATGTTTTCCTTTTTTCTTTTCATTAGGTTGATTTGTCAAAGGACCTTCCTCACTGGAACAAGCTGAAGGCAGATGAAAAATACTTTATCTCTCATGTTCTGGCATTTTTTGCAGCCAGTGATGGAATTGTAAATGAAAACCTGGTGAGAAAGACTTACAGAGGGCTTGAATACTTGTCATGTTGTTGACTTATTAACTTTTCATTTTGTCTTTTACACATTAATTCATAGGTTTATTAAATGTCTACTTTTTTTTCTTTCCATCTCACCTTTGTCAAGTGGAACAAGCAGCTTTTTCGTCTGGTAACAGTGTTTCAGTTAAATTGGGTCAGCTGTGGTCATCAGGGCTCCAAATCACATTACTCTGGGATATCGTTTTTAAGTTCAGCCCCTGCTTGGCTGTGGGATGTGCATTTCTGAATGAATTAATATAACCCCATATTTTTCCTCTACTCATGTTAATTGAAATGTAGGGAATACAGGCCACGGCTGAGCCACGTATTCCTCATTTTGGTAAAATCTGTTTTGTTCTCACTGAACAGTATCCTAGAATCTCTTAGGGCTGCCAGGTGGGTGCTGCTAAAAATGTGGGTAATGCTTGCTTTTGACATCTGTTCTAGGCTGGAGAATATCTCATCACAGGTTAGCAGTGGTATCTGTCTGCAAATGCCCAGCTTTAATCTCAAATGTTTGAATGTTTGTAACATGTAGTATGTACGTGCATGTATTGCATGAACATGCCTTATTTCATGCTATTTATATTTTTAATGATGAACAAGAAGTCTGAGGCTTTGTTCAGTACTAAGTGTTTAGTATTGCATTATTTTGCTGTTCTTCTCCTTTGTATATGTGCTGTCATGCTTCAGCTCTTAGATGTATTTACTTCTGGCTAGCTTGCTTTATTTTCCTCTGCACCACAGTTATCCTATGGACATGTCTGTAAACAAAGTACGACTGGGCTGCTCCCATCCTGTTTCTGTAGCAGAAATTGTCTCTCCTGTTGAGCTCAGAGCAGTGTCATGCAGGACTGTTTCGTTGTACTCATTGCCATGCTTTCTGGTTTTGGTAGGTGGCACGTTTTAGTCAGGAGGTGCAGATCCCAGAAGCTCGTTGTTTCTACGGCTTTCAGATTCTCATTGAAAATGTTCACTCAGAGATGTACAGCTTGCTCATAGACACCTACATCAAAGATCCACAAAAAAGGTAAACTTCTGGATGTGTTAAAAACCTGTGGGAAATCTGTTGCTGAAGCCAGTGACACTGTTGTAGGGAGGCATGGCAGCTGTCTCCTGTTTCATACTGACTTCCTAGGGTTGGGGAAGGTCCCTTAAAGCTTTCAAGGCCTGCATGTCTGATCCCCAAAAGGGAGAGGAGTATTACTGACCAAGGCTTATTGTGGATGTCAGAAGGTTGGTTAATATTTGTATGAATCTTTTTTATTGCTGGAAGCGTGAAGTATGTGAAATGTTAAAGGTTAGATGAGCTCCTTGAGGTTATTGTGCTCTTGCAGTGCTTGCTGCTACATCAGCAAAGGATCAGCCTGAGGAAATTGAGTGCTCATGAATAAAGTGCTATTTCTAATATACAGCAATCAATGTATTGCATCCTTTCAGCTTTTTAGTTGTTAGTGCTTTTTATACAATTTGAACTGCTTATTTTTGAATGATTGAGTTAACCTGAAGAACTTCCTAGTGCAAATGCTAATACATTTGAAAAGCAGCACTTTCCCTCAGAGATTCCACCATGGTGCTGGTCAGGCAGGACTTGCTTTCCCACGGTGGCACCCTGTGTTGGTGATGGTAGGAGGACTGCAAGGTTTCCTTTCAGGTGTTCAGCACAGGAACAAAGTCTCTGCATGTGGAACTTGTCCAGTTCCTTTTGTGCAGTTGGGCAACATGAGGTTTTGCTCTGTTGATATACTGAAGCAGCTGGCTTCAAGTCTGAGAGCAACTGGGTGAGCACTCCTAGGATGGGAGGCTTGAGTTAGCAGCTTGCCTCTCCTGAGTCCTTGGGAATAATGCTTTCTGCACATTTGCCTCCCTCTGCCCTTTTTATCACAGATCACACAGCACCTCATTCACTGCCTGCCCCTGCCCAGTGGGGTGGGAGAGAACCGGGGAGAAAAGTAAAACTGGTGGTTTGAGGTAAAGGCAGTTGGATAGGACAGAAAAGGAAAATAATAATAATAATAGTAATGATATACAAAACAGTTAATATATACAGTTACAATGCAGTTGCTCACTGCCGGCTGACTGATACCCAGACAGTTCCCAAGAAGCAGCCCCTGGCCAGCTTTCCCCTAGTTTGTATTCTGAGCATGATATCATATAGAGTGTCCCTCTGGCCATTGGGGATCTGCTGTCCTGGCCATGTCCCTTCCCAGCTTCCTGTTCCCCCCAGCCTGCTTGCTGGTGGGGTAGGGTTAGAAGCTGAAGAATCCTGGACTTTGTGTAAACACTGCTTAGCAACAACTAAAACATCAGTATGTTATCAATGTAGTTCTCATTCTAAATATAAAACACAGCACTGTACAAGCAACTAGGAAGAAAATGAACTATCCCAGATAAAAGCAGGACAGATCATCACCTCTTTGGGGCGGGAATGGTCTCTTACTTGAGTTACTTCAGAGCCTTGCATAATGGGATCCTCTGTCTGGTGGAGCTGAAAGGGGCAACCAGGGCAGATTTACATAAATCACTATTTTGATGTTTTGTCTGTGTTTTCTTCTCTAGGGATTTCTTATTTAATGCTATTGAAACAATGCCTTGTGTTAAGAAGAAAGCAGACTGGGCTCTGAAGTGGATTGAAGATCGAGAATCTACTTTTGGTGTGTAGCTTTTTTAGAACTTCTTTCTATTGCGTATCACAAACTGACCCTCTGTGAGTAAGCTGCACCCCTGAAACATGAAATTAAATTCTCCACATATGTAGTAGCTTCTGGGTCTCTGGTTTAACTAAAGAACTAGAAATAATTTCTGGTGAGCCTGTATGTTTTTATCTTCAGCTAGAGAAATAAAGTAATGGCAGTGCCCCCTGGAATCATGTTATGAAAAATGCTCTGTCTTTCTTTGTCTTTATACTGAATAATCCTGGTTTCCTCAGTTTTTGCTTGTAGACATTATATTCTAGTTTTGATTATTTCTTCTAGTTAGTTCTTATTTTGTACTTGGTGTTCAGAGCTGGGCAGCTGAAGTCTTGCAAATCCAGGTATTTTCTGTATTCATGCTCCTATAGAGAAATCAATGGGGGTTTTTTGTAACTGAGGCACAACTGAGCCTGGACAAAAAGGGTTCAAGTACCATCTATTTCTGGTGTTTCTGATTTGCTGTTGGGACCAGGTTTCTAGTTCTTGTGTCTCATTTCAGAGCTGAGCCAGTAGCTCAGCTTCCATCAGCATGGTGCAGGGCATCCTTAGCAGTGTTCTGCATTCTTACAGTGTTGTTGAAGGGTTTGCTATAGCTGAAATGCATAATGGGTGCATTCTGGTGAATTTTTTAAAGCAAACATCCTCTATATTTTGATAGTGTAGGAGATGGAGAGATTCATCCAAGTGAACAAAATAAATCCGAACATCATTATTTTGTTCACAGCCCTTGTTTGAGAGAGGTTCCTTTTTGTAGCTGTACATTTTTCTGTCCTGGAGCTCCCACTGCCTCCCTGGTCTGGTTTTGCTGGCTGTTTGTGGAGCCCCTTCATTATTCCTTTTTTTGGCTCCCAGCAGTGTGGGGTGTGCCAGGAATCAGAAGGTTCCCTAACTCAGAAAGCAATGTTCCCCCTGCTCTCTGCCTCCAAACTTTGTGCATTTTATCCAAATATATCATCAGTCTTCAGCTTCATTAAACCTATATTTTATAAGCAGCCTTTCTCCATTCCTCTGTAGAAGTAACCTACAAGATTTTTAGTGCTGCCAGAAAAATTCTTTGCTTAACAACTTCTGTGATACTTTTAAGTTGCTCTCTTTGCCTTTTTTCCTAATTTGAATTGCTTCAGGTGAGCCAGAGGTTGGCATTTGTATCTCATAGAGGGAGTGGGACATCTGGCTACTTTGGGTTATTTTTTAAACAAAATCTGTTCAGTTCTTGTTGGAAAAAGGCTCCAGAACTTAGTGCCAAAGCTGTTCATGTTAGTACATACACAATGAGCCTGTGAAGTTGTTTGAAGTAGTGTACATGGAATGATGTGGCTTCACTAAACAGTCAGATGGTCTTGTAGTCTGAAGAAATACATTTCATGTAGAGAACAGGGAGAACTGGGACCAATAATGCCTTGCTTTCCTCAGATTAAATGTGGGATAACAAATAGTTATTTGTGTCTTGACTTACATTCTTTCACTCTTGTAAGAATATGGTTTTATGTAGATTCCCAACAAGAAGAAATTGTGGTGTAGGGTTTTTTGTTTAATTTGTAAGAGATTGGCCCTTCTCTCAGTTTTGGCTGTCAGTTACACAGCTGCTTTCCTGCCTTTCAGGAGTACTAATGTCTTGGCTACTTTGGACAATTACACAGTTTCTGTGGGTGCCCTGGTTCTTCTGTTCTGCTGGGGTTGCCTATGGCTGAGTGCTGTGGGGTGTGTAGACTCTCCATGCATCAGGATCTGCTGACAGATGTGGTCAAAGACAGCATCTGGTTCTGCAAAGGGGATTGCTCCTCTCCAGGTTCACTCTGTCTGATGCAAATGGTGCATCTTGCTGATGAGCAATACAGCAATTTGTGTCTAATGAAAAATGTGTTGTGTTAAACAGGTGAGAGAGTGGTTGCCTTTGCTGCAGTGGAAGGCATCTTCTTTTCGGGTTCCTTTGCTGCTATATTTTGGCTGAAGAAGCGGGGCCTGATGCCTGGATTGACTTTCTCCAATGAACTTATTAGCAGAGATGAGGTAATGTGGCGTGTCCTACACACTGGGAAGAAAAGTGAGCTTCCAGGGGAAGGGTAGAATTATAGTCATGAAGAACATAGTCTTGACAGAGGAAAGTGAAAGAAGCAGACTTTTACCAATAATCATAGAATCATTTAGATTGGAAGAGGCCTTTAAGATCACTGAATCAAACTGTTAACCTGCCACTGGCAAGTCCCCCTTTAAACCATGCCCCTAAGTGCTAAATTCACATGTCTTTTAAATACCTTCAGGGACAGTGACTCAGCTACTTCCCTGGACAGACTATTCTAATGCTTGACAGCAATTTCCATGAAGTTTTTTGTAATATCCAATATAATCCCCTGCTTGTTGCAATTTAAGGGTATTTCCTCTTGTCCTGTTGCTTGGGAGAAGAGACCAACCCACACCTCACTACAACCTTCTCTCAGGTAGTTGTAGAGAGCTCAGGTCTCCCCTGAGCCTCCTTTTCTCCAGCCTAAACACCCCCATCTCCCTCAGCCAGTCTGCATAAGACTACTGCTCCAGACCTTCACTAGCTCAGTTTCCCTTCCCTGGACATCTACAGTACCTCAATGTCCTTCTTGTAGTGAGGGGCCCAAAACTGAACACAGGATTCAAGATGCAACTTCACCAGTGCCCAGTACAGGGGGACAATCAGTGCCCTTGTCCTTTTGCCACGCTATTCCTGACACGTGCCAGGATGCCATTGGCCTTCTTATCCACCTGGGGACATGCTGGCTCATGGTCAGCCACTTTCAACCAGCATCCCCAGGTCCTTCTCTGCTAGGCTGTTTTCCAGCCACGCTGCCCAGGTCTGTAGTACTGCATGGGATTGTTGTGGCACAAATGCAGGACCTGGCATTTGGCCTTGTGGAACCTCATACCATTGTCTTCAGTCCACTGATCCAGCCTGTCCAGATCCCTCTACCTTCCTAGCCTCCAGCAGATCAACATTCCTACCAAACTTGAACACCGCCTGTGGCCAGCCACCAACTGGATTTAATTCTCACCACTTTTTTTGGCTTGGCCATCTAGAAAAAATAACTGGCCATTGCAGTTTTATACCCAGCAAACAGCACTGATGAACTTAAAGTCTGGGTGCTGCTGGGTCCCTCAGCAGAAATACCTGTTTTTAAAGGGTGCAGACATAAATACTGGTGTCTCAATTGTGATTTAACCCCAGCCAGCAATCAAGCCCCATGCAAACCACTTTCTCACTCCCCCACCTGTAGGATCAGGGAGAGAATTGGAAGGGTAAAAGCTAGAAAACTCATGGGTTGATATGAAGACAATTTAACAGGGAAACTAAAAGTCACACACACAAGCAAATCAAAACAAGAAATTAATTCACTGTTTTCCATGGGCAGGCAGGTGTTCAGTCATCTCCAGGAGAGCAGGGCCCCATCAGGTGCAACGGTGACTTGGGAAGGCAAATGGCATTACTCCAAACACCCCCACACACACTTTATATACTCAATGTCACATGGTCTGGAATATCCCTTTGGTCAGTTTGGGTCACCTGTCCCAGCTCAGGACAGTTGTGTCCCAGCTCAGGAGTTGTGTGTCCCCCCTAACCTCCCATGCACCCCTAACCCCCTCACCAGGGTGGCAGTACAAGAAGCAGAAAAGCCCTTGGCTCTGTGTAAGCCCTGCTCAGCAATAGCAAAAACATCTCTATATGATCAACCCTGTGTTCAGCACAAATCCAAAATACAGGCCCATTCTGTACTTGAAGAAAACCGACCCTACCAAACAGCACACCAGCAAAACCAGCACACCAATGTATATAGTATTATCAAAAAGATGGATTTTTTTAGATTGAAGGGGATGTTTGTTTTCCTGTGCTGTGAAGGGAGGCAAAGGCCCAGCTGCTCAAGGAGTGGGGTGGAACTGCATGGTCCTTAGCTGCAGGGGGGGCTGGCTGGAGCAAGGACCCAGATAGTGTGTGAATCTGAGACTTGCTGTGCCTCAGCTGCTTCAGACAGGTTCAGGTAGGCTCCAAGTACCACTCCCCACCTGCTCTTGGTTGTGGGTCCCAGAGGTTGCAGACAGCCGCCTGCATCCGTCACTGAGGCAGCTGTGCAGGTTGCTGCAGAAGCAGCAGGTACAACTCCTCTCCATGGTTTTGTGTTGCTGCACAGCAATAGAATCTCCTGGGAGGGGGCAACCACAGATCTGTCTTTGAGGAGAGCGCATCTTAACTTAAGATGTGGGGTGTCTGAGGGGCTGCTAATCAGCACACCAAGTATGGCAGACCATGTTCTTACAAGTGCCCCCTCTTTTCACTGCTTCTTCCTTTCTTTTTCCTTGCTCCCTGCAAGTTGCCAGCCGTTGTTTATGGCTGGGAACTGTGCACTGCACTCCTTATGTCACACTGAAAAAGTAGGAAGATCAGTTTTGTATGCAGTATAAACATGCTAGTGGTTGCAACTTAGCAGAGTTGGTCTTAATGTGTAAAGAGCCTTTTTATAGTGGAAGTAATTTTTATGGGTTAGATAAATTGCTTTGAAATGAGACATTTTATGATTTGTCTTTAAAAGACACTTCTGAAGAAAGTGATCTGATGAATAAAGAAAAACAAACAGTTCTTCAGCCTTCACCTTTCTTGTGTCTTCTGTGAGTCATTGTGAACTGATTCATTTGATCAAGGCAGGATTTGTTTGTTGCAAGGATCAGTACAGTTAGATTTGCTCACTTGCAGGTGAGTGAATGTAACTGTACTTCTCTGCAGAGTCAAGCACCAAAACACTAAAATTTTCTTGAGCTCTGCTGGCATAATTCCAACTGGAGTGCTGTTACAAAGGTTAAGGCTTGGTGCACAGAACACCTGCATTGAAACCCAGCAGCAGTAAAAAGAGTCCACAATGGAAAACTACAAACTGTTTTTTGATGCACCTGGACAGATAAATGGTTAATACTCAGTGTGTTTTTTGAGCTGCTGGCTCTGTTCCCAGAGCTCTGTTCTTGAGCTGGTGCATCTCTGATACTCAAAGGTGCAAAGCTGGTGGGAGCCCCAGTCAGCAGAGCACACTAGTTCATGGGAGAAGCCAGGCATGTCCTGCATCCTGCTGGTGATGTTGCCCTGGATAAGGCCATGAGAAGCCTTGCAGCAGGCAGCTAATGCAGTCACTAGAGGGGGGGATATTTCCCAAATTATGTTATATCAAGGCTGTTTCATGACCTTAATCAATAGGACTTTATAGTCTTTCCAGAAAGGTTTTCACAGAATCACAGAATTATTGGGAAGGATCCTCTGGAAATCATCCAGTCCAACTTCACTGCCAAGCAGGGTCGCCTGAAACAGGTGGCACAGGATTGTGTCCAGGTGGGTTCGGAATGTTTCCAGAAAGGGAGACTCTGCAATCACCCTGGACAGCCTGTGCCAGTGCTCTGTCACACTCGGCTTAATGAAGTTCTTCCCCATGTTGAGATGAAACTTCTTGTGTTTTAGTTTACAGCCATTGTTCCTCATCCTATTGCTGGGCACCACTGAAGAGTCTGGCACCATCCTCTTGGCACCCAACTGTCGTGGTTTCAGCCAAGGACAGGGTTAATTTTTTGCAATAGCTGTGAGAGGGTAGAGCCTGGAGCTGTGTGGGCATGGCTAAGACCCTGATGTTACTGGGTACCATCTCGGGTCATTAACAGGAGTGGGGAAAAGGGACTCCTTCTCCTGCTTTTGAGAAGAAGGGAGAAGATGTAATTTCCTTCCAGTGGGAAAAAATGTAATTGGGAAGAGCAGATGGATATTTGCCGTGGGTTTTCCCTGTAAATAGCTTGTTTGTCTTGACGCATTTTGTTGTTCATATTGCTGTTACATATCCTTTTGTTATCTCATAGTTATTTCCAGTAAATTGTTCTTATCCAACCTGTGATTTTCACCTTTTGTGCCTCCATCTGGAGAGCAGGAAAGGGCAAGTGGAAGCTGGGGGTGTCTTGGTGGGGGCAGGGAGGAAGCAAGTGGCATCTGATTTGGGAGAGTCTTGGTAGGGGCACTGAACTGGGCAGTACCGTTCCTAACCCATGACACCACCTTTGAGATAATTATATGCATTAATGAGTTCCCCTCTCAGTGTTCTCTTCTTCAGACTAAAGAGGTCCAGCTCTTGCAGTCTCTCCTCATAAAAAGATGCTCCAGACCCCTCATCATTTTTGTGACCTCTGCTGGACCCTCTCCAGTAGCTCCTTGTCTCTTTCATACTGAGGATCCCAGAACCAGACACAGCAGTCCAGATGTGACTTCACCAGGGATGAGCAGTGGGAGAGGACCACCTCCCTTGACTCTTCCCAATGCACCCAGAGTTACCCTTGGCCCTTCTGGTCACAAGGGCACTGCTGGCTCAGTCAACTTGTTACACGATGAGACTCCCAGGTCTTTTGCAGCAGAACAGCTCTCTAGTAGGTCAACCCCCAGGTTTTGTTTTGACCCTTGTTAATGATAATATTAGATTGTCTTGTAGCCCATAGTCTGCCAAATTCTTTCTGATTGGTTTTGACTCTGGATGTTTTCTCTTGGTGTTTATTGGCTGTAATCACCACCTGCAGCTGAGAGGAGGGATGGTCGTACAGTGCTCCTTTAGTCTGGCAGTGGTGGGTATGTCTGAAGCCAGACTATCAAGCTGTACCCAGGCAAGTCTAAGAGGAGCTGAGGCACCTCTTGGAGCTGCAGTCTGGGGTTGCTTGTCTCCTGGTGCTTTCTCACCTTGGTGGGAAACTTTTCTGGAAATCTTGGAAAGGAGCACAGCTTACTAGGCTCTGTATAGGTTAGCTGGGTGAAATGAGAAGGGGAGTTTAGTTGAGGCAGAGAGGATTTGTTCATCTTGGGTTTAGTGACTTTAATCTGAATCTGCCTTTCTGAAAATGCTGTTGGGAGAAGGAAGGGAAGAAATACTACTGAAAGAATTTAAATCAAATATCTTAAAGCAAAGAGCGGGTAAACAACCTGTTTTAAAACAAGTAGTTTTGCAGGTCTTGATGTAGAAGTCTTTCACCAAAATCATCCCTGACAGGAGGCAGAGACCAGCAAGGTTCTGTGTAGGAACACTCACAGTAGAGCAGCCATCAGAAGAATTTTACCTGAGAAATGTGTGCTGAACATTATTCTGGCATAGGTGGCATGTGTTAGGTTTGAGATGTTACTGGGTTGTAAACTACAAGTCCACACTACACATGATAATAAGATTTTCATAAAAGCAGGAAGCTGGGAAACTTCAACAGAAACGAGACTGCCTGAAAATAAGAGCAAACTATGTGGAAGAGGGGGAAACTGAGTGTTGTTTTTCATTGTTCTCTTATTTCAGGGTCTACACTGTGATTTTGCTTGTCTAATGTTCCATTATTTAGTGAATAGACCGTCAGAAGAGCGAGTCCGTGAGATCATCGTTAATGCTGTAGAAATTGAGCAGGTAATCCTGGCTATGACAACATTGGGGGCAGCACAGGCTCAGTCTGAGGTGTGAAAATAAACAAATTAACTCTAACTTTCACGATTCCATGTTTGATACCTGGCTCAGGCTTGATCCCTGATGCATTATATCGTTCTTTCCCTCTTCCCTGATGGTGACAATAAGAGTCAGGGACTTTGTGGTTCAGTTGTCAAGCAACTGGGGGAGCTGAGGCTGGCAGCTGTTTTTTTCCTTAGTGACAGAAAGGAAGGAAAGCTGTCTTATTTGATTTTGAATAGAATAGTTACAGTTGGAAGGGACATACAATAATCATCTACTCCAACTGCAGCTGTCTCTTAGAGAGGAGTTTGTTTACATCTGTCCTTTCAGGACCTTTGTCTCTCCCTATTGTATTCACATCTCTGCTTGTCCTCAGGAGAAGGCAGGGTCTGTTCTGGCCACATGTATCATGCTGTCTTCTGGCTTTTCCTGAGGTTAATGTCAGGTTCTTTTATGTGAAGTCCTGCCATTCTGCAGGCACAAGTTTTTCATGGCTGAGTGTTTGGCAACATTTTAGTTTAGTTCTGTTTCCTGTTGTCATCTAACTACTGTGATGATGACAAGTGCTCCTGCTTTATCTCACAACACTAACAGGTATGCATCAGTGCTTAAACATACACATGATTGGGTTCAGCACTCATATATATCACTGCCCTCTGATCTGTCATTCTGTAGTGGCTGGAAGCCAGGAAAACTGGTGCTTTCTTAATCTATCCCTGCTCCCACTAGTATGGTGTTTAGGTTTATTGAAGTTGGAGCTTAAGCTTCCACTGAAGCTTACACTTGGGGATTGGAGAAAGGCAGATTAGAGGGTCAGTGATAAAAATCTTGTGCCTTTTCCAGAGTAACAGACTAAAAATAAAGGAAGATACAAACAGAAAACAGAAGATACTTGTTTAATTTAGTGATGCAAGTTATTTATTCAGACAACTTCCTCGGGAGCCGGAAAAATTACAAAGTATGTTATGGTGAAACACAGGTGTCTTCTCTCCTTTTTCTTCTTAAATTTCATTTCTCTAAATGTCATCTGTATTTTACTTCTAGGAGTTTCTAACTGAGGCATTACCTGTGGGTCTGATTGGAATGAATTGCACGTTGATGAAACAATACATTGAATTTGTTGCAGACCGATTACTGATGGAGCTTGGGTTCTCAAAGGTAAGAGATGCAATTGCCCCAAATGCTGGCCTGCCAGTGCAGCCCAGGAGAACTGTCAGCACAAAGCACTCCCTTGTCATGCCGGGGAGCAGATCATATTTAGCACATGGATTTCCTGTGAGTGACAGCTGAAACTACAGCCTTCATACCTGTGCTTCACTGTACAAGGGCAAGAACAGTTGAAGCCTTTGTTTCCCTTCAGCTGCTCAGCAGGTTTGTAATGGGAAACGTAAGCTGTGCTCAGGTGCTGCAGTGTTTGAAAAATAACAAGCACCCTCCACAAGTGAACTTCACCACACACCAAACTCCTGGGAGTGGCAGTACTGAATTTGCTTAGATAGATGTCCATAGATCCTACAGGACACTGCAGCCAGGGGTGGTCTAGTTTGAAAGAGTTTGACAGTTTTTTTGTTGTGGGGATTTTAAAGCATTTCCCTGTCAGAATCACCAGTGTGTTTTCCTTCCCTAGGTCTTTCATGCAGAAAATCCTTTTGATTTCATGGAGAATATTTCTCTGGAAGGAAAAACAAATTTCTTTGAGAAGCGGGTTTCGGAATATCAACGTTTTGCTGTTATGGCAGAAACAATGGACAATGTCTTCACTCTGGACGCAGATTTTTGACAAATTGGCAAATGAATGGTGACTGTTCCCCTCTCATGTCCCTTTATGTTGTGAATTTGACTTAATTTTCTCTCATGGAAATCAAAGTCTACTGGGATATTTTTCCTGGGTTTTCATGTTGTTTGTTAGAGGAGTAAAAATATTTCTCTCTGTGTAATTTGAAAAAAAAAAAGGGGGGATTTGTAAAAAGTTTATATAGCTTTGTAAAAGGATGGCATTTTTAAAATTCTCTTGACTCATCTGCTCTCTTTAAAAATGACATGGATGCTACTTTTTTAAGACCTCAGTAGTTTTTTAAGAAAGCAAACTACATACCTCATGTTATGGTATTTTAATCTGAAAACCAGATGAGGTATTTAGGTATCACTCCATGTAAAAACATTGCTATAAATTATTTTCCTGTTTTTTTGTTTTCATGTTTATAGATTTGGTCTAGAGTAAAAGCTCTTCTGTTTCATCCTGCTGCAAGTAATAATTGAATGTGGGAAGACCTTAATGAGGTCTGAACTGTAGAATAATATTAAACCCAGGCATTAAGTGTAATCTTCCATTATCCTGGGTTCTATCTGAAAAAAATTTGACAATGGTTGGGAAGCTGGTGGGTCTTGGTAGGCATTTAATTCAAATACATGTGATTCTTGTCTTACAGCTATTACTGAACAGGTCAGTGGACTTTGAATGGTCCTTGAAAAGGCACACCTGTTAACAGTGGAGAAAAAACCACATCCTGTAGTTCTTTGGCTTGTGCTGCCTGTTTTTCCTTGCTTCACTGCTCAAGTGCCTTATTAAACAGTTGGTAGTTATGTTTGTAATCATCTGACACTGAAACAGCCAGCTCTGGGTGTTGTGCATCTCCCCCTGTCATGCTGGATGGTTTGATATTCTCCTCTTCTTGGTTGCACTTGTGCATTGAAGGGGTGAGAAGACATGTCATTCCAAGGAATTATTCTTTGAGGTTCTACAAACAGACTACTCAGGCTGTAAGGAAGCACCCAATAACATATGAAGGTACTTCAGGTTGTGTGTTCGATGTGAACCATTGGAACCACTGTCACAGAAGAGCTTCTGAAAGAATTTATTAAACATTTCAAAAACAAACCCAGAAGTAGTATAGAGTAGCAGCATCTTAAAAAGGACTGTTGTTTGGTTTTTGATTATATGCCTGGAAACTGTAATTTTTTGATACCACATGCAGAGAATGGAGTGATTAAAGAGTGGCTAGTGTGCTGCAGTGGTACTTCGGGTGAAAGGGATCTATTCAGATGTACCTGGTTTATCTGCAAATAGATTGGCTCTTTCTTTTTCCAAGATGAAGTGAGTGTACAAGAGCTAGACAAAGGATTCTGCTTCATTAAACCCGAGTATTTTTCATAATGTTCAGCATTTTGTGAAAGAGCTTTTGTAAGTCTTTATGTTGCAAACACCTTGTGCTGCTTTTGATACACCTGGCATGAGCCAAACTGACAGCCCCGGGCTATCGGTGATGGGGTGGTGAAAGTTTTATTCCCCTGCCAGCCCAGATCAGCCATAGTCCTGGGTAGCTGAGTTCCATGAAACAGGTCCACTGCCTTAGCATAGTTCCTAGTGGACAGCTGTCCCTGCTGTAAAAATAAGCAGCAAAATTTACTTTTTTTTTTTCGTCTCTGTAGAAGATCAGGAGTATGTACTGATCATGGAAATGGAACAGCTGTTTTTTTCCTAGAGAAGAGCCTGTATCATTTGACATAAGGTACTTGGAAAAGGGCAGAGGGGAACATTGAGAATACAGAGAAAAGCTGGAACTGGTGGCCCTCACTAACATCCTCGAACTGCAAGAGAACTGTGAACTCAGAGGGAAAGCCCATGGAAACACTGAGTTGATAGGGGAGAAAGAGAAAATATTGTAAATGGATCTGTTATTGGAGTAATGGAACCTGTTATGCACTGAAAATACTAAAAAGCATTTATTTTGAGTATTGTGAATTATGATGACAGTACAGAGAGTATTCTAATATGAAACTGCAATGTTCTCAGGTTCTGTAAATGTATATGAAATACCAAAGTCTGGTACAACGGCTCCCACTCAATTTGTGTGTAAAATATATGTGTAGTTTCAATAAAATTTGAGTGTGGGGAAGCCCATGCCTTCATTTACGCATTACATGCTTCCTTGTGAAATCCGAAGTGATAAAATTGGGATGTGACAGAGTAAGTCAGTATTCACAGCTTTTGGGTTGTGGGGGAAAGTTATGAGTGCTCCATATATTGTCTTGCACTTTCTGGAGCTCTTGACTTGCTCTTCCTGGTTCCTGGAAATAGGTTTTGCAGTCTAGTGAGAAAACAAGTGGGTTTGGTGTTTGTTTTTTTCGTTTGTTTTTAATTGGGAATCTCTGGCACAAAGAGAAATCTTTTGTGAATCTGTAAGATTCAGTGAAGAAACACTCCAAAAATGTAGTCAGTGGGTAGTACCTGATGTAGCAAGGTCATCATGTCCTTGGGGCAGGCAGCCTGGCTGCACATCATCACATTCACAGCATCACTGGGTTCAGGCCATGAGCTGGGGCCAGCCAGGCACCTGCTTGTGTATGCGCTCTCAGAGCTGTCATTTCAAAAGTCTTATCCCTGCAGCCTCTTTGTGCCTCCTTGAGACAGGCATGAAGGGACAGAAGGAGCCCTCTTCCACCACTGCTGGGCACTGGGCAGAAACCCAATGGGCTTCTGAGGGCTCTGTGTATCTCACACTGCAGCCATCAAGCTTAAAAAGAGCCTGAAACGTGTGTGTGTGTGGGAGAGAAGGCGTGGAGCATCCCTTTAGTGTACGTGGTCTGTGTGCTCTGAGTTGGACAAAGGCTGGTGTGTGACTTGCTATGGCCAGTGTGACAGAGAAGGTGCTTCCTGGAGGTGTTTGTCTCATGGTGCAGAACATGTCTGCAAGGGTCAGATGAGTAGAAGCCTCTCTCTGGGGGTTGCAATAGGAGCTGAGACTCATGGGAAGAATCTCCCTTTTAAATTCCAAAGTGGCCTCTGTGGTTCCCATTGTTCCCTTTCAAGCAGTCATGTGCCTCCCCACAAATCCTGTGAGTTGGTTATCAGTAGCCATGAGCAGACATCGTGCTCCCAACACTGTGCTCCAGCTGGCTGTGAAACCACTGCCAAGTGCAGTAGGTCAGTGAGTATTCCCAGCCCTTGCTGGGAAATAATAGTGGATGAAGGCAGGGCAGTTAGCAACCTCTTTCTTAGTGTTTCTGGACTGGTAAGATTTTTGCAGCAAGTGAGGGTGCTGTGTATGTAACAGCACCCTCAGAATTGTAGCCTGCCCCTGGCTGGCTGACGCTGTGCTGGTCCACTTCCACCACATTTCTTGTTCTTGTCTTTGAATGGTGAAAGCTTTGAAATAGCAAGTGTGGCCTCCCTGCCAGTCACCCAGCCTGCCAGAGGAGCGTTTTCTTCTAACCTTCCTAAGGGGATGGTCTGGGCTGGTTTTACCTCCTGGTGGAGCCCTTGAGTCAGAAAATATTAATGTTTCTGTCACTATTATCTAGAGCTCCTTCTGGGAGTCAGTCACTGGTGATGCTGACGCATTAATGTTCCATGTGGCTGAGCTTGTGTTTGCCAGGAGGATGCTTGTGTGTCTGGGGCCTACTGTCCATGCTACATGCCTCAGGAATGCTCACATGCATGTGCAGACCGTGTTTGTGTGCACGGGTGTGCACGTCTGGCACACAGGGATGTGCATACACACCACATGCATGCACCAGCAGAGCTGAGGGGAGAAGCTATTGAATATTAGATTTTAGCAAACCCTCTCTCTGGAGCAGAAGGGCAAGATGGGCACTGTAATATTGCTGTTAAGGGATGCTATTCCTGGTTTGCCAGCAGCTGCTGCCTTGCCCTGTTTCGCTGTTGCCTTTCCTTGCCACCTGGGCACAGATGACAGCAGCAGTGCAGCCTGGGCACAGATGGGCAGTGGTCCCATCCCATTGTATATAATCTGGCTCTAGGAACCAGGGCTGCCCTGGGATAGAACTGTGCTCTGATAGCTTTAGCTAAAGTTTTTTCAGCTTGAAATGCAGGTAAATCTCAGGAATGGCTGATTTTGGCCCCTTTGGAGCACACATTTTTGCTTTGAACAGTAACTTTGGCATTTGGCTGTTCGAGTGTACTCACATGGGCAGGCTGGGGAATTCCCAGTAAATTTTGACCCTTTGAATGAAATGAAAGGATTTGTGGGTGGCAGACATGAGACTTCCGTGACACAATGCTATGAATATTACAGCTTCTTGTGGAGTGCTGCTGACCAGGGACTGCTGCCATGCAGATCCTTTTTTACAAATATGCTTGAGGGGCTTACTTGTCCTCTTCCTTCTATTGCTTTGGCCAGCACCATTCAGCACTGCATTGGCTCTAGTGTGGCTGCTGATGGGTTATACAGGAATATATTCACAGAATTCAAAGAATGACAAGATTGGAAGAGACCTCCAAGATCACCAAGTCCAGCTCATGCCCTAACACCTCAACTAAACCATGGCACCATGTGCCACATCCAGCCTTTTTTAAAACACATCTAGGGATGGTGACTCTACCACCTCCCCAGGCACACCATTCCAATACTTCATTATTCTTTGCATGAAAAACTTTTTCCTGATATTCAACCTGTGTTTCCCCTGGCACAACTTGAGACTGTGTCCTCTGGTTCTGTCAGCTGCTGCCTGGTGAAAGAGACCAACCTCCACCTGACTGCAGCCACCTTTCAGGGAGTTGCAGACAGTGATAAGGTCACCCCTGAGTCTCCTTTTCTCCAGGCTAAACACCCCCAGCTCCCTCAGCCGTTCCTCACAGGATTTGTGTTCCCAGCCCCTCACCATCCTCGTTGCCTCCTCTGGATGCTCTCCAAGTGTCCTTCCCAAACTGAGGGGCCCAGAACTGACACAGCACTCAATCTGTACCATCAATCCCTTTTTGTGCTGTAGCCCACTGTTTTGTTACTCTGGGAATGGCCTCCCATAACTGCTGCAGCATCTCTAGTGAGCTTGTAGAAGAGCTGTCACAGGGAACTGCATGGACAGCCTGGCATTAAGTGTGAGGTGTTGACTCCTGCCATGGGTTCAGGCCATCTCTGGGGCTTATTCCAAGGCCTTGCCTGTTCCTTTAGGAAATGCCTCTTGCTGCAGAGGCAGGGGGAGGTCCTCACCAGCAAATAATGAAAAAAAATCAACAGACTGATGGAAAGTTATTTCGGATTCTTCCGTGACTTCGCCAGCAGGGACTGACTTTGGATTCTGTCCTTCTGGTGCCCAGTGAAAGTCAGAAAAAAATCTGTGCTGGCATGGGGACAGATGGATGTGATCTGCTCAAAGGCTATCTTGAAAGCCTCTCCTAAATGTCGTATTCTACTCCTACTCCTACTGAAATTAGGCCACTGGGATGCCGTAAGCAGCTCTGCTGGTCACTGCTCTGCCCACTCTGTGTGATGGATGGCAGGGTGCTGCTGTGCCCTTTCAACTGCAGCTCAGACTGAAGTCCTGCCTGGCTTGGACTTGGCTCTTGCTGATCCCAGTGTGCAGTGCAAGCATCAGAGGAAAGGCCTGCAGTGAAGAAGTACTGGTCTGTCAGACTGGGGCAGCTGCTGACCAGAACCATGTTTGTTTGCCCCAGCCTGGGCTCAGAGGGGGCTGCACACTCATGAGGCTGGTGTGGTTTTCATAAGCCCCTCAAACAAGGTTCTCTTTGAGGTCATCCATAAGTTACTTCTTTTAGTGATGAGGCTCCCAAAATCACACTGGAGGCTTTGGGTGGATACCAGAGGGGGTGGTGGGATTATTTTTTTTTGTCAATTGGCAGATCCAAGAGAAGTGTTAAGAACAGGTCTCAACATTCAGATATTTTTTACTGATCTGACAAAAGCCTCTGACAGTGCAGCCTATGCTGAACTTGAGAGCTTCAGGGAAAGTCTGCCTCCCCATCACTATTCCTTAGCCCAGAGATATGGCTCTGAAGAGATTTTACTTGAGTTGTTTTATGAGGAAATGCAAGAAACCTCTCCACAGCTGGTGGCCTTACCATGCAGGAGGTTCTCCAGGCTCTGTACCTGTGCTGTGTCTGCAGGTCTGTTACCAAGCAGCCTGTCCAGGGCCCATTGTGTGCTGATGATGGTCACCACTGCTGGCCTCTGCCATAGGGGTCTCCAGAGCAGGATGGGCTGTTTGCTGCATCACAGGCAGTTTTGAGAGATTAATTGAAGGCAGACTGGTGGTACATCAGCCACCTCCTGAGAGACTGAGACCACTCAGGGAAGGGCTGGGAAATGCTGAAGGCAGTGACATGTCTTGGGTAGGAAAAGTATGTCAAGCAAAAAATGTGCTGGAGGCAATGGGAGTGACCGCCCATTCACTCCTCTTTGCTTAGATGCCAGCAGTGGTGGCACAAAAGGGATCATCATACACAGACTCATGTGGTCACTCATGTCCTGCAAAAGCTTCCCTGAGGGCTTCAGCACCCCAGCTCTGGGGAACTGAACCCAATGGTGAGCAGCACAAATACTAATAAATATTTAATAAATATCTAATAATAGTACTGAATAATAACACCGGTGTTATCTGCTCACTTGGAAGTAATGGCAGAGGTAGCTTTGGGAGCCTGGAAAATCACAAATACTGGGAATATTTGCTGCCCGTGTGAAGCATGAGGAGCTCAGAGCAGACCTGGGGAGGCATGAGCCCTGAAAATTGCAGCCCCACCATGGCTGTTACCATTCCAACCTTGGCAGCAGCAATGCTAAGGACTGGGATGTCTCTGCTCTGATCCACAGCCCCTCAGTGGAGAGATCCTCATTCCCCAAAACAGAGTCTGTGCATGTGGGCAAGCCCTGGAAGACACAGGACACAGGAAGCTTTAGATCTCTTTGAAGAGGTAATTTACATCTTTGGAACAAGTATGATTCTCTACTAAACTGAATGTTTCATTATTAGGTCTCTAGCATTTGAAAACATTTCTATGGGCCTTTACTAGTTTATTTGCTACTGGATTAACTTTTTTGAGCTCAGGCGTGCTTTGATCCTCACAGTATGGAGCAGGATTTGAGGTGTCCTTTTTGTCAGCTCCACCAGACCAGACCTGAGCCCAGGTACATCTAACCCATCTTTTGGTGCACAGAAACTCCCCAATACCTGCATCTCTTAGGCATCTCAGCTTTCCAGGTGGGAGAAAATTTGGGTTGCTGGGACTACAGGAGAGAGTGGGCATTAAATGAGACTCCAGGAAAATAGGGAAGTGTCTTTAAAATTCACCTCAGCTGTTGAGTTCCTCTTGGCTAGGTAACTATGGAGAA
Source organism: Certhia americana (assembly GCA_018697195.1). Taxonomy (NCBI): domain Eukaryota; kingdom Metazoa; phylum Chordata; class Aves; order Passeriformes; family Certhiidae; genus Certhia; species Certhia americana. Next base: position 133,190,570 of record CM031858.1, on the reverse strand, counting down.
GTGTTTCCATTGATGAATTTAAGCCAGGTTAGTGAATAAAGACTGTTCCTTGGTTGCAGGGTCCCAGGGCAATGATAAAACCCATGGTGCAGAGGAGTACCAGTTTAATTGTTATAGCAAACATTTCTGCCCCGTGAGAAGAGGCTTGCATATCAGTTATTGATTTCTTTTTTCTTTCAGTTTGAAGGCGAATAGAGTTAGATTACAGCTTACTAGACTGACTGGAGAACTGAATGTTTTAATTAAATTACTTCTTTCACAGTGTGTGAAATTTCTGGCTTCAGAGATGAGTGTTACGATAAGCCCTGACAGAGCTGTCTTGCTCCTTGCTCAGTCATCCCTCTGTCTCCTGCTTAGTCATCCCTCTGTGGGCTAATGGAATGGTGTCTGGAGGGATCCTACAGCCACTACCGTACCATATGTGCCTCATTTTTGTATTAACATCATCATGGAAAAAAGCATTGCTTGGTTCGTTTCTCCAAGATTCCTGTTATTAGAAGCCCCTTCCATGAAGTTGGTCCAGTTTGCTTTAATTCCTCATTAGCAGAGAAGGGTGTAAAGCCAAAAAATATTTTCCCAGCTTCTCCCATACTGAGCAGGGTTTGAGGGCAGAGTGAGGATGTCACCTGCCTTTGGAGCACCTTTAAATGACAGCAGCTGGGCAGTGCCACAAGCCCTGCACCCAGGCAGAGGGTCAAGGTGATGAGTCCCTGTAGCCCCCAGTCCTCTTGAGCTATCAGGCTGTAAGGTAGTGTCCACAGCTATGGGATGCATGTCCTGCATCTCATGCAGGCAGGATGTTTTATGGCTTTTGATAAGCTGCTGAGGCCAGACAAATTCATAGGGAAGCATTGTGTGCTGCTGAAATAAATGCTGGGATTCTCACAGTAGGCCATACTGCAATGCTTGTTTGCAACACTAAGTCACTGGATAAGAATCCCTCTGTATAATTAAAAAAAATGATTGTATTTTTAGCTGTCTTGATTTTTTTCTTTTTCTCCCCCTTCCCCCGACTGATTTTATTCACCTTGGGCCCATTAGATTTGCATACTTTAAAAACATGAGGTTCTTGAGAAGTGTGTTAGAGCTCTTTCATTACTTAGAATATTAACCTACATTTACTCTTGGTGCTGCAATACTTTGTGGTATGATACCTGCATAAGCAGATCTTTCTCTTCCACATCCATTAGATGGAAGTAGCAGCATTGGCACATGCTGACTATATTTTAAGCTTAAATGGTGTTACCCAAAGCCCCTAAAACAGAGCCCAATTACTGCCACTTCTGTTTCATTTGTGTCATGCTAATTCATTTCCCTGTTAATGCTGAGTGTAGGTCCAAATTAACAGGGTCTGGTTAGCCTCACATCAACCATACAAAAAGTCAATTTTTTTGTCAGAAGTAGGAAAAGCAATTTTTTTCCTCTCAACAGGTACTTTTGCTTATGAGGCTGAAAAGTGAAAGTTTACCACAGTTGCACATGCATCAGTGATGTTCAACGCACATACTGCTTGTGCAGATGGATGGCAGTGGCTGGGGTGAGAAGCATTTTCCATAGACCTCAAAGATGGGAAGGCAGATCCTCACACAGGATTCTTGTGAGTACAGAAGCACAGATAGTTTGGGATGGAAGGGATCTTACAGACAATCTAGCTCTAATTTCCCTGCTATGGGCTGGGGCACCTTCCTCTAAACTAGATGGCTCAAAGCCTCATCCAGCCTGGCCTTGAACATTTCCAGGTTGCTTTTCTTGGCAACCAGTTCCAGTGCCTGGCCGCCCTCACAGTAAACAATTTTTTCCTAGTATCCAATTCAAGACTACCCTCTTTCAGTGTCATGGGGAGCCACTGAAAACACTGGAAGTCAGTGCCTGATGTGAGACTATGGGTGTGGTTTGGTGTACTAAGCATCTATAAAGTCCCATTCTCTGCTCTTCCTGCATAAAATAATACTTACACACAGGTGAGGTGGAGGGTAAGTTGGAATGAAGGTGGAGTTTGTGCCATGCTGGGCAGGTATTCACCTTTCCTCAGGGCCAGCAGTGTTTTAGACTACACTAGAACAAACATCCATTTTTAAAAAACCCAGAAACCTATGAAGCTGCAGTCCATTGTCAGAGTGTGCCAGCCCTTTTGCAGTGCTGTGCTATGCTGTGCTGTGCTGTGCTGTGCTGTGCTGTGCTGTGCTGTGCTGTG
>CM031858.1:133155370-133188366 GCA_018697195.1 Certhia americana | reverse complement strand
TGCTGTGCTGTGCTGTGCTGTGCTGTGCTGTGCTGTGCTGTGCTGTGCTGTGCTGTGCTGTGCTGGAGGAGACCCAGCCCTGCAAGCAGAAGCTGGAAGAGCCCCTTGCTTGACTACCTAGTGCCTCCTGGCAGGGTCAGATCTGGCAGAGATTGCCAGGGGGACTTAACAGTGCTGGCTTAAACAGCATTCATTTATTTCCCAGTGGCCACCCTGAAGACCTTATCTGAAGCTAATTAATTGTCAGCAGCAGCTGTTCTAATTTTATCACCACTGCCTGGCTTTTGCAATGAAAGGCTAGAACATAAGATCATGAGAGGGTGGTAGATTTTGGTTCAGGGGCAGCAAGTACCTTCAGAGCAGTGTCCATCCATGTGGGTCATCCAGGCTGCCAGCTGGCCTGAGTGCCACCATGGCAGTCGTGGGCTGAAGACAGCTGGTGATGTTTGTAGCAAGGAGCTCGGGCTTCCTGTTTCACAGCTACCCTCCCTCCAGCCCCTTGGAGCAGCCTGCACCACATCCTGGCATTCCTCCTGTTAAAAGGCTGTGGTAGAGCTCACACAGGTTATCCTTGGCTCCTGAGGCCATTTCGTGGCAGGAAGCTTTTATAGACTCATAAACTTTATTTGAGAGCCCTTGTAGATTAACCAATAAACTTTCCAGGAGTGAAACATCATTCTACCCAGGAAGGGCTTTTGCATCCTGAGGTTTTCATCAGTGGCCAAATGTGTGGTGGTCTGGGACTGCACTGTGCATGGGCCTGTCAGCCAAGATCAGCAGCATGGGCTGCAAAGTGCCCATGGGGTTACCCTGCAGACTCTCTTGACCTTGCTCTGGGGTGAGGAAAAGGAAGATGTCTCTGAAATGCTGGCAGGTCTGCAAGACAGCTGCAGCATACACTGCAATCTGCAGCAGCTCCGTGCTGTGGCTCAGTCTGCTGGGACCTGAATGTGCCATTTACTGTCTGTCTATTTACATGTGATGGGAGGGGAAGAATGAGAGGATCATGTGGAAGGCAAATATACTTTACAGAATTAAAAATAAACCACAGCCCCCTGCTCAGCTGTTCTTTAGCATCTACTCCTACATAGTAGAAGCATCTCCTGTGTCTCTCCATTAGTGATTGATGAGTTATTTTTCCCAGGGCCACTGGCCTGCATGATGTGGTATCTTCCCACATGGAAGTGGATGCCAGCTGCTCCAGGGTACCAGTGGCTCCTTCTGCTCAGGGGCTGGCACGGCCAGTGATAGGTTGTGTCTATGGGAGGGAAATACCATCAAGAAACCTGGTGTGTCCTTCCCTCCCTTCATCCCCTTGAGCAGGACTTTCTGCTCCTGTCCTGGATGAAAACCAACCCCTCAGCATGATGGCCCACTGGGGTGGGTGCTGACCATTCCTTTCTGCTCTTGTGCCACTGAAGCACTTGCTTTTTGCCCGGAGAAGCTCCCTGAGGAAGCAGATGGGTGCTGGTGCCATAGCATTGGAGTGTTTTATGCACCACTTTTGGTTTTGCAGGGGCACTGGGCTATGAGGTAGAATGGAGAATCTCTGCTGGGCAATCATACTGTAATTCACTAAAATTGTATTTGTATTTCTGCCTACACATTAGCATCAATCTAGCTTTAGGAGTCTAATTAGTGTAAGTAATGAGCTGGGGTGCTTGAGGCAGGAGATGAAGTGGAAGCCAACTCTGCAAGCACCGGAAGTAAATTAGAATAATCTTGATGTGACCTAGTTTAATTTACACCTTCCTCACATCCTCACATCTCTCTTCCAAACCCGCAGAGTGTCAGCCACATGAGTTTAGGCTGCTGATTAAGAAAATTCATGGAATCTGTTATATGAAGAAATCAGAGGAAGACTGCACCTAATTAAGTGTGTTCCTTTGGGATACACAATCTCCTTCTGGACTTCTGGTAACACCCCAGATTGCAGTTCCAGATGATGTTCATTGCACAGGACTCTAGCCCCAAGCTAAGAAAAATGTCATGGAGACCAGGACATTGGTGGCTGCACAGCAAGTTTGACCCTATAAATTTCCCGTTTTTGCTGCAAGACCTGTGTTGTCCCATGATAAAGTCAGAAGAAAGGAGAAGCTGTAGAGTTTTCAGAGTCCTTTCGGACCCCTGGGTAAACTTTTCCATTCCTGAAAATGGCCTGAGGGAGCAGTTCAGTCACACTTTCTGTGTTAAAAGCTCCAGAGGTGAATCATGAAAGGTTTCCAAAGCACACTGCTGAGTAGGAGCTGCAGGTATTAAGAGCAACAGGTAACTACAGTCATAGCTGCTTTGTAGCCACTGCATTGCCATCATTTGTTTAGTATGTGCATTCTCCTCTTTTTCTGAGGTCGTGAGACAACTGGCTTGTGTCCATGTGCTACCGTCTTCTCCCCTGCAACCCCACAAACCATGGCAGTTTGTCTGTCTCTCCTCAGCAGACTCTGGTCCAGAGCAGCAGCTAGAAAGGTGCTGGTGTGGCTAACAGGAACTGGATCCATGATGGATGGTTAAACTCTGCACATGGATGCAGGATAGTTCTTGAAGTTGTTTCATCCCCTGTACACATGGCCGGACATATGTCTGGCATTGGCTCAGCACCAAATCTGGCCTTTCAACCTGTGGAAGTGGCTTCCTGAGGAACAATCTGGGGTAAAACACAAAATACTGGACCCCATTTCAGGCCTCTTGGCCATTCATACTGGAAATTGGGGCAGATGATGAATGTCTGTAATTGAGTTTATCAGCTCATGATGAAGAAGCTCCAGAAGCAGAAATGGTTCATGATGATGATTCCAAGGCTGTCACAGCTGAGAAAACACTTGGTAGATGTGAGGGATAAAATAATATTTTGCTTCAGCCATTGTAACTAGCCATAAGAATGTGTGCTCATGTCACCTAGACAAAGGTGTAACTAGCACAAGGCCAGGCCTTGGGAGTGCGAGGGGGAGGAAAAAGGAAGCAAACCCATCTGTTGCTGGGGAAAGAAGGGGGAAGAGGAAGGAAGCATTGGTTTGGGCACAGTTGGAAAGGATGTGAATTCCTGAGTACCCAGCCCAAGGGAAAAAGGGACAGGGACCCCCCATAGGCCAGTGAAGGGCACAAAAGTTTGTGCTTTTTAAGGGGAGCTGTGCCTCCTCAGTGAGATGCACCTGACTCAACTGACTAATTTGTATTAATAAATTGTCTTGCTTCAATGACTTTGTCTTTTTCCAACTTTATCGGTGAGTGACCATTTCTCACAGTAGATCCCCAGTTGCAGGTCCCTTTGGAGGAGCACAAAATCTTGAGTGCAGTCTCAAGTCTCTCAGAGAGTAGTACATGGAGGAAGCCACTTTCTACCATACTTATCTCATGGCTTCGTTTGGGAGGTAGATTGTTGTTCTGGAGATGGGTTTGTCCTCTCTGCCCTGCAAAGCAAAGTATGCTTTTCAAGAAAGAAGAAGATCAAACCAGTATGAAACAACTTTTTTTGGTTTTCTAAGCTGGGCCCACTTAGGGCCAGGCCTCACTCTCCAGTTACCAGTTTCACATCTTGGTTCATTAGCTCTGTCATATCTGCCTTATCTGGTCTGTCAAACCAACCTCTTGGGATGATAGATTTGCTTCTGCTTGGTGGAAAGTGCTCAGAGAATTTATTTGTAATTTACATGGTCTTCAGTGCCAAGAAGCCTGAAGTATCTGATCTTTTCATGTGCCAAGTGTGTCTTACACTGTGGTGTTAGGAACAGCTCTTATTGATCTTGATCTTTCTCCCTACATTTTTGCATAGTTTCTTCAGTGGCTCATGTGTTCTGGTTTGCTCCTCGGGGGCTGGGAGGGGAGCTGGCACATCCTCTGCAAGTGATGAGTTAGCTATCCCTATTTCATATTGTCACATCCATCTAAGGTAAAAAGCTCCAAATCCTCCCACCTTCTTGGAAGGTGGAGATGTTGGTATGTACTATAGCAGGAGAAAATAAAAGCATGCAAGAGACATCAGCTGGGACCTGGCAACATTTTATTACACCAGTGCAAACTGGGGGAGAAGGTGATGGATGCAGGGGATGTCACTGGAAGGGATTGATTTCTTCCATGTGGAACTTCCATTCATATTAAAAACAATCAATCCCAGCTTTTTTAAGAGACCACATACATTACTACAGAGTCATATTATGAAACTGCAACTTTAGTGATGTATTTGAATTCTCAGATGTTTGTTATTACAGTCTCAGTGTACCTTCTTTTCCTCTGAAGTATCTTTTTTGCAAATGATGTCTTTCCTATCACTGTGTGTTCCTTTCCCTTCCCAGCTCTGCTCCTTGCTCCTGACATTGCTGCCTGGTATAGTAAAGCACTAGGAAGACACCATGAGCAGGCACAGATATTCTGATGTCACTGGGATGTTTGCAGAGGGAATTTACTTTAGTAAATTGAAAAGGGTCTCAGGTAAGTGGAAGTTGTCTCTAACAGTGAGGAGTTGACTGCCTGAGCTGGTTGTTTCCTCACAGCCTATAGGCTGGGACAAGGCAGTTTAGTTTTGCTTTTAGAGTCATCCTTGTTACCAATCACATAGAACAAGCTATGTGAAAAATATATTAGGTAAAATAAAGTGTATCAAAGAGCTATAGTTCTTTTCATGGTGGGTTTTAAGGAAGCAAACTCACTCTAACTTAGAGCATAAAATCCATTTAATTTTTAATAAATAACATCCGATTTTAAAAATTCAATGCCTGTTCTTGATTAAGGTTTGAAGAACTGTTTGTACTGGATAACAAGATGGAACTGCATTAACATTCATAATTTAATTTCTCATCAGACTTCAAAAGAATTTTCTCCTCACGTGAAGCAAATTTCAAAGTTGTTATGGTTCATCTTCCAAGAGTTCCATCTTTTAGAGGTTAGTGTAAAAATGTATTGCACAGACCATGGAACAAGCAAAATACAAAGTAATTTTCTTCAGCATCTTTCTTAAAAAGCCATAGAATTTTGACTTGTTTGTGAACAAGCATATGCTTAAAGGAAAATATTTTGGTTAACTTGAGCAAAAACATTTATATGCATTATCACTTTTACCTAAGTTGTTTTAAAATACCTTACAGACAGGCTAAAAAAAAAAGGTATTTTGAAATAAAACTGTGTTAGTTGAAATGTAACTGCATCAGTAGAGTATGGCAAAAATATTAGAATTCTCCAGAAATATGATTCAACACTTTGGTGTTGGTCTGAACTTCAGTTGCTGTGAGGAAATTTAAAGAGATTCAGGAAGGAAGGCCTTAGATACAATTTCAAAGGATGAAATCTAGGTTTCCCTGGTTTTGCCAAGTTTCCAATGTGTCTGTAACAACCATGCTGGATAATAATGTGTTATTGCTGATGCTGTTGTGCCCAAAACTAATAATTCTGTGGTTGTATTATATTAAAGCTCTTATCTGTCAGTTGCTATCTTAAAAAACAGAAGTTTTTTGTTCTCAGCAATGTTCTGAGGTGCAAATAGATGACAGGAAAGACAAACTGTCTTGGACTGCAATAAAATAATGTGAAAAAGGAGAAAAAATTAGACTTCGTATTTTGAAGGAAATAACATGGGGGGAAAGAAATGCATAAAAGAAAATAATTTTGAAGACATTTATAGTGTTATCACTGCAAGCCTCTAATACATTATTCATCTTAGTCTAAAGGCAATGTCCAAACCTTTAAAATCTGTAACTGGAATTTGTGGGTTGATTGAGACCTATTTTGGTCTGTAAGTGTGAACTGCTCTTGTTGTATAGAGAAGATAAGATTATTTGGGAACTCCCAACAAGAAGACTCATTAAGATAATTCCAACTGGCTCTAAATAGCCAAGAAAACTCATGAAGATAATTCTAGCTGGCTCTAAATAACCAGGGTGTACCAGTTACTTTGCTAATAAATGTCATGACCATGAAGACTTCTATAAACTTCAATAGAGCATAAGTCACAGAACATAAAATTTTCATTATGAGCAGGTTTGTACCTACTAAAACAAATTATACAGTGAGTCAAATTTCAGCTTTGGCTACACAGGCAGTCTGTGCACATGCAGCATGGGTCAGTCACTGCTGCTGCACCACGGTGGTGTGGAGAGGATGTTTAGCTGAGAGCCAGGGAATAGTGGAACCACATGGAGCAGGGTAACAGCCCTTTCAGCCCCCACTGGGAAGCTCTTCAAATGCATCAGCACAAGGTAAATAATCAAAAACCTCGTCCTTGTGGCATAAATAATGTGTTTTTGAAGCCTTTAGGGTTTGCTTTGTACCAAGTCCAGAGAAACCTGCTTGCTGCATGATCTCATTTGTCTTGAAAACCTTATTTGATTTTCTAGACAATTTGCGTTTAACTACTTGGGATAAATAAACACAGAAATTCTCACTTTTTTTGATCCTGTGGTGGACATTTTTCACTGTGTTGCTGTATAAATCTTTCGGTTTTGTGAATCTCACCCATTCCTTCTTAGACTTGCAGGCCACACCTACAGTACCAAATTAAGTGTGCCCATGGTTTTTAGCTGTTCCAAGATCAAGCTAAATGGGGCAGCCTGGTCTTGCTTTGTTATCATCTCACCCTTGGAGTGGGGCTGCATCCACAGCACCTGCTGGGTTAACGCCTACATCTGGGGCTTTTTCGGGAGAGTATCACATAGTGTGGGCCAAGTCCCTGCCAGGAACTACTAAAATAATTGAACATCCCTGATAATGTTCACAAGTCATCCTTCATGCAAGTGTCTCGACATTTTTCTATTTCCAAATAAAGCAGCAGCCTGTCAGTCTGAAAGAGAATGGTCTGGAACAAGGTAAAGATCAAAGAATGGTCAAACCCATCTGAGGAGAAATGAAGCCCAACTCTTGCAGTGTTGCATCAATGATGTTTTCAGCTGCTGCTCAATGAAAGTCAGTTTTATCTGGTATTTAAGGCATTCCTCCCACCCCTCATGTTTTTTATTTTTGCATTTGCACATATGTTTGTGCCTTTTTTGTTTGATTTGCTGCTATTAGATGCTTTCTGATGTCTTCTGTGTGACTGAATTTAAAAAAAAGTATTTACAACATTTTTCCTTTAATCTTGTTAAGTCTTCATCACTGCACATCTTCCCCAGATGTTTTGATTAGTTTAACACATTACTTAAACTTAAGGAAAAAAAAAATTGTTAATGAAGATATAAGAAAGAATAGCTCAGCTGGACATAGTGCAGGGCAGTCTGCTCTGGGTGGTCCAAGCAGGGTCTTGGACCAGGTGACTTCCAGAGGTGCATTCCCACCTCAACCATTCTGTGAGTCTGTGAGGGCATGAGTGTGGGGATTAAACTTCATTACTGCTCCCCAGATTTGCCATGGCTGATTAATGTAATGGATCAACATGTGCCAGGGAAAGGATCTTGGAAATTGTTGAAAGTAGCCCAGTTCCCATCAGACTTATCCCATGCTGACCCCAAGTGCTGTCAAATCCTGCCTTCCTGGTAGGCTTCACTGCTGACTGCTTGCCAAAAATGCAACAGGGTTTGGCCTCATTTGACAGCCTTGTGGGTGATTATGCTATATATATATATATATATACACATATGATTGTGTGAATAACGACTATCTCTCCATGTTTTGTTTTGCTCTGGACTGCAATCTGTTTCCAGTGTGTAGCAATATTCTTCTGCATATGGACTTCCTATAAATACCTTGCTGAAGTACAAATGCAGCAGAGTCCCACTGGTATGCTGGCCAGTCTGTGATCAACAGAGGCTTGATTTTAATGCAGTTCAGATACGGCACAGAGAAATATGGCAGCTCAAGGTCAACACTCAGGAGTAGGATTGTCATTACTGTAACTGGGCAAAAGGAATAGGAATAGCAATTGTGAGGCATGGATGAATAGGACTGGTAGGGTCCTCAGGAGACCACCCCAGTCATTCCTGTTGGCTAAAACAGCATGAATCACACTTCTGTCAATCCTTATATGATAGCCAAGCCTGTACCTGACAGGATAATCCAAGCTCCAGTGCTGGATCCTACCATCATCCCAGGCAGTGAAATCTCAGTGCCTCACCTTAGCCAGTCTCATACAAGCCTTCCTTCACAACATTTTAAAATTCATTTATATTCTCCTCACCAGGAATGCAAAACAAACCCCCAAAAGCGCAATAAGTTAACTCGTTGCCACTGTGTGTTTTGTGTTTGAAGAACATTCTGAAGAAGCTGTCCAGCCTTGTCTTTCTTGCCTTTCCCCTTAGGTTATGGTGAACAACTCAGCTGCCTTAGCAGTCCTTCCTAGTCCCCTGGCCATGCCTGTCAGTTTTTGGTACATCACAAACCATGAGTCTTAGGGATAAATGTCATAAGTGGCTTTGATCAAGACGTCTGGCTCCTCTCATCAGCACCGACAGTGCTCTGCACCACATGCTCTGGCCATGGTGGTTGAGACCCATTTTCTGTTGGCCATTACCAGAAGAAGCCTTGGTACAGGAGAAAAGGACAGGCACTTTTCCACACAAAACAATGAAAAAGACAAAAAATTAACAGGGACGGAGGAGAAAAAGCATCTCAAATTTAGACTTCCAGAATGAGTCCCTCCATATTTACAAGTGGCCTAATGCTGGTCCTAGGGGAGCACCTGCCACCTTGTGCTGGTTTTCTGTCCTCTGGTTGTCCTGGATGGCTCGAGGCTCTGGCAAGGGGCTCAGAGACCTTGGCACAGAGTGAAAAACACCTGTGCCTTCGATTTTAGCCCATGGGAGAAATCAACATCTTTGTATGAGGATTTACAGGCCACAAGAGTTTGAGTAGAGTGATAGTTAATTTGTCACAGGGTGAAAAGTAAAATTTCAGAGTGTTTTTAGCATGGGGGTTCAGGGGGCAAGATGGAGGAATTTGGGTGTGTCCTGTCCTTCTTGTTCTTGTCCTCCATCTTCTGCTGTGATGGTGGCACTTTTTAATTGGTTTAGAGTAGAGACAGACTGTCTAACATAGGTGATAGGTATTGCAAAATTATTGTAAATAAAGTATATGTGTAGTTTTTAATATAAAAAGTAAACACCACCTTGAGGGCGGTGATTGTGCCTTGAACTGACTTGCTGAGTGGATCTCTGCTAGTCTGGGAAAGAATGTAATAGATAAGAAAAATAAACAACCTTGGAAAGTAGAACTGACTCTCAACTTCTTCTTCAGTCACGGGGCTGGGAGAAAAGGACTTTCTAAAATCTCGGGAGCCATAAAATCATCAAACACGTGTTTTCTCGAAAATACATAATTTTCTGGGGAAAGGAGTCAGCTTCAAGTGCCTTCTCTTGAGAACCTATTTGGGAATTGAGGACATTTAGACTGTTTCAGCCAGAAATTACCATCCTATTACTGGCTGCTCACCACTAACTCACTTCTCCTAAAGCTGACTCAAGCCGTTGGTACCTCACAAATATAACACAATTGGGTTTTTGCAAAAACTAATTTCAGGTATTTTTTCTGGAAGAATTTCTGAAACAAACTTCCTAACGGCCTTCCTCTGTTCCTGTCTCTGCACCTTGCACAAGGACACTACAGTGACCTTAACTGCTGTCCCCTGCCACTTTTACCATAACACCCTTGATTACTGGGGTCAGGCTGGGTTCCCACTGACAGGCAGACATCCTTGCTGAATTCAGCTGGAGCTGCAAGGCATCTTTGCATTGCTTCCCTGCTCTTCCTTTTTGCTTCATGCAGTTTTGTCTTGCACAGATGGTCTGTGACCATTGCCACCGCACTACTGTGGTGGCTCGAGGATGCTGCTCCAGGGAGGGAGGCCAAGCTGTGGTTTGCCAGCAGCTTCTGGAGAGGTTCTCAGGGAAAGCACTGTGTGAACATGCGTGGTGCTGCTCTGTGGGGTGTGCCACCCACAGCCACTTTGTTTTGTCATTCTAGGGACACTATTGGAAATGACATTCATTGTAATGTGTTCATCCGACTGGATTTAATTAGAAACATTCAGCTTTAATTAAGTGTTTGTTTTGCAGTCCCAGTAGTTCTATTTTGATAAAGCTCTGTCATGCAAATGCTAAATGAAGCTGAGGAAGTAGATTACTGCATGTCATAGTTCCTGAGTAATGATTAAAGACAATGCAGTGTGTGATACAGTTGCTGAGAGTGGGAGGCAACTCTGCTTTTCTTCAAGTGTTTACTTCATGCTTTCCAGGAAATTTCCTGTACTATTAGTTCTCTGTGTCCTCAGACTCATTCTTTGCTTTCCAGCATCCTCCTCCCTTGATGTTTTCAGGGACTTACAGGGGTGCAGTGGGGACAGGGAAGGTTGTGCTGTGCCACTAACTCCTCCATCCTTCCACCCAGGACAGGACACCCAGGACAGGAGGAGCAGGAAGAAAACAGAGCTCCATGTCAAAATTATAGGCCTCTTTTTCTCTCTCCTTTTCTCAGTAAACCTGCAATTTTTCCTTTTTATGCAGAGTTTGTGTGCTAATGCTGCAGCTGTCTGACTTGCCCATGCATGGGCCACTCCTTACGTATAAAAAATCTACATATTCTGTAGATGCTGCCTCTGTTAATGGTTTTCTCTACTTACCTAAAAACATTTATTGCTTGAAGTGTAACTTGAAGCTTAGCAAAGAAATAGGTTCCATTTATAATTAACACATAGGGAACAGAGCTAAGCAAGAGTTGTCCTACGCATTCATACTAAGGCATGAACTCTTGCTTTGCAGCTTTACAGATGTTTGATGTTTTTCACATCAAACATCATAAATACTAGTTTGGTGGGTTTTTTTTGAGAGTGTAATAATGAGCAGAGAAAAGAATTCCACTCTTCAGACTTAGGAACATAAATCAGCTCTGACTGAGGAATTTCTACCTGTAAAGAGCCACACCACTCCATGATGACAGTCTCTCTTTCCCTTGATTAAGTCATCATCAAAATTAAAAACCCTTTATTGCTGGCCTAGTGTCCTCTCCTTCTGGAAATTCTGTCCTAAAGGAGATGAAAGATTATCATAGAAAGACAAATCCCCACTCAAACAGATTTTGCAGTCAGACTGTGATTTGTGAGCAGATGAAGCAGCTTTGTGCAGAGCTTCTGAACCTCTGGAGATTGCTTTTCTGGGGAGAAAGAGCAAGTTGAGCACCCAGGGCAAGACATTCTCCCCAGTGCAGGGTCCTGCAGGGAGGGCTTGTACTTCCCTTGGAAGTCCCTCTGTCTCTGGCTAGGCACACAAGCAGATTGTGATTTGCCTTCTCTGCTCTCTCTTTTCTGTGCTAACAGCCTCTCACCCAGTCTTCCACTTCCTACTCTCACCGTGTTTTTCAATCTCTTAATTTTGCTCTCGGAAGTTTTTCTGCTTTCTTTCTGTCCTTTCCCTTTTTGATCTTGATTTTCCCAAGGTGATCTACCTGTAGTAAACAGCTGCTGAGCTCAAGAACCTGCTGTTGTTCCTGGCAGACATCCCATACAAACCACAGACAGGTGTTCCCCAGCCAAGCAATTTCCAGTAGGACATTGGTCAGAGCCAGATCTCCAAAAGTTAAAATACTCATGCAAAAACTATAGTTCAATATATGAAATGTTAATAGTATTTACATTTTATGCCATAGCATAAAATAATTTGCATTTTAAGAAAAGAAAATTGCCTTCCTTGAGTTCACTGTATCTTCTGCCCTCCAATAATCCATCATGAGAAGCAGGCATGACAAACAGCCACAGAAGTTCCCATGGTGGTTTGAAGCCTGCTAAATACACCACATACAGAACAGAAGTCTTTAGAAGTCAGCCTTGTCTCCAGGTTTAAAGTGTCCCTTGTTCACAAAGCTCTCTGCAGTGCTGCTGGCCAGTCCCCCAGCCCCACTGGAAAGCAGCCTGATATGGGTTGCATGCAGGAGCCAAGCAGTAGCTCCTCCTATTGCAAAATATGGTGGAAAGAGAGAATCTCCATGCATGGGTGTTGGGATGAACACATGGGCTGTAGACCATCCCCACCTCACCAAAATTCATGCTAGGAAAGGAGCAGACCTTCTTGCCTTGGCTGTGGCTTCCCTCCTCACAGGCACTCATTGAGAAACAAGCCACACTTTGTCTCTAAGGTAGAAAGAAGTGAGAGAGAATGCTTTGAAAAGTGGGAAGTGAGGACTACCACACAGCTGCTCTGCCAGCTCAAAATGTTATGTGATGATAACAACACCCTTGTGAATGGAGCCTTTCCCTGATGGAGACTGGAGCAATTGTGCAGCAGGTCTGGGGAAATGGAGGAAAGACATAGGTCTGGGCATGGGCTTGGGCAGGAATACCTCCTTCCTTCTCACAGAAAATGTGATGCTTCAAACCTCCCTGGTGGATGTGTTAAAGCTTTATGAGGGTGCACCATGGCGCATTCCAGGTGCCACAAATAGCAGGTGAGACACAGGAGAGGACCTTTGTCACAAGGCAGATGAGACCCCTGCTACTTAGTGTGAGTAGAGAAACTGGTAGGGGACTTGCATGGAGGCTGTGGCACAACTGAAGAATGTGCCACTCAAAGTGCATAAACCAGTCATCCACTCCTACCTCTTTCCACTAATTTGGGGGATGAGTGCTTGGGCATCACGCAAGGAGAGGTATGGGCTTTGTGGCACTGCGGTTCCAGAATCTGAAGTCCTGAACTTTATAGTGAAGGCAAGTAAGATCTTTCTAAATAATATTTGTTGTCTGGAGCTGACAAGTGATCTGAAAAAACATGAAGCCTTATATAACTCCATCTGGGTAGGTGAAAGTTTTCTCCTAACTCCAGCCTCAAGCGAACTGCTTGCCATTTACTTTCTTCTTGGCTTGACAAAGTAGCTGTTATTAAAAGCAGATCTTAACCATGAAGAAATGCCCTTTGCACTACTGTCTACCCCCTCCCATGCTGCAGAAGCTGGATGGGATTTCAACAGCATGTTTTGGGATTCTGGGGCACTGGTAACATTAGCCTGTCTCTCCCTCCTCACACTGTCTTCTTCTGCTTGTCTGTGGGATACACTTTCCATAGCACTTTTTCCCACACACTTCAGATTCGCTCTCCAGCATTGTAGCAGTGATTTATGTGCTTCTGTGCTATCAGCCCACCACTGTGTATCAGTAGGATTACATAAAGATGGGTGACAGGGAGAGCTCTCCATCACTGCTTAAAAAAAGCGTTTAACTGTTGCCTGTCTTGCAATGAGGAGCAGTGCTTTTAAAGCCCTTGTGACATTTCCATGCTTCAAGCTCAGAATTTTGTTTTAAATCCTCTGTCATCACATATAAGCCTTGATACTTGGTACAAGAATTAAAAATATTTATGCATCAGCTTCCAGGGTAAGAACATGCAGAGTGTTAATGGCATTTTGAGTTCAGGTTTTGGCTCCCATTCTGAGTTCCTATTCTCTCTGGATGTCCTGTATCAAAACCAGTCTAATTTTCCTTTGATATGCACATAGATATGCACAAACACTGCAAAACAGCATGCAGAAGTGAACTGACATGCTGCCTGTTTATGAATACTCATTTCTCAAAACCATTCTGGAATAACTCCCTCTGTTAACTTCTATTCCAAAATAGTGTTTATACCAGTGGATTATAACCAAACAGCTAAAATACAGCAGGGTGTTCTTTCCCCTTATGACAGGACTTAAATATGCTCCCTTTCTATTCCCAGTGTAATTTATTATATGCCTTAAATGTACGGCCTCCCCCCAAGGCAGACAACTCATCTTCTTTTGTATCTTGAACACAGAGCAGATGTTTAGGAAGTAGCAAACTCATAGTGTAACAGCTAGAGCTAGAATATAAAGATGTGGCTGTAATAAATGTTGTGGTAACAATATTAGATTTTTGTGGTTTGCAGTTTCAACTCTGACTTTCAGAAAGTGACATTTATATGCGCTCTGGGAGTGTGATAATAATCTTGGTACTCCAAAGTAGTTTTCCAGTTTGAACAATAATATAAAGCAAATTAATTTCAGTTCCTAGATTAAGCATCACCCCTTCCCTAGATGGTAATGAGTCAAAGCTACTATAATAAAATTTAATGTCTGCTGTCCTGTTTGTGAGATTTTTCCTTTAGTTCGTATGCATTCATAGATATATAAATCCAGAACTGTTGTTAAAGGTCTTTCCATACAAAACTAGCTCCTAATGTTGACCGTTCTGTGCACTCACAAAGTAATTATGACTGTGTTTAAGAAACAAACCAAGCTAAACTAAAACAACAAAAAACTTTATTGCACCTCATCTCTGTTTGCACAGACTACGCTTTTTCCCTTTTAAAATATTTACAAGGATATTTTCCATTCAGTATTTTCAGTGGAATGCTGCCCAAGAAGTGGTGCAGAACTCAGTGGGCATTGAGTGTAGATGCTACTGAATTTGATGAAGGTGGAAGACAGGGTAAATGCAAAAGAGACTGATAGGTGCATTATTGGCTGGAAATAGAACATCCATTTGAAACATTGATTTTCTTTAGCCTCTCATCAGACAATTCAAATCTGGAGCAGCAGAAGAGGTGACAAAAGTGTCCTAACAAAGTATCCAGATGACTATGTTAATACTCTGATCTTGGTTTCCAAGGAAGCCTTTTATGTTTCAATACAAAATGCTATTGGAAAGAACATTATAAAATTGTTGCTGCATTCTGGAATGAAGTAGAGTTGTTCTGTCCTGGAGAGAAATCAGAGGGGATGTCTTTTGTCTGGAGACTCTGTGGGGAAAGGATTGGTCCCAGAGGTGTGTGGACCCTGAGCTCCTACCAAAAGAAGCACAGATACTTTTGAGTATCTTCTAAGGTTTTCACATGTACACACAAAGTCATGGAATCCTGGCTCACTTTTGGGCCCCTCACTACAAGAAAGACATTGAGGAGCTGAAATGAATCCAGAGAAGGGCAATGGAGCTGGTGAAGGGTCAGGAGCAAAAGTCCCATGAGGAGTGGTAGAGGGAGCTGGGGGTGTTTAGCCTGGGGAAAAAGAAGCTCTAAGGGTGACCTTATCACTCTCTACAATGTCCTGAAAGGAGGCTGCAGCCAGGTGGGGATCAGACCCTTCTCCCAGGTAACAGGCCATATGACAGGAGAAAATGGCCTCAAGTTGCACCAGGGAAGGTTTAGGGAAAAAATTTCTTCATGGAAAATATTGCCAAGCACTAGAACAGGCTGTTCAGGGAAGTGCTTGAGTCACCATCCCTTGAGGCATCCAAGAAATGTGTGGATATAGCATTTGGGGACATAATCTATTGGTAGATTTGTCAGTGTTGGATTAACAGTTGTACTTGATGATCTTAAAGGTCTTTTCCAATCTAAATCATTCTGTCACTGTGAAATGATGCTACTTTGGATTAGGGGTTTGACATTGTCTTTCTGATGTGCCTTCCCACTATAAAAACTTAACAGCAGAAAGATGAATATTGAGGGTATTTTATAGTCATAAAGAAGAAGCTTAGCTACATTCATAAACACAAGTATCCTAGCCAAGGCAAACAGGGAAAGCCTAGTGTTTTGTTTACAAAGAGATTGCTGCCCTTCAAATATTTACAAAGAAGGAAGGCAAATTCAAGAGCAGTTGGCAGAAGGACTGGAAGCAGTATTGAGGATCTTCATGCAAGCTTATTATTCTTGGGGTGAAAAAAGACTTAGACTTTGCAAGAATAGTTAAGCCTGAAATTATGAATGTAACTATGAAAAAAAAAAAAAGACTTTAAATACAACAAATGCCAAACACGTTCTGGATCTGCAGTCACATTACTTGATATTACCCTTTCAGTTTCTTTGATTAAGGAAGATTATGATCCTGAGGGAATAAGTCCTTGTGTTAGCAAATGTGAGTTACAAAGAGGTTAGGAATGTTCACACCTATCTGTGGACAAGGACAATGTGTGCTACACATTTTATTTAAAAAGGCATGGCAGGTAAGAAGGGAGGAATGTCTATTTAACTCAGCCTGGCTGAACAGGTGGAGTTTCCATGCCTGGGGATGGAAAGATGTGCTTCAGCTGGGAGAAGTGTGGGTAATTCAGGACAGGGCAGAAAGGAGTGGAGAGAGTGAGCAAACAGGGAACTGTGTGTTCCCTGTGTTCCCCAGGGACTTGGGAAGAGAGGATCCTGTCTCTGAGATGATGGGAAGGAGGGGGCTTTCTTAGGGGACCATGTGTACTAAACTGCTGATGGACAGAAAACAGGACACCTTCTTCACAAAGCCAGAATGGACTGGGGGAAATTTGTTTTCTGGTCTTACTTATTCAGCATTTTACTTCCAGCAATTCTGGTTATTTGCTTGTTGTTTTTGTTAACAGACAGCAACTATTTGCCTGGCTCTAGTTTATGATTTTGCCTTATGATGAGTCATTCCTGCAGATGTCAGAGGCATTTCAGTGTGCCTGTTTGAAAGCACAGGTGAGCCAGATGTGCCCTGAGGCTCTGGCCAGCACAAGGGTTCATTGTGGTGTTTTGGCCATGCTTTGCTACCCTGTGCGCAACTTGGCAAACCAGGTGTCATGTCAGCCAGTCTTACTGTGGGTGTCTTGCATCTGTGTTCTCTTTCTGAAACTTTGCACCATGAATAAAGGGAGTGAGAGTTATCTGCTTTCCACCTCAAATGTAGATTTTTCATGTCTGTTTCTGTTATGCTTTGAATGTGAGTGGAAAGTGCTTGGCCATCTCATATGGCTCAGGCTGATCTTTTTTGTATGGCGGTGTCCACTGGGGAAATGTCTGCATCTGATGGCTCTTCATGCTCTCATGAGCATGAGGAGCTGATGACCACAGTCTCCTTTGCTTCTGCCTTGTGACAGAGGAGTTGTCAGTGCACACCCTTTGTCAGAGACTAGTTTCCATTTATGTTGTTTGAGGATTGTTGGACTTCTTCCCCAACAGATTTAGAGGAAGAGCTTCATCTCCCTATTCTTGATTTCCTTGAGTTTAAATTATTGGAATGAATTAAGGACAGAAGGCATATTCCTAAACATTTAGGTTATGAGATTAGGTTCTTTGCCTCAGTACACTGTTCAGAGTCTTGCTAGTGCTACATCCTCATTACTGCAATGGTTAAAAACTCACTCTCCATCCTAGAACTATTTGAGGCATGTTTATAACCATTTGTTCTTGTTCCAAGACTGTCTTCCAGTTTGAATAGCTCTTTTCACTCCCTGGTATTCCCCTTCCTCGAGGGATATTTATAAAAAAATTCTCCTTTCACCTTTCAGCTTTTGCTTAGTTAGAGGCTGAGCAAGGATATCTTTCTTAATCTCCCCTGACAATTCTGGCAGTTTCTTTCCTTCACCTCTTCCTGTTTGAACTCTTCTTGGATATGGCTGATTGGACTGAACAGCAGCAGTTTTCTGTCTGAGCTGCTGCAGATTGAAGAGTGCTTGATTTAAGATCTGTCTGCAAGAGCTGTCTATTCACTTTGAACCCTGTTGTGCAAGTAACAACAAGAGTTCTGTGGGAATAACAGCCACACTCACTGCTCTAAGGCAGATACATCCATCTCAGGTATTGGATAGGGGAAAGAAGAAAAGAATATAATGCAGCTGACACAAGCAGATTTTCACAGAAACATCTTGGAGCCATCGGATCTTGCAAAAAAATTATCTGTAATCCTCACCCTGATGAGCAACCCTTGTGTAATGTGCTTGATAAACAAACAAGATGTGCAGACCTGTCTCATCTGACTGGAAGACACAGAGGTCTGAAAATCAAGCTCTTAACACAGGGCAGCTCCAGCAGATCTTCCTCTGTGGGGGACAGAAACATGAGACAGCCTTCTTATGCCAAAAACTGGTAAAGCAGAGATCTGCCATGGACCAATCCAGACTTGTTTCCCACTGACACCACTGCAAACACCAGAAGTCCTGTCAGCACACTTTGGCTCTGCCCTTGTACAGTGGCTCACTGTGCCCTGATCCAAAGGAAGAGCTGCAAAAGATCCAACAAGACCAAACCATCTCTGCCACAGATATATATTTCCAGAAAGCATTTCATGTACTGAGCTCTGAAGGTACAGCATCATGGCCAGATGATCACCACTGCCCTACATTCTATGCTCCAATATATCCTTTCCTGCTGCTTGGCCTTTCATCTCCATGTCCAGCTGCCTGTTCTTGCCACCGAGCCTAAGCTGTCATATCTAGCACTTGGTCATGCAGCTATGCATGGAAGCCACTTTCTAGCCACTGCATGGAAGAACAGGTTGGATGTTGTGAACAAGTGGGATGTAGACCAAGGTGGAGAGTGATGCAAAAACCACTGGTGACATGTCCTACTCGGAACAGGCCAAGCTCCTGGTTGGCTTCCTGCTGCTCAGTTGGGATGCAGTTGTGCTTGGTCTAATATTTGGTGCCAGTATTTTTCCAGGTTTCCTTGTGCCCAGAAGGCTACTGTGAGAGATTTTCATACTGTGGAAGAGATACTAAACACTGTTTGGAGAAGCTGCCAAGCATTGCAATTTAACTGCTGGATCAGTCCCTACATTCAGGGGAACTAGGCTGTAATTTCTGTTCAGTTGGTGCATTTCCCCAGCCTTCTCTGTGGAAAAAATTGTGTTTGCTTGAGGCTCAGTGCTGCTGGGTAATTGAAAAAACAATGGGTGATGAAGTCTGTATTTTCCACTGCACTATGGACTGTTATTGGGATCTGATGTACTAGAGAAGAACAGAAATTAAACAGGCTGATGTCTGCTCTGATAAGCTGCTTATTGTACTGCCTGGCTCACAGCATGTGTTATCAGTTTGTGAATACAAGTTATTCCTCTCCTACATGCCACATAATTTTTCTTGGAAATGGTTCTCAAAGCTTCAATGACATGAGCTAGAGTAAGGCTGACTTGTCCCTGTGCCATGATTTTTTGTCCCACTCTCCCTCCCTACCACACATGACAGCTTGTTTGGTCTCTGGGAGAGCTGAGACTGTCCTAGCTTGAGCACCAGTTCTTACATTGTTCTGGTCCTTGGTTACTGTGTTCAATACATTTTCTCTTTGTACCACACCACACACTTGCCTATTCATTACTTTCTCTTACTTTCCTCCTTGCTCCTTGTCTTTAAGTGCTGTGTCGTTCCACTCTTTTCTGTGTGTCTCTGACTATCTGTGGTGTTAACCTTCTCTTCCAGGTGTATAATTTCTCCTCTTTTTCTCCTTACTTTTCTCTAGTAAATTAACAGTTTTGTTCGCCTTGGTGTCTTTCATTGCATATAATTTCTTGATGTTCTCCTCCTTCCTTTATGTTTTTTTGGCTGTTGCTTATGCAGCTCTTGGTCACACCTTATCCTGATTGCTAAAGATTAAATGCTGTTTCATATAAGCCTGGGGAGGTGTCTTGTGGTCCTCTGCCTTCTGGTTGCTGTTTCAGATGGAGTGGACATAAAGCCTTGACAGGAATTTCAATAGAATTGAGGTGTGGATAGAAAATGCTCATTGGCTTCAGGGCAAATCTAGAAGCAGGATCTACTGGAAGATTTCAGTCTGCACATGAATCTGGCCTGTTCCTGAAATGAGGAATTCTTGTTTCTGCACTACAGTGAAGTTGACTAGTAATGGTAAAGAGAGAAAAGTGGTTTTTTTTGGTGTATAGTGGCAACTCTGATTAAAACCTGTGTAAAGAATGAGATTAAACTTGAAATGGCCACCTGAATCAAAACCAGGAGATGTTGCCATCATTAGTATTTCAAACCAGTTGCCAAACTGAGGTATGCATCTGTTTTTTTAACATTTTAGCGGAGGCAAGTGGTTTTCAGATATTTTTTCTGATTATAGCTTTCTGCTACCTGATATCAAGGTTTTAGATCTGTTTGTTCTGAAAAAGAACTGGTGGACTTGAATATGAGATTTTACCTGTTCCCACTGTTTTTCATTAAATATTTGACTGAACTCCTGCTATTATCAACAGAAACTGTCTTTGGGATTGCTCCTGCTGTTCTCATGAAAAATGTTTTGTGTTTCCAGGCCAAAGTATGACATGATCCTGAGTCATGCTAAGTCTAAACTGCCATCATTTTAATAAGATTTCAAGGCATTCATCACTTCACCAAAATTAGTAAATGACATAAGAAAAATTTACAGTTTTACTCCAAAATTTTATAAAACCACAGTGATTCCTTCCAGTGATTTCCTGAAGAAAACACCCTGGAGTTTATGTATTTATGCTCATATCCCAACATTTCAGTATTCCTGATGCTGTAGCTACCATCTGCCCCTATTAAATGTAGGAAGAGTTTCAGGTTTTATTGTGACAGCTTGGAGCTTCCAAGTACAGTCTCCCAAGAGAGGTGAAGCACTTCAGGGTCCCTGTAAAGTGTATATCTTTATAGGAGAGTTACCCTCCTCTCTCCACAGAAGCAGTTGCAGAGAACACACATTACTAAATGTCCAGACACACAAGATTAGTTTCTGACATAAGGAAATGGACACCAAGTTTTCATCTTGCTGATCTCTGAATCTCACCAAGCTGTCTGAAGCTGGTGAGGCACGTGGTAATTAGTGGGCATTTTACAGCACAAAGAATTGTCTGCAAGTCCTATCGAAATACCAGTTAGACAAAAATGTTCTTAAAAAGAAATACCTATTAATTTTGATGCTTTAATAGAAACTTGCCCATATCTGTAAGGATCATCATGTGATATTTTGTATTCTACAAACTAAAACAAACTGAAACATAAAACATTTGAAGGTTATTTTGATTTTAAATTTCTGGTAACATGAAAAGAAAAAAGAAAAAAGAAAAGAAAAGAAAAGAAAAGAAAAGAAAAGAAAAGAAAAGAATACTCTTTAAATCCCTAAAAGGCAGGGTTACGATGGACTTTTCATATATCCTCCCTTTCTCTCAAAAGCCTTTTTTAGTATAGGTAGGTTCTAAAACATACCTAAAAGTTTACTGCTTTTGTATCCTCCTTGGGGGAAGGACAATATGACAATCTGAATGCACCAAAAGGCTTTGGATAGGGGAAATACCACTCTCCCAGAAGTTGCTAACCATGAGGTGGGCATGAAAATATGTAGGACATCTGTAGGGATCATATAGTTTATAAATACTGCCACTAGTAGGAGTGGATTGGATCTAGCTCTTGATGAACAAAAAAGATAAGAAAAGTAAGCAAAATTCTAGAATCCAAAGAGTTCTTAAAAATATCCAGATCATCATGCCAACCTGTAAATTCATGGGACACCTTCATCTAGGATACTTGTTTCAGTTCTGGTAGTCCTCAAGCAAAAACATGCCAAACACTTAGGGGCATTTGGCATGGAGGTGATGAAAATTATTAAAAAGGCTGGAGCAATTTCTATGGAACCAAATTGAATTTTCAAATTTGAGTTGCATGAAGAAGGACTTAGTAAGGATGCATAGAAGAACAGGTCACAAGGAGAGGCAAACTACAACCAGCCTTCATGAAATGGAGTATGACAAGGCATTATATAAGAAATACAGAACCCAATCTAACGGTGTGTTTTTAGCATTGTGCTGTTGATGAAAAGTATCTGTACTTGGTTTATGTAGCTTGAGACAGTGTTCACAGTGTATGGGCAATAGAGCAGAAGGGAAGTGGGAAGGAGGAGCAAAGTCCCAGTGCATCCCTTTGCTCTTGTTTTCTTTCTAAATGAAACTTTGAATATTTTATTTCACTTTATTCTGTTTGCCGGTTTTTACAAATGTGTGCATTCATATACGTGTAATTCACTGTAATCTCTGGCATGTCTTGTCCCCATAGCAGCTGCTGCAGCACTGGAAGTGCCCCTTCTGGCAGGGTAGCCCTACCTGCCCATTTGAGAGATCATGTCTTATGCCAAGTTCTTTCAGGAGAAAGGCTATTGGATTAAATGGACGAGTAGCAGGGTCCGTGTGATAAAAAGAGAAGTGGGAAGGTACTGCAAAATGAAAGCCTTTAATCAAAATAAATATATTTCAAGCAAGTTTGCTGCTGTTCCTGATTGCAGCTAAGCCTGATGAGCTCTCTGAGTGCGTGTGTGCTTGTGCACGCAGGCATGTAACATTCACTCTGCATCAAGCAAATTGCCTTGGCAGCCTCCTGACAGCTGTGGTCCTTGTGCCTCTGAGGCTAGGTAAGGAGTCTGTTCTGTGCAATAGCATCAAGGGTAGACTTTCATTAGTTACTACTAAAAATATCAATGGCTGCCTACAGGTAGTGGTTGTATCCAGTCACACATGAGTTTGTTTTCCAGCTGTTTCTTCCTGGAGTGGATACTGGCTAGATTCTAAATTGTGTATGTTGTATATTATCTAAGTTTCTGTGTATGGGTCTCTGAACTGTAACTCACTGTTTTCTAAAGTGTAATTCTTTGTTTGTTTGTTTGTTTGTTTGTTTGTTTCTTTCTTTCTTTCTTTCTTTCTATGAGGGAGTACAAAAATGATAAATAATTTTTTTTTAAAGCAAATTAAAAAAAAAAAAAAAAAATTTCCTAACTTCTACCTTTCCATGTTCAGCCTCCACATCTCTCAGTGCATGAATAATGTAAAAGCAGAGTAGTATTAACAGTTGTGGGCAGGAATGCAAAAGCAGAGCCAGCAGCAAAGGACAGCCACTCACTTACTGACCCAGAGCTCTGACAAATTCTTAGTTTTCCTGGGCCTGGGAGATAAATTTCTTAAAAAATGTATGACCTCCTGCCAAATTGCTTGATAATGAACTTCCCCCAGCACTGAGGTCTGTAAGAGTTTTATTCCCATCACAATTTTCCTTCCTCATGTCTGTTTGTAAAGAACATATCTGGAGAAGAGAGAAATTAAGCCATCAGTGCCTCTCTCTCCTCTTTCTTATCTTTTCCTGACTTCCCACTCCCTTCTGCTTTTCCCCATGACAAGACCAATGAAATGAGAAGCACCCACTGTGTGGGAATCTGTCCTGGTGGCTCCCAGTGTCACAGAGCAGCATGGAGCCAGGGGGTGAGGTGTGCTCTGGCTGTGAGGAGCTGCAGCCTCCTGGCTCCTTGTCTTCCCTCTCGCACTCCTGGATGCTCACAGGCAGCTTGTTTCCCTGCCTATGGTCCCCAGAGCCAGGCAGGGAGCTGTCCTTAGCTGTCAATGACAAAGCAGTGCCTGCAAGGTAGTATCTTTTTTAAAAAGTTAATTAGCATCTTCCTATATAGAGTATTTTAAGCTACTGTATCTGCCAAGAGACTCTCAAAGCAGCTTAACCTTCAGTACTGCTGGGGATTGGGGATTTCAATTTAAAGGGTCTCAAATACCACAAAAATAAATTTTCTGCCTATTTTCTGTCACAGAGTTCCACTATCCCACAGGTACCTTGTTATTGTTTTGATGCTACTGAACACAAAGGAAAAAAGGAAAATTATTATTTCTGGATTTTTTTTTTTTTTTTTAAGGATTTTAGTGTGGAAAAGAAAATGCAAGGGAAATCTTCTTTTTGCTGTTTGGTAGCATGCTTCCATGGCAAAGAATAAAGATGTTATCAGGCTTTTGCAAAGTGTATGTGTGTGATCAGGGAGCAGAGAGGTTGAGTGGAAAATATTATTAATAGATATAACACGGGAAAAATTCAAATTACAGTTCCTCACTTTATAAATTAGAAATAAATTAGAGGAGAATGAGGAATGTTTTACCCAAAACTGAGAATCTGATCAGATCAAATCTGTCTGAATCCACAGTTCAAGCAAAAGAATATTACATGCCAGGAAGTCAAACAGCAGAGAATGTATCTGCCGGAGTTTGCACTATTTTTGAGCAGCAGAGGCCTCTACAGGTTCCTTCTCTATGGTCACTTCATATGGCATGTTGTCCAGCTGGGAAGAAATGTGAAGAGTGTTTTTGGGAAGAGCAGAGCATTGGCCAGGTCTCTCAGAGTGAGTATGGAGGAGTCTCAGTATGGAGGAGTGATGTGCTGCTGCTCTGCTTGCCCTGTGACACCGAGACAAACCAGGCTGGAGATGAGCTCTGCTCATATCCCAGCAGGAAGCCTGCCTGGCAGCCATCCCTGTCTCTTTTGTACAGCACAATCAATTTGATGCATGGCCTGAACAATCAGGTTTAGATTATGAACATTAGGGATGCTCTTTCTGTGTGACGCTTGATCAGAAACGAAAGGTGATGGGAAGGAGTGAATGGCAGTGCATTCCACAGCTTATTGCACTTCTCCTTTGGGTGACGTTCTTGTTAACCCACATAAGTGTCACTCCATCATTCAGCTCTGCTTCCTAAGGCACCTACCAAACCCATTTATTTCTTTATTAAATCAACAAAGAATTGTGAAAACTGTAGTCTGGGAGCTTTTGCTCCTTAATGACAGGCATTAGTTCATAGTAATCAGAGTGCTATAGACAGGAAGAGCTTGTGTATATCAAATCTGCAGCTTTTTTAGAGCTAGAGACCTGTAAATTGTCTCATAAGCTTTTAACCACAGAGATTTAGTGTGTGGCGAGAAATAAAGTCTTTTTCTTCACTAGGCCTGGTTTTTACCTTGTCTAAAGTGGCACTTGGTTACATATCTGTACCATGCATAGGTGATTTAAGCTGTTCTTATGGGCCTCAAGCCTCTCTATGGGGTGGGATTTTATTTTTCTCTGATATATTTGAGAACTTTATCTTGGGAAACTACCTGCTGGTGGGACAGGCTGAGTCTCTACTGAAAACTACTGTGGGACAGAGCTGGAGGTGGTGGAAAACATTACCCTTTCTCTGACTCAGACATTACACCTGCGTATCTTTTCTGGAATTTCAGCTCCAATCATCTGCTAACACACTGTGCTTCTCTCTCTGAAACATCATCTGTTTTTGTTGATGAAAATGATACCTTGATCCCTTTGTGTCTCATCTGCTGTCTGTTAATGAAATAGTTAATTATGATGACTCTTGGCAGCACTCAATGCCCTGCTGGGCTGAATTGCTCCATGTCAC
Source organism: Certhia americana (assembly GCA_018697195.1). NCBI lineage: Eukaryota > Metazoa > Chordata > Aves > Passeriformes > Certhiidae > Certhia > Certhia americana. Next base: position 133,163,562 of record CM031858.1, on the reverse strand, counting down.
AGAGTTGTGGTGTTACTTAGTAGCTCCTTCTGGGCTTTTACACCTGTCTTTAAGAATGCATTCAAGAAACCATATCATTTTCACAATTATTACTACATGGAGCACAGAATTTTTTACCTAAGTACAACTCATGGAGAATCCTGTGTGTAAACAGGCTGTTGTCCAAAATGCTTTCTTCCTGTGGTTCCTGTTCCTACACTTGGAATCAGATTTTTTCAGACAATGTTTGGGAAAAGTACTCTAGTTTGATTAAAGGCCAAAATTCCCACATGGAGTTTTCTGCATCAGAATGTAATCATGCTAGAACAAGGCAATATATTAAGGGCATCATTTAAGGTAAATGGGATACCACCAGCTGGGACACCAGGTAACACATTGGATTTGTGTAGTTAAGTACATATTTTATGGTTTATTACATCCTTAAAAGGAGATGCTGAACTTCCATGAAGCCAGCTGACTATAGCACAAATTACAGATACTCAACATTTCACAGGCCTGAGTTTCATCTCTGGCAGATACATACTGCAGTTTTGTCTTCACACTGTTGGTTGCTGCTATCTTTTGAGAGCCAAAGCACTCAAGAAATGCAGCAAGCAACAAGCACTTGGCTAATCTGTGATGTGGAAGAGGTTGGTAGCATAGAATAGGCTTGGCTGAGAGGTCCAGCTTCTGTTCCCAGCAGTGCCCTGCCTTAGTTGTGCCATTTGCAGTAACAATCTTTGTGTCTGCTGACATCTCATGATGGGTTCATTTGTGCAGCCCTCCAGCAGTAGGAGCAGGGGCTGTCTCTCCTGCTCCATGCTCTTTTGCCAGCAGCCTGGGCTTGGTCCATTGCTGGTAACAAACCATTTGCACCAATCTTTTACATGTTTTAGTTTGAGCTGTGACTGACTGTGCTTATGGCTGGAAGCAATGCAGCAGGGCTAAAACAGCACACACACAATTTTGAACTTGACTGTGACAAAACACAGAGAGTGTTTCCTTGCAATGGTTGATCAAGTTGTGTAAAATGATCAGATCAATTATTTGAATTGTTTATTTTCTGGTCAGACAGTGGCTCCATTTTGGCATGCCCAAGGGAGAGGAGTACCTGAAGATAGATGGAAGCTGCCAATAACACTGGAAAGAATTCAAGCTAGGTAATTATAACAGTGAGTTGTTATTGCATCACAGGAAATTCTCATGGGAGTGGGAAATAAGAGGGGTTAAAAAACCTCCATGGCCAAAAACCCATGGAGAAAATTGGTATGTGAGGATGTGTCCTAAACCCATGCTCACTCTAAGATTAAGGTCTAAAAGCCTTTCTAAAGTCTGAAAGCTGTTCAAGGCTGAAGAAAGCAAGATGGAAATACTGGAGTCAAATACATATTTTAAAAAAATACTTTGTCAGTCTTCAAACTAAAGCAGGTAATTTAATTCTTTGCTTCCCCATATCATTTATCTACTGCTAAGAGGTATTTTCAGAAAAGGTGGCAACCTAGGATTTTGTATGCCAGGAGAGGTGACACATAGGTAGAACTAGTCCAGTTTCTTGTTGCCTGCCATTCTTGTACAAGATCAAGGTTATTTCAGAGTGAGAGGTTTTCCTCCAACAACCAGCACAGGTCAGTGTGAAGCTAATCGTCACTTCTGAAGAGATGTTTTCCAGTGACAAACATGAACTAGACTGTGACATTTAGCAAAACAGTGAGAACTACTCCTGATCTCTGAAACTCTTTCTTACCAATTTTGTAGTTGAAAGACAACAAAATATACAGTAGTCAATAAAATGAACAGATTATTCACAACAACATGAAGACATTTTCCTGAATCTGCAACATTTTGAAAATCTAAATGTGTTTTTTCAGTAATTGCAGTCATATTTCATTTAAGTAACTGGCATAACTGGCCCAATAAAGTATGTATGTATGTACACAGTTACTTCATAAGGGTAATATGTTACTAGCGCCTATGGTTTGTTGATAAAAGTAAAATCTAATTTTTGAGACTTAGTTTTAAAAATAACTGTGTGAAATACATTTTACGTTATCAAAAGCAGATGAGGTGTTTTGCCACAGACCAGAGTTTTTTTCCAGGGAATTTGTGAGATTACATGTTATAGTGTATTAATAATGTGATGTGCAGATAAAGATTACAGTATAAATAATCTCCCAAATCATATATAGACCTTGGTAAATTAGTTGAGGGAAAATTGTACTCCATCTGTAGTCCTTGTAGTACTCAGAGACACTTTCTTGACATTTTATTAGAGACACTGCTAGTGTGTTATGCAGACATAAAGATGGATCTTGCACTGTTTCTCATGTTCTTCCAATGGTGCAATGCAGTGGATTGAAGGTACAGGAGGAACAAGGTGTCTCTGGATCTGAGCTCCCCAGCATTCAACAGCAAACAGCCTGGTCTTGTGTGACTGGAACTCCCCAAGATTGCAGTTCAGTTTATGTAAATTCAGGGAGTCAGTTGGCTTGCTGATTGTTTTTATTTAAAACCTTTTCTGTAAGCAACATCTCTCCTACATGGGGCTGCCCCTGCCAAAGACCATGACTGGCTGCTGTGGTGCATCCAGTGAAAAGTGTGGCAGTGCTTTTGCACATGATTTGGGTTCCTCATACACATGCACATGCTTTGTGCTTTCTTTGAGCAGCATTTGTATTGTAAGTGTGCACAGCAATCCTGTCATGACACATTTTCCTTTTGCAAAGGGAGCACCTTGGGGTCTTCGTACGAGACAGCAAATTTGTGTTTATTTTACAGTATCTTTCTGAACATTACCAAAGCTTGCATGGCCTTCTCAGCACGAGGTTCCTACCAGTCAGCAGCTGTTGGGGGTGCTGCCTCTTCAGCTGGAAGTTATTCAAGGAAGCAAACGGGAGTTGAGTGTCTGGGATGTGTAGAAGCTTTATTTCTATTTTTAAATGGAAGCCATTTCACTCCTTCTGACAGAGCAAGTTCAGAAGTGAGGCTCCTCCTGTGAATGCATCCTCAGGGGTCTCCAGCAGGGCCTGGGAAGTTCTCAGGCTGCTGATGGGGTCCTCCAGGGCTTTGGGCACTCCAGGCCAAGCTCAGCAGGAGCATGAGGAAGAGCATCAGTGGCTGAGATCAAAGGAGCAGTGTCTGCTTACAGCCTGGCTCCACCTGGCCCACCAGCCAGAAGCCCCAGAGAGCATCTGTGCTTGCCCAGAGCTCTCTGAAAAGTTACTGCTTCTGCTGCAATTTTAAAAATAGGATTTTTGTCATCATAAATCTTTGTTCTGCACTGTATATTATGGAGAAAAACAACTATATTAGTGCCGAAGGATGTAAAGGGCTAAAAGGAGCAGCCCTCTGCAGAGTGCTATTGCTCCTGTTCCATTCCTGTCTCCCCCAGCCTGGAGCATGGAAGAATACTAAAAACCATCTGTGTCTCCTGGGAGAAGCACAGGGATGCTCTACCATGCTGAAATCCCACACATTTCTCTGTGTGGGTGTTGAGGGTCCTGAATGGCTCTAGGAGGTCCCCGTGCTGCTGCCTGCAGCAGGCTGAATGGCAGGAAGGAGAAGGTCAGCTCCCAGTCCAGCTGTGACAGGCTCCAAAGGTTTTCCATCCTGCCAGGACAGGAACTTGAGTGACAGCTGCGTTTTTCTTTCATTCAGAGCCTGATAGTCCCACATTTTAATTTCATAGAATCCTGGAATATTTCATGCTATCATTTTTATGAGTGTCAAAGTTCCATTGTGCACCCTATCCTGAGTAAATAAAATGCTTAAGTATGGGGTATGCATTTCACATCTTACACCATTTCAGATATATTTTCCATGAGAAAAAAAAAAGCAAGGCAAGGAACCCTAAACATCTCACTCCTTTATAGAAAAATTACTCTAAATTTAACAGTTAGAGAACAACATAATAGTTTAGGGTTTTGATCTCAATTTATAAATACTTTTCATTAGAAGTCAGAACTCCCCAAAAGTTTCCTTAACTATGAAGTATTTTGAAGGCTTAAGTATTAACAATGTTTTGAATATGCTATACTATCTGTGTCACTGTTCATTATTTTGAATTTGCCATCAAGCTGCATGCTTCCTCACCCTCAATAGACTTCTCTGATGTGCAAGCATTTTTATCAGAAATATTCAAATCAGTAAAGCACTCAAGTGTTGCAAAACTGTTTAAAGTCAGCACCATAAACACCAATCCCAACATGCAAATTCATAGCTTTCAGCCTTCTCCATAGTAGGCAGCTCTGTGCTGAAGAATAAAAATTTTATTTCTGGTCTGTTTACTCTTTAAAAATGCATAGCTGTATATTTTAATAGAAAATGAGCACTTCTGAAGTGACTGACCCCTAAACAAGTCTACTTTTCCCTATTAACAGAATAGATAATCAGAGACTAAAATAGACACTATGCTAAGTTAGAGAAACCAAAGCCATGTGCACGCATTTGTAATTTTTTTTTTCCATTTTGGAAGGCAAGGGGCAAGCAGTTTCAGATCCTCAGCTGTCCTACAATTATTTGACCAGAAGAGCCAAAATACTACAAGTATGAGAAAAAATCTTTGTATACAGAAGCGAAATCTGTTTTGCAATGAAGGGAAAGCAAAACTCCACCCAATGTCATGGTAGCCCTGCAAGCAGAATGGCTCTGTCAGACTGCCCTGAGCCCTGCTTGGGCTGGTGGGGATCCCTCTCGTTCACCAACACCAGGCTGAACATTGTCTTTGTAATAAAGGCACAACAGTGAAAGATAAGAGGCAGCACAGGGGCTGGGAGTGCGGGTGCGAAATGAAGAGCTCTGGGCTGCAGTTCAGCTAACCTCATATTCCTCTGGATGTGTGAGGCGTCCATGGTATGGTGTGGATGTCAGGGTGATGTGAGCACCCATGTCCTGCTAGTGGCCAGAGACCTCATTTGGGGGCTTGGTAGACACTGTGATTAGCCAAGTGGTGTGAAAAATTCCACCAGGATATTGTGGTGGTGATGCATGCACAAAGACCAAGGGGGAGGAACTTGCCACCTTTAGCTGTAAAGCTGTGCCCCAAATTTCCCACATTTCAACCTGGCTGTTGACTTGATGGGCCACTTTGCTCATTATGCCTGGTGGCACATTTAGGTACCTCATGGGCTGGGATGTAGCAGACTATTTGCCAAGTGCATGCACTTGCATGCATGACCTATTGGAATATATGCCTTGTTTGTCTAGAACACAGAATGTGAAAAAGCCTGCAAAAACCCCTCACAGGTTGTTTGGTTATTAATCACTTCCTCTACTCCCAGAAATTTTACATGTTATCCTCCTGGGTCATTTTGGTTATTCATATGTCATTAGCTGTCATTAGGCAGGAGGAGGTGGGAACCACTTGAGACATCAGGATTAACCAGGAGGGAAAGCGTAAGGTGATCTGAGTACTTACACAGAGTGTTGGCCATGGCCATGTGGTGAAGATGCTTTATTGCTGCCTGAGACCCTTCCTCAGCCCATCTCACTGTCATGGGACCTGGAAGAGTGGAAATCCTTCCCATATGGATTAAGTCTTTTCATTTCCAACTCCCTTGCTGACAAAACAGGTAGAAAAATATTCAGATCCTGATCCTGACACCATGTCCCAGTCATGGTAAGGAACATCTGCTGTAGCTTCTCTGGACACAGAGGGGCTTGAGCCATTCACTTTTGCATGTATTTTAACTGTCCTTTTTCCTTTGAGATTTTTACCTTGCTATCTTTTATAACTTGCCAGTTTTGAATAGGAACTTGTGAAGGAATCATTAAAAACAGGGTTACCAGAAATGCCCAACATAATTTTTTACGGGGTATCTTCAGGCCAGACCCTTCTGAATAGATGGCAAATAGAGTAGGGTTCCTACTGAACAGCCCCACATGCACACTGATATTTCAGCCCAGGCTTTGTATAAATATACATTAAGTGGAGGCGTCTCTAATGAATTTTTTTTTCCAAATGAGAAATCTGCTCAAGAATTGATTTCTGCTGCGACTAGCTGAGAGCCAATTAAACAGTGCAGTAATAGTTTTTAAGTTGCACTGTGTATTGAGGCAGACGTGCTAATAAGTTGGATTTTGTGTGGACTAAAACATCGCTTTTTAGTGGGCTTGTGCTGTGCCTGTGTCCTTGCCTGTCTCAAGCAGCAGGCTCTGGGGGCTGTTCTGAGAACTTCTCTAAAAAATGCTTTATGAAAGCCCTCTGATCTCAGCAGCAGGCAGGAGAGACCATGGCTGTATAACCTTGCTGTTTGTATGGAGCAGGGGGTAAGCACCTCTCCCTAATGTCCCCTCCTTTTAATGCTTTAAATAGCTCTCCTTGACACATGGCAATGAAAATGGCTTACTGACATGTTTCTCTTAGCCCTGTGGCTATAAAGTCTGTTCTCTAAAGAAAAATAGATGTGCAGACCATTTGGCTTAAATCCCCTTAAGCAAGTGAATAAAATTAATCAGCTGTCTTTTAACTCTGATTCATTTTTCCTTTAATTCAATTTACAAAAATATGTGGGCAGAGTCTGAGCCTGTGGGTATATTAGCATTAATAAAACACAATTAAGCAAATGTTATTATGTTGCCAGCAACAAAAGGAATGCCCCTGAGTATAAAGCTTCCCCTTGCTGGAATAAATACGCAGATACAAGAAATGGGTCTGCACACCAAGGCACAGCTTCCTGAAGAGGAGGAATGAGAGTGACAGGCAGGAAAGTTTTGCCTTTTGTAGTCAAATGTGAAGGTTTGGACTTGATTGATAAGTGTGAGATACAGAGCATTTGACTGAGACCTTTGAGAATGATCACATTTTCTCATTGTTTCTAGAGTGTGACACAATCAAAACTCCACTCCCAGCAAGAACAGAGGAAAAGAAACTAATGAGCTAAGAAATCAGACACACTAGTAAGTAAAAAGGAAAACAGACTTCTGTCTTGGTGAAGATTTCCTATCTAATGTGACCAAAATATATAAATACATTTATATGTATATATTCATGCATTTGATATGTATTGGAAGAGCCTGTAACAAATATATATATACATATATACATATACATATATATATATATATATACAAACACACACATATATATATTTGAAAGTTAATTTTCCATGCTAATGCAGACTTTGCAGCTGCACAGTAATTATGCACATGGTGTGTAGGATCTAGAAGAGTCCTGATTTACCAAACTCAACAGTGAAATCCATTCATGATTACCCCAATAGCAAGACTTTACATTGAGACACCCCTCTTCAAAGCACTGAATTAATTGTTGTCAGGTGACTATTAAAAATATCAACAAAATGTAAACACCTGGTCAACAATATTAAAGTGGTTTCTTTGGTATTTTGTTCTGAATTCAAAAATGTATGTTTCTAAAATCTGGCATTGACAGCTTGTGTTGAGTAGCGAACCTTTTCCCAGTGCTTTAACCCCAGGTATTGAGGTTCTTTATTATTTATTCCTTTCTTGGACTCTTTTCCTTGTTACTTCCAGCTCTGCCAAGTTAGGATAAAGGTTTATGCTAATCCACTGGAAGACTCTGAGTCCTTCTACTGTTTCGTCAAGAAAAAAAGTGATTCATTGTTCCTGAGGAGGGACTAGGGCCTTTGTTTTGCCAGGATGTAATCTCTAAAGGCATTCAATTTTAATTCTTTAATGAGTTAGTCTTTTGGGGAAACCAAAATCTGTGTATGAGTTCTCCTGCCTGCAGCCATCACTGCCCAGGGCAGCTGAGGACTGCCATGGTATCCTGGTTCTTTTTGGACTGAGGCAGGAAGGACACACCCCGCTGGGACCCCAGGGCTCCCTCTGCAAAGAAGCAGTGCCTGTAATCCAGAGCATAAACTGCCTGGAGTGGATGCAGATCTGGCCACAATGCTGTTGGTCTGGGCACATTCCATTGCCTGACCAGGCGGGACCGCAGGGCTGGAGACAAAAGCTCACACAGGGTCTTGCTGCCTCCAGCCCCACATTTGCCCTTTGCTGGGGAGAAATGGGATCTTACACAAGGGGAGGGTCCACCCTGGGTAGGCAATTCCAGCCTTTGCTAGCTTGTGTTTTTCTGCTGGTGCAGTTTTCTGTAGAAAGGCTGGAGGTGAGGCTTGATCAGGGACAAGAACAGCATCAGCAGCAAAAGGGACATGAATCCATAGGAGGAAAGAGGGAGAAAAGAGAAAGAGAAAGAGAAAGAGAAAGAGAAAGAGAAAGAGAAAGAGAAA
>CM031858.1:132769829-133155360 GCA_018697195.1 Certhia americana | reverse complement strand
AGAAAGAGAAAAAAGATCCTCTGTATCCTTCAATACCTGGAGAAGTGATGGCCACAGACCTAGAGCTATCCCTGCCAACTTGGATTGGGAGGGTGCTTTTACTCAACATGAAAGGCAAGAAGGAGTATAAAGAGTTGGAGAAAGAATCCTAAAGAAACAGGAAGTAGGCCAGTAAAGATGTGAGGTATATAAGGAAAGCCTGAGCAATGCTGGTGCTGTTTATTCCAAAAAAGACAGGTACATGATAGCCATTTATAAGTACATCAGAAATTCCTAAAACAATGTGTATTGTTCTTTGTATCTGCTCCACTACAGCCAGCAGGATTGGAGCAAGGGAAGTTTCCTGTGAGAAGTTTTTTTACTGTAAGAATGTTGAGGCACTGAAAAAATTGCCCAGAGAAGTTGTGGATGCCCCATTTGTGGAAGTGTTCAAGGTCAGGCTGGATGGGGCTTTGAGCAACCTGGCCCATTGGAAGGTGTCCCTTTCCTTGGCCAGGGGAGGTTGGAACTAGATGATCTTTAAAGTCCTTTCCAACGTATTCTATTCTATTCTATTCTATTCTATTCTATTCTATTCTATTCTATTCTATTCTATTCTATTCTATTCTATTCTATTCTATTCTATTCTATTCTATTCTATTCTATTCTATTCTATTCTATTTAGAGATCTCCCAACATTTTGTAATTTTTGGGAGAGTCAGACAACTGAGCAGAGTGGCAAGGGAGGTTGTCTACTCCTTAGATTTGCAGGTTTTGGGAAACAAGTAAAGTGTTATTGATAGTAATGGTTTATATATAATTTGTCCTGACCTGGTGTTTGTGGATTAAACAACTCCTTGAGCTCATTCCAGCCCTATTTGCTGAGATTTCTGTCTTGTATAAGCTTCAGTGTAGGTCTGACCTAGCTGGAATGTTTTTGCTGTTAAGCAAAACAAAAGGCTTACAGATGTGAATATCAAATTAAGTACTGCAAATTAAATCTCTAAGTAATTTTGCATGGCCTTTTCATATTGTATTTATATTATATGAATGTTATTTTAGTTCACTGTGAATAAATAACAAGTTGAGAATTGCTGTCCTTAATTGAAACCATCTCTACTTGTCTATGAGAGAGATTACCATTTTTAACAGACTCTTTGTGATCCATTGGGGTTATTGGAGGATTTCTTTGCATTGTTGCTAGGCAGCTTCCTCCATGCCAGCAGACAGATACTGCTGGGTATGTCATGGCTAATTAAAATTCTCTGTATTTCTGAGTATACAGCAGCCCAAGTTTTCAGAGCTTGCTACTCAGGATAAGGTCAATTTAATTGGTATGAAGACTGATGAGACAAAATAATAGCAATTGCTCCTGTTGTAAAATGATTTGCTGTTTGCAATCCCCTGAATTCTCAGGGTGAATGAAATGGCAAATACCTAAATATTTATTTGGGATTAAAGAGAACTGACCTGAACTATTTTGACATCAGCTTTGTACAAGTAATTCCAAAGAAATGAGCTATCACGTTCAAATATTAGAATAATGAATATAAGAATATTTAGCATGGAACAATAAAATTTTTTTAAAGGGCTGTAAATGATTTCATTTTTACAGTGCCATTTGCCACTAAAAAGCTGTTTCAAGTTATTACCAGCTCCACAACAGTCATATTTTTTGAATGTTATCCAGCAGACTAGGTAAAAGTGCCTCTGAAGAATGAGCTGATGGGATTTTATAGCAAGATACATTATTGCTAGGTGCTAAGCAAATGAAAAGGCAGCAGCTGTGCCTGGGTGTCCACCAGGCAGGGGATGCTGCTGGGCTACCTGCAGCCTTGGCACTGAACATCACTGGAAAATTCTCGTGCAAGGAGACAAGGTGCACCATTCAAAAGATTTAAAGCCTTGGGTAGCTTTCCTTCAGGTGTCTCACACAGGCTGTCAGTGCAAACAGTTAGCAAATATTAGAGAACCTTTGTATGACTTAAATGTGTACAGGATCAGTTACAATTGCTGTGACCTCCATTCAGCCTCAAGAGAGCATCAGAAACTTACCATTTCTGCAAAGAGGGATATAGGTCAAAGAATAAATCTTCATTTTATCTCTTAGGAAGTTACCATTTAATAAAATTATTGAATGGCAGGCTGAAGTACGGGGATTATGGGAACCAGGGACACCTGATACAGATACAGAGATTTATTGGAGGGAATAGATTTAATAGTTGCTCGGATTTTCTTTTTTCTTTGGAGAGATTGTTTTAATCTGGATCTACTTCAAGAAAATTAATAGATTGAAAGAATCTTTAAACTGCCTCTGCATCTAGGCAAGAATTAGATTTGTAGGGATCTTTGTGGAAACTTTTGAACTCTTTACAGATGCCTTTTACATAAGAAGCTGCCACCTTCTTCTCTGCTTTAAAAACCTTTTTTAACCAGTTGTTTTTTTCTGTGCCCTATCCCTTCCTCCTTAAGTATATTGCATTTATTTTACCTGTTCATGTAAAACACACCTCGAAGGAGATATAGTGGTTGTTCCCAATTGTATGGCAATTTATCTTTGTGCCTGGTGTCACTTTCAGGGGTGGAGGTCTGGACTGCTGACCTTTCTCTCCTTGACAAAGGTATATATTTTAACTGATGTGTCTGCCACTGGTCTCTGACTCTATAAAACCTAGAAATCTGTGTTTAAGCAGAGTTTGTTGGTTTCTCGGGAATCCCTGATGATTTTAAAAATAGTATTCATTTGAATACTGAACCGGGTCTGTAGAGAAGTGTACACTCAGTCCCAAGCCTAGACTGGCTATGGCATGTGGGCAACTTCAGCAGTGGCTGACACAAGGAAATTGAATGGGGTCAAGCTCATGTTGAAGACATGATGCCTAGCTGAGAAATAGGAATAGCCATAATCAGTGGAGCAAATATTGCATGTATCTTTTAGCTAAAAAAATGAGAACATTTTTGCTTGATCACTGTTGTTTTGGAGGAGCCATGTGTGTCAAGGCACTGTCAATGAGGAGCCTTGTCCCTAACCCCAGTACTGCTGTGAAGTGAGCATGGTGTGTGGCAGTGCTCCTGCAATCCAGGGTGGAGGAATTTACCCTGGCAGCCACTGAATAATTTAGAAGACATTGCATTCTGTAGGAGTGCAATTATAGGGCTTGAAGGATGCTCTGTCAGCACCATTAGGATTTATATAAAATGGCTGTAGTGGGTATGATCTGCAGGCCCCCCACCCTCCCTTTGCAAACTGTGGTAACAATGCAGGAGCTGGCAGTACCGGCAATGTGGACAAAGAACAGGCTTGTTCAGAAAGCCTGATCTCTTCTAGGGGGAAGTCTGGGCTATTTTCTGCACCATAGTCTAGCTCAACACACATCCATGGGTGGGGGAATGAAGGGCACATGAAGTGGAAAAGCATAATGGAAAAGACCTCTGTTGGTTCAGGAATCTGTATGTCTGTTGGATTGTCAGAAGTGCTGAGGATATACAGTTTCTCTTGCCATGAAAGCACTGTACTTAAATTCACTATTTTTAACATGTGAGGAAAAAGCATTCATGCTTTTAATATGCTATTATGTATGATGGCATATTCCACTTTTGCATTCTACAAACATATTTACCTCCACCAATTCAGCTTGATGTTGGTGTTCTTTATTACTTTGAATTCTGCTTTAAGTGGCATCTGTTGTTGCTTTCCCATATTCCTTTTCTCCTCAAATTCTTCCTCTTTCTTTCCTGTTATTCCTATAGAAAAGAGAAAGCAAACAACCTCATTTTGTGCTGGGATTATTGACTCTGGATTTCTGCAAAACTCCTTTCTCAGCAGTGAGGCTGAGACCTGGGAGTTGGAGAATGGTTTCTTGACATGCCATCACTAAGGCACTGGGGATGTTTTCATGCAGAACGATTTTTAAAAATAAGTGTATAAACCCTGTAGAAAGTGGTCTCTCAAGTTCATTTTAGGGCAGTCTCTGAAGATTTGAATCTCTTGGCAGGGATCTATCACATCCACTTAGCAGGGCAGTCTGTAATATTTTGGCACTGTAATGACTCTCCTCCACATCCTCAACATTGCACGCTGTGCACTTACTCTTTGTAAGATGCTTCTGAAGGAGAGTCATGTGGTGCTGACTTTCTCCAGCCTCTGAAGCCAGTCCCCAGAAATACCACTGACCTCAGAAGTGGTGCAGGCAGTGCTGGAACTGCCCTGGCAATGCTCTCAACATGCAGAGAAGGAGGAGGAAGATTAAGCACCCCATCACTGTCAGCCCAAACACAATTTTGCCTAATTTGGTGGGTGAATTGGATCCAGCACTGCAGCCCTGTTACTGAAGGGGTGTTTGATGTCCCTAAAATCTCAGTAAGAGGCAAAAAGTAACCTGATTATGTTAGGACATAATTTAATTACAAGAGCAATGCTGTCCAAAATCAAAGACTGGCAATTCTCAGTACATTTATTTAACATTAGGGTCTGTTTTAACTTTCACTGTAGAGTGAAGGATGGGTTTAATTAACTCTCTGATTTCTTGTGTTAAAAGAAATTAGATTTTCTTAAACACTATGGGGATAAAAAGGCTATCATTTTATATATCCCTAGAGTAATAAATTATTCATATGAATTTCACTTTGATCAAAACAGACTTTGCCCAAGCTGAACAACAGCTCTTGTGTTATGCACTTGCCTGTGTTTGCTGGGATGCATCAGATGGTGTTCTTTGCCCAAACTGAGTGTTACTTCTCCAGCCAGCTCCAGGTGTGGCAGCACCCACCTGTTTGCTGACAGCCACAGACATGCATGGACTGCAAACCCAGCCCAGCTGGGGAGGGGTTCCACACCAATGGCATCTCTGTGTGTGCATCCCAAAGGCCCCTTCAGCAAGGGGGGGTCTGGACTGCCCCTCTCAATGACCCAGAGCACCCTTGGGTTTGATCTTTGGTGGCTTGTGGAGCAACAACCTGACAAACACACTGCCCCCAGCCACAGCAAGTGAGTTTCAAAAATTGTTCCATAATGTTTCTTTGCAATGGTGTGTTCAAAACCAAACATCAGAACTCAGTTTTCTATATTTGCACCAGTTTATAGAGCTGTCATCACCATGTAAAGATAGTTAAGAAATTAGAGTTTGGCTTTTATTTCTAAAGGAAAAGAAGTCTTTTAAGGAGTATGTTGCCTTTCAAATACTTAAAAAGAAACAGAACAATGACAGGATAGAATGGGCTGCCAGTTGTTTTAATGATCTGATTTATCTTTAATTAGATATTGATAAGAATGAATACACTCTGTCCAGATTTTGTGTGAGTTAAATACATTTTTCTGCCTTAGTTGTACCTTTGCAGAGATACAGTTGGAATATAACAATTACAGCCTTGTGGCATTATAAGTGGTGGAGCAGAAGTCTGTGCATTTTCTACACTGAAACATCACTGAAAATGTCTAACAACTCTTGTCCCATCATAAAATGCGAGTCCATTTCCTTTTATATATTATTATTTATTATATTATAATTTTTATTTTATTTTTTTATTATATCTATATATGTATTTATTATTACACCTGTACTTGCACTTAATGATAGTACCAGTGAGAGTGTGAATGCTAGAGATAATAAATAATTCTCCACTGAATTGCTGGTTTTATTTATTTTAAAAAAATGTTTTTGCCACATCAGTGAACATTTTAATGAGGACCTTTTTTCCTCAATTTTCTTTTTCTTTTTAAATTTTGCTGAGAGGATCATGTTATTTACAATACTTTTCACCATTCTGAAAAACTTTAACTTGTTGAATTATGTCAAACAGAAAAACTCAACTCTCCAGTGAAGTGAGGGTCATAATTTGAGCCTGATACGCCCTTCATCTCTATTATCTGTGATCCTTGGCTGATGATACCTCTCTCAGTAATTATGCTGCTGATTTTTCCTCTCATTTTTCTTTTTAAAAAGCTAACACAGTGGTATTTGCCAAACAGTAAAATGCCATGTTTGAGAAACATATTCCGGGAGGGGTATCTTTGTGTAAAAATGCAGTAGCTGGAGATAGCTAGGGGTAATCTACTGTTGTACCAAGTGGTGGGATTTGTACCCACAAGAGTTAGAAAGCCTCCAGATCCTTCATGATAGTGATGTGAGGACAAAGAAAAAAAAATCTGGAGAAAAAGAGAAAGATGTGCTTATACCAACAAGTTCCTCAGACAAAACCATTTGGATGAGAAGGATTAGTGAGGTGGCAGCATGTGTGGAAAAGTAATGGGGGTCTTTTCTGTTTTCCTTTCTTGCCCCACTTCCAGCCTGTTTCTTGCTCTTATGTGCTTCTGCCTGTCTCTGGGATGGAAGGCACAGTGCAAGATTTGGAGGTGCTGGTACTGCTTCTTTTCAACCCACTCACCCAAAATCAGGAATTTGATTTTGAACAGCTGCAGCATGTCTCACCCATTGTTCTCGTGGGACCTTCAGAGCTCCTGTCCTCCCTGCCCAGCAGCTGCTGGGAACAGCACAGCTTGCACTGCAGGGCCAGAAGAGCAGAAGGTCCTGAGTCTTCTCCTTCCCCACTGCCCCCACAAATGAGACTGTGCTCATTGGGCAGGAAGGGGGCAGATGCTGCAGAGGGGCAGGCATTGGGCTGCCCTCACAGATACTGCAGGAGCAGTGGTAGAGCAAGTTCTGTGCAGTCTGGAATCACATTTTCACAGACACTTAAGTTTTGCCGTGGTTCCTCTCATAGCTCTGCCATGAATTCCCACACCAAGGAATGTGGAGGAGGATGGGTAGAGGTTAGGTTGCACAGCTGAGTTTTCAGAAATGCGAGTGCATAATAATACAGCAGAGAGTTCACGCTGATGCTAGCAGTGAATCACAGAATCATCAATGTTGCAAGAGACCTTTGGGATCATCCAGTCTGACTGTCCACCCAGCACTGTCACTGTAACCTCTAAACCCCATCATCCACAGCCAGATCCAGACACCTCTTGAACACCTCCAGGGGTGGTGACTCCACCATCTCCATGGGCAACCTATTCCAATGCCTGACCACCTTAACAGTGAAAATTTTTTCTAATATCTAATCTACCTGTCTCAACTTATGGCCATTTTCTCTCATCCACTCACTGCAAGCACAGTAGAAGAGCCTGACCCCCACCTCACTACAGCCTCCTTTCATGGAATTGTGGAGAGTGATGGAGTCACCCTGAGCCTCCTCTTCTCAAGACTAAACAAACTCAGCTCCCACAGCTGTTCCTCATAATGTTTCTAATTATTTATCTTCCTGCTTTTTCTCACTATCTTACATTACACTCCATGGAGGTGTCTGACTTAAAGACAGACTTTAATACGCTACCAGAAATTTTTTCATGAAAATGAGAGATCTGTAGAGAGATGCTTTAGCAGGGAAGCAGCCAAGTAGTATAGCAATGAGGTGAAGGGGAGGGCAGAGGGAAACTGAATGGAAAAGAGGAGCTGAGAAAGGGCAAAAAAAACCTTGTTATGCTGTAGAAGTCATGGCAGCTGTCTATTGCTGCAAATTGCAGTGATGTTACTTCAATGCCTAAAGAAAGCGTCATTATGAAGCACAGACTTTGGTAATGTTGTAGTCAGGGGCTCCAATATAATTCCTTAAGACAAAATAATTAAAAGGAGGAAATGAGAGGGCTTAAAGTAACATGTCAGTACAAGGAGATATTTTAAGAAAGTGCTTCATTAAGGGCGTACTCTTTATAATGTAAACAAGCCGTTTTTCCAGCACAAATGCATATTTGCAAATGTACCAAAAGCAGTCTGTTAAAGCACCAGTGCATGTTTCCAAATCCTCAACTTGGTCAGGAGAGTGATTTAAACAGGCATCTGTGGGTAAGTGGAAGGATACACTGAGTGTGTGAGTGGAAGATTCCATGCAGTCTATTCCCATCATGGCCTGGTGGGCCTTTTGTGTGCCTTGGACAGTGTTCTGGGAGCAGTGTCTGCCACCCTGGGCCCCAGCCCTTGCATCCCTGCATGAACTTCTTTGCAGGTTGATTAGGATTGGCTTTTCAAAATTACCCCTGAAATTTCAGCTGCTGGATGCTGGACAAGATGATCTATTTTTTTCAGAAATGCAGATCCTCTGTGCCTGTGATTTGTAGTGTCAAGAATAGCCATTAAATCTGGAGTGTCCACTGAACTGAAATACAGCTGAAGAGTTGTGGATGGGTTTCACAGCCTTGGAGGTTAATATCAGTCTTTTAAGATTGATTCCTGGAATTGAAGCCATTTAAATAAAAATATAGTGTATATAAAAAACCCCACACCCAAACCACAACGCTATCAGAAATAACAATAATTTTTTCTGCACTTCAGCTGCCTCCCTGGTACCACAATCTGCTTTGGGTTTCTGTTGCAGCTTTATTTGTCAATGTTTGCTTGCTGCCTCCCAATGCTTATGAGAAAAATGCCTTGTTAACAATGAAAGCAGTAACAGTGGAGTTATTTGCTGTTCAAATATCCCCAAACACTCTGCCAAACAGTAAGTAGGAAATAATTTAATTACCAACTCAAACCAATTGCTCTAGCCTACAGGAAGATTGTCTCTTGTTATGTAGTTTCTTTCTCATGGGTCTTGTTACTGGATACCATTAAACAGAAATTGGTAGTGAGGTCCCAGATTATCTTTAACCAGGATATTATATATGATTTCATCTGAGTAATTAGATGCTGCTGGGCTAAACTTCCTGATGCAGTTTCAATGGAATACTGCTTTCCTTATGTCTAACCCTGATTTATCATACAGTGTCAGGGATGATACTCATTGGCAGGATGAACATGGTGGGAGGAAGACAGATTTCTTATCTAATAAGGCCTAATGTAATATATGAATTTAAAAGAGCTAGCAGATTACAGCATGTTAGTTTAGAAAAACATTTGTGATCCTTAGAGTGATCCTCCCATAAGAAGAGAGCAATAGGAAATATGTTAAGATGACAGCTACTTTTTCAACAAGTAAATAAACTGATTGAAGTAGGTCACTTATGCAAGGAAGGAATTAGACTTTGGAAACACTTCTTTTTCTAATTGTGAGTTGTGTAATGATATGTAATGAGTGCATCTTTTAAAAATATGCTTGGGGTTTAAGACTCGCTCCAATCTTATGTATTTTTCTAATAGAAGACTCTCTGATGATGTGTTCACTACCCAAGTCCAATTTTTTCCTGAAGGTTTGCGTCTATCATCTTCCCAGTTATTTTTTTTCTTTATTTTGCTTATTATAATATGCTAGTGATTGGATTAAACAAACCTGAAGTAAACAATTTGCTGCTGCTAGATACAAAAGCCTGACTAGAGGTATCTCTAGTAATTATTTTATATACAGTTACCATGGAGACTTGTTTATGTGTTTTAATTTGGTGTGATTGCTGTATGAATTTTAAGATTTTATAGAGGCTTGTCTGGACATAAAGGGCTTGGCTGGGTCCAAAGTAGATGGGATGCTGAGCCTATGGACCCAGGTCAGTGAGGGAACCAGCCAGGCAAGGGGCATGGCTCAGGCAGGGACCAGGGTTGAGTGTCTGTGCAGCTCCCAGGTGAGGCAGTGGAATTGCCAAGGGGGTCATTCAGCCCTTTGTCATGCATGTCTTTCCCCAGAGCTGATCCCTGGTTACAGATGCTCCACATCAGAGCTGTCCATGAGCACAGGCTCATTTTGGGCAGTGGACAGGCTGCAGATCCCTTTCTCTAGTTTTGCTTATGGAAGAGAAAACTTCCATGCTTTCCATGCTGAAACCAGGATGTGACACTCCTGCACCTGTAGGCTTTTGAAACTCTCATGCTCTGCTTGACTGAAAGTTGACCATTCCTCTCCCCTCTGGGAAAAGAGATATCTTTTGCCATATACAAGCTGCAAAAACAAAACTAATATAAAATCTGAGATTTGGGGACAGTCATGTCAACATGTCAACATGTGGATACCCTGTTGGAAGGAAGGGATCAGGGACAGGTATGGAGGTGGCTGGATTTCATGGGAGGGTGTAGAAAGGCTTTGCCTATGACTAAGGAGTCATAAGAGGCTTCTCCCACAGAAAAATGTTATACCCTGTTCTGTTATACCAATGTACCCTGTTCTGCTCCCTCAGTAAGCCCCGTTAATCCTCTCTCCGTCCCTGTGTCCCTCAGTCACTCCATCCCAATTTCCCCATTGGCTCCCATACCCCAACCCCACATTTGTGCTGCCCTGTGCCCCCTGACCATTGGTCCCTGATGCTCTCCCAGCCCCCAGCACCCATATACTTGAATCTGGACCCTTCCCATGAGCCCTGCCTCTGACCCTGGACTGTCTGCGTGCATGCCTGGAATAAACATCTCTGTGATCCCATCCAAAGGCCCTTCCTGCTACTCTTTACCATCACCACGTCAACAGCTATCCTGGTTACAAGAGGAGGGAAATATCTGGCTTGAAAGGGAGAAGAAAAGGAATAAAAGCTGTGGACAGGAAAGTGTAATTAAGCTGGCTGTCGAGGAAAAAGACGGTGAGTCCTTGGAGGATTTACCTGAAGGTCCTGGGCAACTGAGCTGGTGAATGGTGCATCCAGGGCAGGTCCAAGTGGGTCTTGTCCCTTCACATGAAGGGGGGAAGCAATTCAAACAGAAGCAAAAGTGATTTGAGGCTGGATGCAAGACATGTGTGAGAGTGTGATGCCACAGGTTTCTGGAGGACATGAACTGCAGATCTGGTGGGCTGGTGGGCTGCCTGTGGGGGCTGTGCTGTCCAGAGGTATGGCTGTCACACACTGGGCTGTCACTGCAGGTGGGCTGAGAGGACCAGTCTTTGCAAAAGGCTGAGTGAGAAATGAAAAGTCTGTTTTCAGGCACACAGAGGGCCTTCCTGAAATAAAAGAAAGAGGTGAAAATAGTTTCAGGACCTGAGCATTTTGGTAAATGATGGATTTATTGTTTTGGAGCTGGTGCCCCAACAAAACCCAAAAGCCTACTGACTGCACAACATAATTCCTTTCCAATTTATAGAGAAATTCTTCCGCCTAGTTTTGTAGGAGAAGGTAAACCTGAAAGATCACTTTGGACTGGTTTGAACTACATCACTTAGTCAAAAAATAAATTCTTTGTTCCATGCCATAATTTAGAAGAAAAATTTTAAGAGAAAATTGTCATTTTGAATGAAGTCAGGTTAACTTTATAATTAACAAAATGAGACACTACATCATAAAAATGCTGAAATTAAGTGTTCTGATGCTCAGACTCTTAGGGTAACTGGTTCTTGGGTTTTTTTCTCTCCTACCCTTAATCCCTTTTCAGCTATATTTATTGAAATTTTCTACATGCTCTAACTGTACTGTAACACATCAGTCTTTTGAGTGCCCAAATAGTGAAATGTTACTGATGCCATATGACAATGGTATGTTTGTTTCTCATTTTTTACTGATCACAGAGGACAAAACAACTGGAATTCCTAAAACTGGGTGTCTTGGTTTGGAAAGACAGGAGTGTCTGCTAGGGAACTAAAAAAAGAATGGAAACTTCCCTTGGACTTGTTATTATCCTAAAATTAAAGGGGGGTCTCGGGCAACGGTGTGAGGGTAGGAATAACAGTTCTTTACTAGTTAGTCTAACAAGGTAAATTAACAATAATAACTATAATATTGACAACAAACAGAGCTAGAGAAGAAAAAGGGAAAAAAACCCAACAACCCAGTTACAGTTTTCCTCTGGCATCCCCCACCCCCCTCAGTACCGTTACAAGCTACCAGAGCGAGCAGCAGTCCTGAGAGGATGAGATGTATCCGAGGGTTGGCAGTGGCTGGAGCTGTTGGAAAGTGTCCCGGCTGGCAGGGGCTGCAGAAAATACAGCGTGGGGAGGCCTCGAACAAAACTGAAGAAGCCGTGGGTGCAGGGCAGGGAGAAGGAGCTCCTGGCAGGGCAGGGAGAGAACAGGTTCCCAAAATCCCGGGGGACACACGAAGAGACGGTGGTCCAACTGAGTTCCAGGTGAAGGATGGTGAGAGCTCTCTGCCGTGCAGAGATGAGCAGCCCTGGCCGTTCTCCCGAGAGCAGAAAACTGCCCAGAGCGAAGGGAAGTCGGTGCCTCCCTGTCTCTGCCTTAGCTGCTTCTTTTGTTTGGTCCTAAGCACCCATGAGTACCGAAAAGCACCCAGCCATTAGCTTCTTAGCAACTTCTGGGAAAAAATTCTTTAAGAAAATAACCCAACCCCCAACACTGGGCAAATTTTTTTCTTGCTTATGGCCATCTGTGTAGTTACTCTGTATATAAATTGCTTAAATTATATTTAAATCTGAATTTTTAAAATTGTGCTTTGGTCTCTGTCTTTAACAGATAAGGAGGGGAAAAGTCAGATGAAGGATTAATGTGAAAGTTCATCAAGCAGAAGTGAAGAACCATAACAATTATTTTCCAAATAAAATTGGAGAGGAATTAGCAGTAGCGTAGCGCTGTAATACTTTGGCACTATATAAAAATACAGAATAAGTAAATAAACCCCCTAAAACAGGAAGAGAGATGATGAAAGATTCTGTGATTTACTAGGAGATATTCTTCACTAACAAAATCAGTAGTCCATTCACATCAGACTTAATCATTTATTAACAGGAAAGAATGGGATTGTAGTTGAGTCCCAGCAAGTTTCATGATCTGAGGTTAATTAATTAATCTTTCTATGTCCCACATATTTCCTTTGGGCTTAAGAGAGATTTCATAAAAAATTCATGTCTACGATAGTGATAATATTTACCTGATTTCAAGAAATGCTTTAGAGCTGGATTAACCATTTTGTAAAAAGATTTAAAACTATTGAGGAAGATAGAGTATGATCAGTTCTGGCAATCTCACTAATGACTTTACGAGATCTTAGGGCATCACAATTGAGGAAATTTTTTTCTACAGAACATTGAGCTGGGAACTTTTAGTCCTTAGTCTTAACTTGTGAGTGTCTCCTAAATATTGTCTATTTATAAACAATATAAAAATTGTTTATTTATTTAAGGTTCACACACTATGAAGTTGTTATCTGCTTCCCATCTTTAAATTCACTTCCTTCAGAAAATACCTCAAGACAAAAGATAGGATAATGGTGAAAAGAAAGCTTGTGAATTCATTCGTGGTAAATTTATCACATCTGCACAAAGCAAAAAACATACTAGTGAATATGCAGCAAAAGAAAAGGCAGTTGTGGCAGAGGTAGAGGAACATTTAGATACCTTCCAGATGTAAACCATCATGCTACTGAGACCTTTCCAAGCATGTTCATATCAAAGTGAGCCAAAAATAGTGAGGAAGAAGGATGAGGGAGATCAGCAGAAGACAAGAAATGTTTAAAGACTTTTGGAAAGAAGCTTGCTGCATAAGGAGACCTCAGGAGAAAAGGAATAGAATCAGTCTCAAGAAACTGGATACCTTGCTTGAGGTTTGCTTCAGACTGGGCAGGGAGGTACTGGTCCAGTTGGCCTCTTCATGAGCAAGTATGTAAATGTGGGCTTGAAGGAGGTGCATGCCTTTTTTGGAGGAAGAAGAAGACTGGGGCAGAACAAAGACACTGTAAAAGTAGCTAAAACTCCTCAAAACCAGTCGTGGAAAAGAAAGGCCTGAAAATATGTCTGGCAGCATCCACCCCATGGAAACAACAGTGCTATAAATACAGCCTCATGAGCAATGTTGGATCTTCCATGCTTCCATTTTCCAAGATGTAAAAGAATTATCTTGAAAAGTTATGTTGACATGGTAGCCCTACTTTACATTGCAAGCTGAATATTGGGAGAGGCAATGGGAAGAGTACATAGCAATATTGTGAGCAGCAACAGAATCCAGGCTAGAATTATCAAAGCAGGTCCTACCACTGGCAAGCATCTGGGTGTGGGACGGACTTTTAGCTGAGTGAGCCCTTGGGCATGCCAGGGAGCAGGTGCTGCCCTTCTCTCCCACCGACAGCAGCACAACTGACCGGGCTCTGCAATGGTGTGCAGCAGCAGCAGGGCTAGCTGTGCCCAGGGCAGCCACACCATCAGACTGAGAGTGACTGAAAGGAGATGAGGTGCCACATTTGTCACAGCCAGCTGTGGCTGCAGCCCTGTTAGCCAGCCACAGACAGCGCAGGCAGCTGCCCGCACGAGTGTTCGAACTGCCAAGGCTTGGCAGCCCATCCCACACGCAGTGATGTCAGATTGCGGGGATTTGTCAGTCTCTGGAATTTGATTCACTTGTTTAAATTCATCCTTAGGATAAATCCACCAGTCTCAGCTGGGTTATGTAAGATCTGAGCTTGGCTGGGCAACTGAGGAAATCTCACTTGCAGAAGTAACTCAGACTGGCTTTTATGTGAGCAGTTTGCAGATTCTTGTGATTGAAAATTGGCTGAGAAATTGTAAACAATGTGTAGTGATTAACAGCAGTGAAATAAGCCACAAGGACCAGCCAAAGGGGCTGAAGTTTTCTCTACTTCTGCATCTTTAATCGTAATTAAAACCAAACATTTCAAGGGTTGTAAAGTCAAATTTCCACACAATAACAAGTAGCTACTGCATTGCCCTACCAAAAGAATACTAAAAAAGATGAAAATGTGGGACAAAAATTAACCAGGACTCATGCCTGAAAGCACTAAACTGGCTCCTGGGGAAAGCTGTTTGAAATGTTTATTCAGGAGAAGTAGAAATCTTAGGAATGAGTCATTCACCAAACACCTTCTTGCAGGGCAACAGGAGTCTGCAAACTGATGCTGACAGAAATCCAACATGATTTTGGACCCATATATGTATATATATCTACACATACACAGAGATCATATGGAAACTTCCTCTACAGGACTCTTACAGACCTTTTGTGCAATCACATGGCATGGACCTCACCTCAGGTATCAGACCTGCCTTGGAAACTGCTGCCAAGCAGTACCTAAATGTTCCTCTACCTCTGCCACATCTGCTTTTCCCTTTGTAGCATATTTACTAGTATTTTGTATTCATTCCAAATTAGCTTACTTACAGTCCCTTTGGTTTGAGAAATACCAAATAAAATTAAGACAAGTTCTGGGAGAGCTTTGCCTGAATTAAGATAAGCAGTTTGGTAAGACAGTACATCTTTCCTGACCTACTTCCCTGGCAGTCAGCTGTGTTTCCAGGCTCCGTGCCTTGGGACCAGAACAATGCACATGCACTTACTGTGTAAACTTGCCTCCCATGTTCCCTGCAATGAGGTTTGGAAGTCCTCAAGCAGGTTTCTGAGGCACTAGGGCATGCAGCCTGCCCTGAGACAAGAAACCTCAATGCTTCTGTGGAGCAACTGCAGGGGAGGAAGTCTGGAGTCCTGCCTCTAGGTCAGCATGGCCCTCTGCCTCTTCAGATCATAGAATCATAGAATGGTTTTGGGGTGAAAGAGGCCTCTAAACATCATTTAGTCCAACCCTGTCACCATAGGCATGGATGTCTTCAACTAGTTCAGTAGCACTCCCTGGGATGAGGCATCTACCACCTCCCTGAGCAACCTGTTCCAGTGCCTCACCACTCTGATCATAAAAAAATATATTCTTTATTTATAGTCTGAATTTATTCCCTTTTATTTCAAAACCAATAGCCCTTGTCCTATCACAAGAAGCCCTGCCAAAAATTTGTTCCCATCTTTCTTATAAGCCCCTTTTAGACCCTGGAAGGTGCTCTAATGTCTCCCTGGAGCCTTCTCTTCTCCTGGTTGAACAACCCCAAATGCCTCAGCCTGTCTTCATAGGAGCAGAGGGGTGGAGTTGAGGCTTCCAGTGGTCCCTACCAGCACTAATGATTCTAGGAGTCAGGAGCAGCTGCAAAAGGGCTGGTTTCTGTAGAAAGACTAAAAGCTTCCCTTTGATCAGCTGTTTTAGCTCCATGTTTGGGGCTGTGCGTTCTTCCCAGAGAGGAAGGAAGAGGGTGCTTGGTACATGTTTTCTTTCCTGCCATCAGACAAAGAAACAAACTCCACAACACATTGCTTGCTGCGCTGGTCTGAAATTCCCTGCCTTTTCCACCCTACAGAATAGATGGTGGAGACGGGCCAGGCCTGAGCATGGGCTCTGCACAAACTCATTGCACAATGTGGGAAGCACAAAAGGTAGGACAGTAGTAGACTGCTTGTTGAAATAGAAACTGCATCTGTGTTCCAGTCCATGTACATTTGATTCTAAAGTTTTGCATGGTCACAGTATCACTGCTTTTCCTAATTTCCTGCTGTGATATGTCCAGAGTATTGCAAAATGTGCAATAGGCAACGATGAAGTGCTGCTTGGTACTAGCCTGGTGTGTTGTATGAAAGCTGAAGACAGTGCTACTGAGTGTCCTTAAACTGGTTGACATTCCCCAGTAAAGGAGAAGAAATCGAGGACTGGAGCAGGAGAACCTGTGTACTACACAACTGAGGGCTGCAGCAGAGTTGTGCTGCCCAGTGGGTGTTTCCTGGCATGTTTACTGCCATCCAAACTGTGTGTCCCCAACCACAGGTAAACCACTGCATAATCCTGAATGAGCTCATTTGAGGAACAACTTGTGAGAGGTGAAAATTAAAATGGAAAGTAAAGGGTAAAGGTGGCAGAAATCCAAACACTCATTTCTAACACTGGCTGCTGGGAGTGGGTGGAAGCTTGTCCTCTGAGACACACTGCTTCGTGATTTCAGTGCCTGCATTTTCTGTAGACATCTGGTACTGGGCTTCTGACTTGATATGGAGCTGCAGCGCAAGCTTCCTGAACATACTATCTGCCTCTTATTCTTCCCCCTCTCTAGTGTGAAATCCTTCTCTAGCTTTCCTTGTCATTGCAATGGATGGAAACCCACTGTCATGTGTAAATGCTGTCCATGCAGCAGTGTAAAGCATGATGTGAATTGTTGGTACTTTCCCAGCCCTGTGAGAAGGTTTTAGTTGCTAACCGCTGTTGGCTAAGGAGGAAAAATCACAGAATCATAGAATGGTTTGGGCTGGAGGGGATCTTAAAGATCATCCAATTCCAACTCTCCTACCATTGACAGGGACATTTTCCACTAGAGCAGGTTGCTCAGGGCCCCATCCAAATTGATTTTGACAGATGTCACAGGGATGTGCAGGAAGTTGCTTAATTATATTGTCAAAAGAAATGAGGAGCTTGGAGGGGTTTGTGGAGGTAAAGAAGGGGAGAGTGGAGAGCAGGAGAGGTGGAGGGAGGGATGGGTGTAGCTAGGTTAGAGAACCAGCAAGGGTAGAAGAATTGGTGCAGAATTTGGCTGCTGATGAGGCATAACTGGGAGATGGGGTGAGCAGCTTAATGCTACAGGGACAAAAATAGAAGAGTTCTCAACCACCAGAATGATGTTTGGTGGTCATGTCTGAGCCTGGGAAGGTCCCACATTGGCCACTGCTGGAAGAGCAGATGGAGATGAACAATACTCTTGCAAGCTCCTTGGCATGTCTTTTCCCTTCTTCTCTGTTGAGAGACCCTCCTCAGTGTCTGTCTCTGGTGAGGTTGAGGGAGCAGGTTTTTCTTGTGTAGCTCTCCTGTAACCTCCTGCAGAGGTGCTGGAAGGTGCTTGGCAATGTACTGCTCTGCCCCAGCCCCAGTGTGCCACTGCTGTGCTGGTACTGCTGTCATGCTCCTGCAAAAATGTGCCAGTTGGGAGTGGTAGTGGCTAAACTGAATAAATCAAAAGGAAAATGGCTTTTCAAATATTGAAATTATATAAATGTTATAAAATGGGCTTTAATGCTTTGCTTCTGTGACTTCCAAAATGAATTAAGCAAATTGTTTTTACACCCACCCATGGAACGAGGCTTGATTAGTTACAACTATCTTCAGTTTCAACATATATTATGGTTGTCAACAGCATGAATAGGGCTTTTGTTTGATGAAGATATAACCAGCTAGTGAGAAGCATTTGCTAAATACTGTGACCAAAGAAAAGTAATTTTTTCAAGGTCTGTGGTGCTCAGGCACTGGAATGAATTTCAGGCCTAATGAACACATGAGGTTTCCCACTGGTGAAAGGATGCAGAGTTGTGCTGCTGGTGGAATGCATACATTTGCAGCCAATCTCCCTGTGGTGTCCTGGCAATGTGCTGGGCATGGCACCATGGAAAAGTGCTGTGCAGGGCATCAGCTGGAAATGGGAGTGCTAAAAAAAGTGCTTTACTCAAAACAGCTCTAGCAAGCAGGCTCTTTTCACTGGTTGTAAAGCCAGATTACAATTTTTGTGTGTAGTATGCACTAGACAAAATGAAAATATCATTTATCTGACAGCTGACCCCAGATGACCGCAGGGAAATCTCACACCATATGGCACCATGCTCATCATATAAAGCTGGGGGAAGAAGGAGGAAGGAGAGGATGTTCAGAGTGATGGCATTTGTCTTCTCATGTCCCCCATTACCCATGATGAAACCCTGCTTTCCTGGGAATGGCTGAACACCTGCCTATCCATGGAAACCACTTTGGAATGAAGGCCTTGTTTTGATTTGGTTGTGCATGTGGCTTTTGCTTTCCCTCTTAGAATGTTTTTATCTCTATCCATGAGTGTTCTCACTTTTATTCTTCCAATCCTCTTCCCTATCCCACCGGGGGAATGAGTGAGCAGCGGTATGGGGCTGAGTTACCACCTGGGGTTAAACCACAACACATACGAGTCTTACTCAGTTTTGTTCTTAAAAGCTTCTGCTCATTGTTTTCTTGGATGGTGACTTGACGATGTAATATGTAAACTCCAACATCCTTGTGTTTATTTTGTCTTTAAGAACTTGTCCAAGCCAGCAACCAGCATCTGCCACTTGCTATATCTGTCTGAGCAGTGGTTACCTGAAACATGGCCTTGCTGACTCCTGCAGATGGGTGGTCATACCTTCATAATGGACAGATGTTTCAAACAGGAAACAAGCTATTTTCTTTGCATTTATTTTCCCTTATGCTGAGGATTTACTATTGTTTAGTGATTCTGGAGACCAAGGAAACCAGCAGAGATTATCTTTCCTCATCTGTGTCCAGATCATCTTACCATTTTGCAGCCTCTGTGTCAGCTGCGATGTGCTTGCAGGCTGAGAGACCCCATGGAGAGAAGAGCCCCTGCTGGGGCCTGGGGACATGGCTGAGGGCTGGCTGCACAAGGGCCTGGCTAAACTCCCTCACAGTTCACGCCTCAGACTGAGCTCTGTTGTTTTGTTCAAATGCAACACCCTACTGCCCTCTCCCCTTGAAGCAGAAATCAAGTGCAGGGTTGGCTGTGGAGACTTCATCAGCTTGAGCTTCTTTTCTTCAAGAGAGGCACAGTACTCCTCCCAGCCCAGGAGAAATTACCTCCATGAGAATAGAGAGAATGGCAGAGCTGAGGTGGATGCTGGTGCCAGAGCTGAAAGAGCCCATTAGATTGGATTCACCATGCAGTCTAGATGGCCAAGGCATGGTTTGAGCTTTAAACTGCACAGAAAAATTTGTGTGGTGGTGTAACACCCGTCAGGGTCCCTTTTTCAAATATATCACCTTATCCTGATCTCCAGCTCTGTCTCATCTCATGAGAAATTGCTGATTTGGAGCTCAGTATGGTGTGGGTAGCTGGGCAGAGTGCTGCACACATGGGTTTGTTGGTGTGGCAGAGCCAGGCACCCACTTCCCAGCTGTGTGTTGCAGGATGGTCCAGCTCCCGGGGAGAAGAAGGAGCAGCCTTGGTGCCTGTAACACAGTTTGCCTTGCTTAGAAAACACCCAAATCTTGGCTTTAGTTAAGTAAGGAACATTTTTTGAAAAGACTTACTTTGTTTGTTTTAAGCTTTTAATTGACTGCCGTTTATGAGATTATATGTGAATAAAGGAAGAAAAAGCTCTAAAAATGCCTCGTTGCATGGAAATATGTCTAAAGTGTTTACAAGTGCTCCTTGTTTTGCATTCAGAGCCCGGATCTTTGACTTCCTTTTGGACTGTTCTCCACTGGAAATGAGGATTTGCTGCCAAAATAGTTCACCTTTTCCTGAAAGATTTGGTATTAATAGTTTTGACAGAACATCTTGTTCCTGTGTAATACAGGAGCCAGTCTAGCAGTTGGTCCTGATCAGAGGTACAAAATGCAGTTACTTAACTTTTCTTTTGAAATAAAATACCTGCAGTTTAACAGAAAAAAGTCTGAGCTTATGTCAGCATGCATCTCTTGAAGCTGAGAGGAAAGTGATGGTATTAGTGGCGTAGCAGATTACTGTTCTTGCTTTTGTCTAAGGAAATGGGTAATTTTTATTAAAATGCAGTGTGTGTTATTTCGAGTATTTCAGAAAGGCAGTTGTGGTGCTTTAGGTCCCCAGAGAGGTTGCTTCTCATCCTGCCCTGTTACAAATGTATGTGGGGGTTTAGATAAATCTTTGCCTTTTGCACAGGCCTCTGACAGTGGCTTTATTGAGGTGGCCAGCACCCCAAACCCACCCTCATTCACAAATTCTTTAATAATGGCTGATTCAGTCTATTATAGAATGAATTATTTATTTAATTAATATACATAAACCTCACAGATATAAGAATTATAACAAACTAATGCTACACAGGAATAAAAATAAAAAGAGGAAACTACTAGTAGATATATACAGTGCAAGGGTAAAGATATCTATTACTGTTAGAGGTAGCAAAGAAATAATATAACCTAGGATTCAATGTATCTTACCGTCCAGTGGTTGGTGGGGTACCCATCAAAATCCTTTCCTCCAATCCCCAGGGAAGTAACCAGATTTGCACCCAGGCTCTGGGGAGAGGTCTCCCACACTTTCAGGGGGTGTGTGTAGAAGGCTTCTGCCTCTGTGATCACTTGTGTGTCTTATATAGTTTGTAAAACAGTGTCTCTTAGTCAATAACATTTCCTTTATCTCTTCCAACACCAGCTCTCCAGACTAAGATGTTGATTCTTAGCTGAGGCCTGAGCCCTTTTGGTGCCAGAGGTAACTCCTTGCTGAGCCTTTCAGCCCCTCTGTTATCTCTTCTATATGCACCAGCCATCTG
This sequence comes from Certhia americana, assembly GCA_018697195.1. NCBI lineage: Eukaryota > Metazoa > Chordata > Aves > Passeriformes > Certhiidae > Certhia > Certhia americana. The sequence goes on along the minus strand of CM031858.1, from coordinate 133,134,447 downwards.
TGGTTTTGAGGAGGGGGGAAAACATCCTGCCACATCCCCTCAAAGCCCTGCCTGTGTGGGGCATCCCCAGAGCTGGCTCTCTGCTGCTCATGCCACCTTCCTGGCCCAGCTCCTGCTGGAGCCCCAGCACAGCCACAGTGAAGAACCTCTGCTGATGCCTTTGCTGAAGTGTCATCGAGCTGAGATGCTCTTGACCTGGTACATGTAATAAGAGCAATTCCAGACTTAGCTAAAAGCTCCTTAGGAAAGGCTCATTTCATCTTCTAATTTATTCTTGTTTTCCACTGTTTGATTTTGGTTGCTATCTTTAATGAGCAGCCACTGCAGCCATGTGAGAAGGAATGAATTAACTTTGATGATGATGATTTGTTTCTTGTGGTAGACAAAAAAAAGGCAATTTATATTCTTTCAAGACTTTTCCCAAGCAGAGCTCAATAATTAATGCTGCAGACAGTAAGACACTAAATGAAATGGCATTTTGTGACACCAACAGCTGCTGAATGTTTCCAGGCTTTTTTACTTTTCTCTGTACCTGTGATTGCTGGATGGCTGTATAAAATTATTGATTATTTAAAAGTAATTTGTTTTTTCCAGCAATTAAACAATATTATAATTTACTCTGCTAGGCAAAGATTTCTCTGCTTTTACATAAAATTATATTTGTATAAGTCAAAAACACATTTTTTTTCCACACAAAGGATGAAGTGTAATTGTAGAAAGGAACAGTTAATGGCTTTAGGGGAATACAGTTTTTACCAATCTCTGACTGGAAAAATTCCATAATGCCCTTGCTAACACTGTGCTTAAATTTACCTAAATTAATGGAAGAGATCATTCCATCAGTTCAGTCAGGCTTCAAACTGCTAACAGTAAGTGTTAAACAAAATGGGCCCAGATTTTTAGGTTTTCGTAGAATTTAATTATTGTTATTCTCTATTTTTTTAAGACATAATCACTACATCAGTGCTACTACCAGTTTGTGATTGGGCTTCTGTTTACAAGTAAAAATAAGTTCCTAATTTAAACAGAATTTTTTTTTTTTATCTATTGATTGAGCAAAATCAGAAAGAAGATACCTGGCATTATTAAACCTAAGAAACAAAAATTTGCTTTAGCAACACCAAGATGTAATCCTTTTTTTCCTACCATGAATTTTTATTTAGAGAGAATATTTTCTAAAGAAAAAACCCTGATAATTAAGTTGAAAGGAAAAAAAAGGCATCAAATGCCATTTGAGAAGGGGTATAAAGTGGATAAAGAGTGAGGGTAGGGGAAAACCATGCTTGGTTCTGCTGGTAGCTCTCAGGTTGTTGTGTTGATTTTGACCTTGGTTTCTGAAGAAGAGGACAACTGGAGATTAAAACACACATAGCAGAGAAAAGGGCAGAGCATGAAGCATGAGGCTGCACTCTGGCCCTGCTGTTTGCAGTTCAGCTGTTGCAGCTACAGGAGCACTACGGAGGTTTCCAGCACAAACGCCCATGGCCCCAAAACTCGCTGCTTGGGTGCTTACCCTCAGTGCCATCTATCCAGAGATTTGCCAGCTGATCTGCAGAAATGCAGAATGACTGCAGGAATGACAAATTTATCTGGTTAAAATAGGTCAGTAAAAGCATATTTCTCCAAGGCCACACTGTAAATCAGAAGATGGAAAGCAAGGGGAAATCTCTTCCCAGGAGTTCATGATGGCGACAAGAGAAGTTCTTACATTTCATGTTTTAAAAGTAATTGACAGTGTGTAGTCACTCCTAAGGGTGTGTTGCAGGTCTGCTGATGAAAAGAGCTGCAACCCTGAATTTTCACCTTTTCATAATCACACCTATGAAGTGCATCTATTTCTCCATTGTGTGCAGCACCAAGCAGGAAAAGTGCTGGTAGTCTTTCATAAACTAAACCTATGTTTGTAGCCCTCCATACGTTTGTCTTACCTTTTCTGTCTCTGCAAATTGCTCTTGAGCAGCAGCACAGGGTCAGTGTAGCCAAATGGTTTACACAACACAGTGAGCATCCTGCTCCCAAGGATAAGAGCACATATCACTGCTGATTTTACTGGAAGCCAGGCTGAGACCAAAGAGAAAGCAGCAGGATAAAGCAGATCTATTAGATAAAAATGGTGCCTCTTCCCAGCACAGGAACAAAGTCTCAGGAGGATTTAGTCGGCTGCAGTGAGTACATCTGTCTGTCATGGCGTGCCTTCTGGCTTGGCTGGCAGCAGGAGTGGCCCCACAGAGTGTGTTTTGGAGGGGATGCAGGCTTCAGGGCAGGCTTGTTCCCACCCACCTTCGGGCCAGGACTGAGAATCTACCTGCTACAATGCTGACAGAGAAATGTTGTTTCCCATTCATGCAGCAGCCAGCAATGAGGAATTGAGAGAAGGTTCCTGGTGGGGGTGAGAGAAGGTGGGTGGCAGCCTAGCAGCAGACCACGCTGATGCAAGTGGCTGGAACAGGTAGGAATCATTTCCACCCTAGTGTTACCTAGGGAATTGTGCATCATCTGTTTTAATTTTTAGGTTTTTTCCATGAAGTCAAGTTCAAGTAATTCTTTTCTCAAAGCAGAACTTCCCATCTCTCATAATTTATTTCTTTTTATTCAGCTTATAGGCAAAAAGATGAAAGAAGCTAACAAAACCACCAACATATGAAAAAGTGAAGAAAACAAAGAGGGTATTTATTATACCAGCTAACTGATGTATGAACATGCAGGAGGAGATCACTTTAATCTAAGAAGTGAATGTTTTGGCATAACTGTAGCCAAAACTCTTTGCTATCTGCTTCCCCAGTGCACAAGTAGCTCTGCAATATGGCTACTAGGGAATGCTGTTAACAGAGCTTAAAATGTTTTTTTATCTGTTAAGTTAGATGGAAGATATGTCTAGCCAGGATTTTATTTTAATTATGAAAAATATGTGCAATTTCTGCTGGAGGGAAATATCCTTTGACATCTGCATGGTTCCACTTAGGTGTGTGGGGGATGCAATCTGTCCAGAGATCCCAGCCTGCAGAGCAATATGAGAGTCCAGGCACTGCTTGGTGACAGTGATAAAGCTCACTCTTAGTTCTGAACTGTCTGCAGAGGAAATTGATTTCCACCTCAGGAACAAGAAAACCAAGCAACTCAACAATCATTTTGGATTCACATCCTCAGACAGATATATCCACACACACATTTACCTATAGAGGGAATCAAGTCAAATGCTCAGTCACACTGCGACCAGAAAGTGGCAGGGGCACTGATGCTGTCCATAAATAGATCAGAGATCACAGTGAACAACAATTATTTGGGAAAGGACAAGGCCAGCCCAAGACCATCTGTTGTAAATAAAGCAGTTGTAAATAAAGTAGACATTATAGGCATGTTGGTGAGTATCAGAGCAAGCAGCCCAAACTGTTAACAATGAACAAGACAGAAGCTGCAATGCAAGGTAGCAGACTTGCTAAGTTGGTTCCTTTCAGTCATAGAGTTTACATTTCTAAATTCCAAGTAATTCATGTATTTACACACTAATTGTGCCTATACATTTGGATGTTCTACCATACAGTATGTGATGGCATCTCTGGCCTTCCCTCTATAGGTAAATGTGTGTGTGTATATACGCATCTGTCTGTGCAGAGGATGAGAAATGAAGGGTACTGCCACTGTAAATGTTTACATGTTTATCATTAACATCACAAAATTTTAACTCTCTCTCGGCTTAATTGAGCATCTTTCTTCTGCAGCAATAATTACTCATTTTTTTGTAACATTCTGCGGCTGACAAGAAAGAAGGGTAACCACATCCTGCATCACTTTTAAACAGTGCCCACTGGCAAAAACTGCTGAGTACTCTGGCTTTACATCTGTCAGCCTCTCTAAGCTATAGATGCTGTGATTAGTCGTTAGTCCAATAGGTCACTTCCATTTCCTCATCCAATCTCTTTTTTAATTTTTTTTTTATTTTATTTGCACATTTCCTCCAGTTGCAAGGGTGCATGCTCTTTCTGAAATGTGAGTACATTCCAAAGCCATAGCTGCAGAAATATTGGTGAGGAAAGAAGACTTCTCTGACTCCAAACTGAGTTTTCTCTCACAGATGTTTTATGAACAATCTTTCTGTTTCTGTAGCAGGTGCTGGAAACTTGAAAATTGGCAGAGAACCCTATTCTAGCTCATGTCTTTAGCTGACTGGTGAAAAATGCAGTGTGTTGGATGTTTGTCATATGTTCCTTAAGATACAGTGCAAAAAGATTCTTTTTGATGAGGTGCTAATCCTCTCTGGTTGCCATCCTGATTATGGGATCCTTGCCCATAGGTGTGCTGCTGGGAACCTTGTGGGAAATCACAATTCCTCTTGTACAGCATCAGCAATGTGCAGGAAAACACCAGAGGACTGAAGGTGTCCTGCTTCTGAAAATGCCATTACGTCCTTCTCTGCTGCCACACAAAGCATTGGGGGAGGTGAAACTGGGTGTTCTGCCTCACTGACGTGAGATAATAATTCTAAGTCAGCAAAATATAGAACAGTGTCTTTTATCTGTGTGGACAGGTCTGTTAACTAACAAGGTGTGTACAAAAACCACTGACAGAATTTGAAGCTTAAGAATGAGAGTAGCAGTGTCTGGAAAAAATGAAGTTAAGGTGGTGTGTTCCTGTTTGGAGGAGAACAGGAAAGAGAGAATGTGAAAGAAACAACCTTGCAGTGAATCCTTCACTGTCTGTAATTGCCACTAACTCTGTTTTCCCTTGATTTAACTGTTGCAGATCTGAAATTTGGTATGTATCATGCTCATCTGCTAAAACTAGGTTAGAATTGAGTTTTCTTCCCTGAAGATATGCATTGCATGTTTACATCTTAGCTCTTCCTCAGTGATGAAAAAATGATGTCTTCTGAATGGTTGTGTCATTCACATGTAGTATTTGGATGTGTTTGTTTTTATTACAATGCTGTTGATGTTTCCGTTATTTTTATTCCCCAAGTGTTGTGTTACTCCCATGTTGCTATTTTCTATTTTGTCAGTTCTTTCCTGAAGGAGGTATCTCTGGAGTCTATTTATCTTTCAATTAGAAATGTTTTCTTTGCAGCCCTACTGATTAATTTATTTTGCTTAAGCATGAAACAAGTTGGATATGCAATATGGCAGATGTAGGAGTAAAACAGCAAAGACACTTCAGAACATTTTCTTGAGCTTTTTTATCTCAAATACCTTCCTGGATTCTTCTTTAAGGCCTTTTTCGAAGTGCTCCCAAGGATAGGATGCTGGTTTTGTAAATTTGTGTATCTTGTACCTCAGAATACCAAGTGCAGTGGCACCTCTTGTGGAAGAGCTGCGCAGGGCCACTGCAATTTCATCAGCAGTTGTTCCTGTGGCATTTTACTAATAAGGATATTAATTACCATGTGACAATGCTTCAGTTTTTAAAACACATTTTGATATCTTGATATATGGGTATGAAAACCCTGTAAGCTCCTACAATTCTCATGCAGATGGGGTCATGGTAGGGAGATACTTTTGAGAGGTTCTTGGAGTGCATAGCCCAATCTTTAGCTATTAGCACCTTTTTTCTGTGCTCAGTCACAAGCAGTGGGGAGCAGGGCTTCTGCACAGCTGCACACAGGAGCTCATTGCCTTTGATATTGTGTGTTTTCACTGCCTGGACCATATAAGTGGCCTTCCATTTGTTGACCCAAGCAAGTCCTTCTGCCAGGCCTAGTGTGAGGGACAGGTTTCAAACCTTGTAAAAGCTTCTCTGATTTGGGATATTTGTAATTTTTAAAAGTCAGTGTTGGTGGGACCACTCAGCATGCCATTTTTCTTTAGGTTGCCCTGACACAAAAAGTGTCCATACAGCCTTAGTTCACACAGCCACTCTTTGCCTTCCTTCCAGGACTTCTCTGGGCCACAATTTCAATATCCTTGCATTGAATAATAGTAATTTGAAAAGTCATAGAGCTATTCAAAGGTCTGTGGATCCAAAGCAAATTCTGGCCTGAAAACTGCTCTTTGCAGGGACATCAAAACCATCACAGTTCTACCTGTCCACATGGTTCAACTGTAATCTCTTCCATTTGTCATCACCTTTATTTCCATCCAGATTTATTATAAATAGCAGTGCTCCTTTCTAGAGCAATTTGTACTACTCCTCATTTCTTTTTCAAAGGCAATTCAAGTAAACAACCTTATTTTAACAAAGCAGATGGAAACCTTTTTATAGCTGTGAGGCACTGGCTGTATATACACCCCTGAGCCAGCTCTGTTCTGCAGTACTGCTCTCTGCTGTACTAAGGAAATGTCTGAAGTCATTAAAGTGTTGGCTATAACCCATCCCACTTCAGATAAGGTGGGTTTTCAAGGTTATAATTGATTCAGATAAGGTGGATTTTCAAGGTTATAATTTCAAGGTTATTAGTTTTGCAGCTACTCCAGAGGTAGCACTGAACAGCTTATATTGATTTCTCTGGCTTCTTGTTAGAAGCTGTTTTCTGAAATCTGAAAGTAAAGTAAAGTAATGCAGCCATACTTCCTTGAGAAAGGCACTGGAAAACACTGGGGCTCAGGGTTCATGTACATGCCTGCATTGTGATGGTGCCTCCGTGCTGGCCTGGCCATTGCATCTTCCCATCTGTGGGACAATGCTCACCTCATGCTCAGCAATGGCAACTGGACAGTTCCTGCTTTTGAGAAATTGTCCTCTTGCAGTGCAGGACATTCAACACAGGTGCCACAGGAGGTAAGAGTGTCCCTTTTTTGCTGTTTCCACCATTCCCATGGGCAGCTGCATGTTTCTGACCTTCTCTTTCATTCTTGCAGGACAACATCTTGGCCTTCAATGAAAGGAGTCTCTTATTGGGTGGCCACATTATTAAACATGTCTGAGTGGGTTATTTTAGTTAATCCCTGCCTCACTGCACAGGTCCTTCCTAGGTAGATGACATAATTTCTAGAAAAAAAAGAAAATACCCAGAAGAGAATACGTCTTATGTCTCTATATTAAGTCAAATATGATCATGGAGCTACCCCCAGAGCTTTTGTTTTGGAATTCTCCCTCCTGCCCAGCCTGGAGTCCCTTTGATGGATTCCAGGAAAGGCTTGTCTGCCATTCTGAAGTCACAGGAAGGGTTTGTAGCATTAGACATCAGCCTCTGGTGAGTGGCTGTTTTGGAAGGTAATGTGAAGAGTGAGGGTTTGTAGGGCACGAGCTGCATGGGCAGTATGGGAATGAGGGGTTGGCCTGAGAACGAGTCAACACAGCTACAGGGATCGGGCATGTCTCAGTGCTGCTCTGGCCATGCCTGCTTCCTCCTGAGCATGTAAATTAGACAAACTGGTGTCTAATCAAATCCTTCTTTTTAGCAAATTTATCAAACAACAAGACACAACTGACATTCAGGTTCCCTCTCATGGAGCTTCTTCAGTAATTTTTTCTGCTTCAAGCCCTACAACAAGAACTGATGTGCATCCCTGAGATCTCTCAGTGTCAGGCTTAGCTGGACTGTTCTGTTTCTGAGGATTTTGAATGCAAGTTAATCATCTGGCCTGCATTTGTATGAAGTGAAAAGACACGGCAGAAGATGAATAAAATATTGTTATTTTGTCATGTGAAGTGACTTGAGGTAATTTCAATGTTTAGTTTCTTGCCCATCACGGGAGCATTCATGAATTCCCAGCTTTGTCAGGAAAATATAAACTTTTTTCATTGCTGATTACTCTCCTGGTGTGAACCGCATGATTTCTTACTCAGAAGAAGATTATTGTAGCCATTTATTTTCTGGTTAAACTGGTGTAAATAAAACAATTACACTGAGATGATTGAATTTTTTCTTTAACGCATGAAACACAGATGCAGAATACACAGTCCATTAAAAAAATGTTCTTACTTCCAATCAAATTTATATGAGAAAATTATCAACAAAAATATACGTATTTTGCTCTCTGGGGAGAAAAGCAAAACAAGGCCATACGCTGAATATGCTTCCACAATTTATGGAGAATTCATGCAAGATAATGAGCTTCTGCTCCATGCTAGGGGATGTGGAGTTGACCCTTTATTCCCACCGAGAGGCTTTTAGTGTTCACACTAATTATTCCCACTGATAAGGTACCTCAAGGGTGTTGAGCCACGAATTGCAGTGCAGACACCACAAGGGTTGTATTGCTTCTGTTTGATGAGAAATAAGGAAATGAGAAGGGGAGTAGATAGGAAGTCCCTGTGCTGGTGGCTTGAGGGCTGGGTACATGAGGAGATCCATCCACTGCAGTGTTGTGTGTGAGCAGAAACCTAACTCACTCCGAGCACCCAATTACACGTCTGCTTTACTCCTTTGATGAAGGCTTATATGGCTTGGCTCTTCTTCTTTTGATGTCAAATTAATTCTCACTGGCCTTTTTTTGTAGCTCAGGGCAACAGACGTCAGTTTCTTGCAGGATGATAAACAGCAAGCAGCCACAGTTGCTCTTGTGCAGAATCTAAATCAATGGCTATTCTGCAATTGTTGTTAGCTAAAGATGCTGTCCTCTGGGTTTGTAACAAGTAGTTTTCCTGTGGGGGGCAGACATATAGAATTCCATAATATGTTTTTTGGACCCCTCTTCAGTAAATCAAGTTGTGAAACTGACTGTTCATGACAAGTTTCTGGGTAGGTGAAAAGCTGGTGATATTTTCTCTGCCTGTTAATTATGTGAAATGCCTTCTTATCTTAAATTTTGCCAAGGTGTTAATTTGTCTCTGGAGATTACAATTTATGGTGAGCTTTCCAGAAAACAGTGTTGATGCCTCCCTGGTGTTGAAGGGTCATAAGCCATCAATTCACTCATGAATTATCTGCACTGCTTGTCATCTGGGGTTCATTAGCATGAAAATATTTAAGCAATAAAGTAGAGACACAACACATCTCTTGCCTTTCTGCTTCAGTGGATGTTTTGGGTTTTCCACCTGCTCAGTGGATGACACGGAAACAAATGGCCATTTACCCTTTGTATTGCTCCAAGCATTCTCTCTCCCTTGTTCTCCAGCAATCATGTAATTTGATTTCTTGCTTTGAGGCCTAGAAAAGCCATTTCTAAAAGAAGGAAAATATTCAGACAAGGTTTAACCATTGCTATGTGCATCATTATTTTGTGGTTTTCTAATAGCTGTAATCAGCTCTCACACTTCTCAAGAAGTTGTACATAAAATGTGTGAGATAATACATATGTAAGTACTGTCTTCTGCCAGGGCCTGCTGACCTGCCTGTGCCCTAAGAGATCAGCACTGGAAGAAAGTATTAGTCCAAGGATCTTTCAATTACAATTACTTGTATAATTTTTCAGACATTTTCTCTAGCTGTATTGGAAAAAGTAAGATGGAGTGTTAAACTGCACCTTTACAGACAAGTCTTCTTTACCTTTGGAGTATTAAATGGAATTATTTTCATCAAATCTCACGAATGCCAATGCATTTCAATGTGCAAATATTGAAAACTCAGGAAGGGAGCCGAAGACCATCAGGAAATACACAGTTTCCTGCAGGTCATGAGCTTTTCCTGATCCAGGGCAAAGACCTGACTTTTATACCTGGCTGACTCTGGGCTTGGTTGCAGGCACCTTGCTTCAGTTACAGCAGAGCAAAAGCCTTTCCAAAAGTGCTGTGGGAAAGGCTGTTCAGATGCACTAAGAAAAAAAAATAATTTATTATTCGCTTCTTTAGGCGATTAAAGTTGGTTTTTATTTGGGCTCTGCTTCTTCAAGCAACTAAAATGATGGATTTAAGCTTTTGATGAAAATGTTTACTTACAAAGAACATACACACCATTTGTTTTTTCCCAAATGAAGTAGGAACAGAGGCTGAAACAGAGGTCAGTTTTATTGTACCTGCTCCTAGGTCCTACTCCTGTCCCAGACAGCTCCTCATCCTAAAGATGTTTTGGGGTATTTTCTGTCTGAGGTATGTTCCCAAGTCATCATCTTCACTTGCACGACCTCTTGATGCTGCTCTCTGTCTGCAAAAATCCTGCCTTTACCTAAGACATTTCTCACCTGCCTGTGTGTGATCTGTGTTTTAGAGGCAGTTCCTTAGTTTGGGTTTATGGATCCTACAAGACAATTTTTACTGCATCTTTCATTCAGGTGGGATAAAGCCTTGCTGCCATGCAAAAGCTACATTTTCTCAGCTACAACAGGTGTGTAAGCAAAGGTCCTGTTAAGAGTCACATTTCCCCAAAATCAGCAAGGATTGCATATTTGCATGGGAGGTGAATTTGAACTACTCACCTACTTACCCTGGCAAAAATTTAATTTTCAGGCATATTGTCCCTTTCTTTCTTATCCTATCTTTTTCCCCTTTCACATTTGCCATCATCCTTCCTTACATCCTTTCTCTAAAAACAGCCTCTCTCTGCACACCCCACTCCCTGTAAACAACCAAGGGCTCTGAAAAGGGCTGTGGAAACACTGGCTCAACCTGTGCATTTTCCTCCTGGACACTCGTGGTCAAACCACCCTCCCCACTTGCCGCCCCTCACTCCACTCCTCCCACCCTTCACATATTTTCCTCCACCCCATCTCTGCCAGGAAGTTTACTTTACATCTTGCTCATTTTTGTTTCAAACCCCTCTGTAAACAGACTTCCCCATTGCAGGGTGCAGTGTAGCAGGCTGAATACATTTTCACCTCCCATGAAACCATACAAAAAGCTCTACCCCTTTTCTTTCTAAATCACTCACCAACCAAGTCCCGGCTGTATATCCTCCACAAACACACCACCAGCACTCCTCCTCCGCTCTCGGGGAGGCAGGCTGCTGAAACCAGAAATAATAATACAAGAAAAGTAGGTCATCTGCTCTCTGAGAACATGGAATACGAAACTCAGCCACTGAGTGCTGGGTGAGCATAAAGAAGTTAAATCAACTATCAAATCAAATTGATACAGAGCAGAAGTTTTCCTGCATTTTAATACAGAGCTTTTCTCCTCAGTGGTCTGGCAGTGCTGGTGCTGGCAGGGCTGAGCTGCCCGTGGCTCTGCCTGCTGCTGCTGCCAGCTCCAGAGTCTGTGCTCTGCTAACTGGACACAGCAACAAGCACTGTATCATGGATGTGGATTTGAAGGCACACAATTATACTGCAGTTTACTACTTCTCATCATTGCCAAGTGCTTTTATAAAAGTATCATTTGCTGCTCTTTGCCTCTTAATTTTGCTGTGGAGCATTCTGGAGTATAAAATATTAAATGTGGCTACAACCACTGAATTTTCCTATGTAGAAATGATAGGAAAGGGGAGGGAACATACTATACACACATATTGCAGTCTTTCTATTCTAGGACCATCTCTCCTAGGTTGATACGCTTCTGAGAAATTAGAAAAACCATGAAATAGTCAGAAATTGAATAATCTGTTCAACAAGGAGTCTTTCTAGCTTTCATTACTTGGCAGGGACTTATGCCCTAAAGCTTGAAGCTTTATTGAGGGGCATAGCAAGGAGCTGGAGAAAACCATGCTGCCTTTAACAAGGCTACAATTTTACAATCATGCAAAGTGAGTACAATGTCATCATGCCTGGCCAAAGAGTCCCAATATTGTTAAAAGATGCTATAATGAGTGAATCAGCAACCCCCTCTCCACTGCAAGATTGTCATGAACCTTCTGAAAAGCATTTAAAAGACTTTAGAGATAGATTTCCACTGCTGTGTTATCAGTGTCTGCCTTTCCCAGCGTGTTGCTCTCTGCCTGCTCTTCTTTCTGCATGCTGCCGTTGTCCAGCAGAGCAGACACATTTCCCCACAATTCATCTTTGTGCCCCACTCATGCTCTGCAATCTTTATCCTTTACAATGTCCTCTCTGTTTTTTTCTAGTTTGTACCAGACCCATATAATTTTTTGAAATGCATACTTTCTCCCTTTCATTGAGCTAAGCTCTGAGGAAAAAAGGAACATCTGATGTGGTGGTGCAATGTTGTAACAGCTGAGGAGACGTGAACAGTGTAAATGATCAGACATGAAAGGGGCAGAGAAGCAGTTGGCCTTATTTTCATGCTTTCATCAATATTGCACATACAGTCATTGACTTTGTATTTTCTTGGGAATTGTGTAGAAATGTTGGCAGCATGAATGAAGTTACACTTCTGTGTAAAGCAGGAGCTACAGGAAGTAAAATTAATGCCTATTGCATCAAATATTTTGCTGGAAGCTTGATGCTTCACAGTTCTTAGTTTGTTTTTTTGGTTTTTTTAATAATGAAGATGTAAAAGCACAAGGCATGCTCTAAGTAGAGAAACCATTATGATACAGGAATAATACAATTCCCTGTGTCTTTGGGGATGGTCAATATGTCGTTCATTGCAGGTTGCCATAGAGATGCAGTATTATTTTCTTAGCTGAGTGATGTGCAGTGAATTACAATGCTTTCATAGGAATGGTGCAATTCCTAAAAAATTAAATTTAGATAATATTGAAGTTACTAAAATTCTTTATGATCATCCTTTGAATAACATTTGAAATCAAGGGGTTTATCTAATTCCCAGTTTCCCTCAGTTTGACTGAAGTGTGGTGAGAGAATAATGTAATTAAATCTATGCAGCTGTGTTTAAATGTTCTGCCACACATTTTGACTTCTTTTATGAAGGATGCTATTGCACAGAGGTGCACAAGGTGCACTGGATTTATGATGAAGAGGAGCAGAGGGAAAGGAGGAGTGAGAGCAATGGAGAATACAAACCTATAGCTTTCCAGAGCAAGACTGCTTGCAGTTCCTTCCATGTGGCCCGAGAGTCAATATGGCCAACCACTTTTCAAAAGCTTGTGAACAACATTCAGTTATGGACATGAGTTTCAGCTCTCTCACTATAAAATCACAGAATCACAGAATGGTTTGGGTTGAAAGAGATCTTAAAGATAACCTAGTTGCAACCCCTCTGCCATGGGCAGGCACATCTTCCACCAGCCCATTTGCTCAGGGCCCCAGCCAACCTGGGCTTGAATACTTCCAGGGATGGCACATCCACAGCTTCTCTGGGCTACCTGTTCTAGTGCCTTATCCCTTTCACAGTAAAGAATTACTCCCTAACACCTAATGTAAACTTGCCCTCTCTCAGTTTAAAACCATTGTTCCTTGTCCTGTGTCTATCTACCCACATAAAAAGTCCCTCTCCCTCTTTTTTGTAAGCCTCTTTAGTTACAGGAAAGCCACAGTAAGGTCTCTCTAGAGTATTTTCTTTTCCAGTCTTAACAACCCCAGCTTTCTGCACCTGTCTTCATTGGAGAGGTGCTTCAGCCCTCTGAGCATCCTTGTGGCTCTCCTCTGGACCTGCTCCAACAGATCCACATCTTTCTTTTGTTAAGGACCCCAGGTCTGAATGTAGCATTCCAGATCAGTCTCATGACGGCAGACAGTGGGTGGAAAATCACCTCCCCCAACCTGCTGGCCATCCCTCTTTTCACAGAATCACAAAATTAGCTGAGTTGGAAGGCCCCTGAAGGGTCATCAAGTCCAGCCCCTGGCCCTGCTCAGCACCATCCCCAGGATGTGCCCAAGAGCATTGTCCAAATTCTTCTTGAACTCTGTCAGGCTGATGCTGTCACCCCTTCCCTAGGGAGCTGTTCCAGTGCTCAACCACCCTCTGGGTGAAGAACCTTTTCCTGATATCCAACCTAAACCTCTCCTGACACAACTTCAGGCCATTCCCTCAGGTCCTGTCACTGAGCACAAAAGAACAGGGATCAGTGCCTGCCCCTCCTCTTCCCCTCACAAGGAAGTTGTAGACTGTAACAAGGATCAGCTGGGAGTTATCATTCTCTCAGTCATGATCCTCCAGCCCAGGGCATTGATATCCCTTGGTCCACCATCCATGTTGAAGACAGAGGCAAAGAATGCATTAAACACCTCAGCCTTGTCTCTGTCCCTGTTTGTGAGGTAAGCATCCTCATCCTCTGATGGGCTGACACAGCCCAGGATACAATGCCCTTTCCTAGCTGCAGGCATACACTGCTGGCTCATGCCCAGCTTTTCATCCACAACAACCCTCAAGTCCTTCTCCACAGAGCTGCTCTCAATGACTTCTTCTCACAGTCTGCACTCACTGATGAAGATATTGAAGAGCACTGGTCCCAAGGCAGAGCTCCATGGGACACCACTTGTCACTAGCCTCCAACTAGACATAGAGTCATTGACCAAAACACTCTGACTCACTCCATCCATCCATCCATCCATCCATCCATCCATCCATCCATCCATCCATCCATCCATCCATCCATCCATCCATCCATCCATCCATCCATCTCTTTCTTCACTCAGTAGTCAATTGACGAAATTCATGTCTATCCATTTGAAAATAAAGATGCCATGTGGACCATATCAAAGGCCTTACAGAATGTAGATAAAATGTCATCTTCCCTAGTTCACTGTTTCTACCACTCCATCATAGAAGGCCACCAGATCAGTCACAATTTGCTCTAGTAAAGCTGTGCTGGCTGCCTCAATTCACCTAACCCTTGTCTTTTATATGCCTCAGCATATCTTATAGGAGGATCTGCTCCATGATCTTGCCAGGCACAGAGGTGAGGCTCATAAGTCTTCAGTTCCCCATATATTCTGTTCTCTGCTTTCTAAAAATAGGAGCGATAGTTCCCTTTTTTTTTTCCAGTCACCAGTGACTTTGTCTGATCACCATGACATGAAGGTCATGGAGAGAGGCTTGGCAACTACATCAGCCAGTTTCCTCAGGACCCCAGGATGCATGTCAACAGACCCCATTGAATTGACTTGGGTCTATTCAATTTCATCAAGTGGTCCCATGTAACAGTGTATCTGTCTGCCCTCATGTGGGGTTACCTCCTGTTACATCAAACCCAGTTTGGGTGGGGAGTGTGGCTTAAAAACCAGGACAGATACCATGGATGAGGCTCAGAGATGTTCTTTATTCCATTTCAGTGACCATGTGCTCTCTCAGCAGCATTCACAAGCTGCATGGCCTGGAGCTCTTTTCAGAGAGCACATGGTCCAAGAGCTGCCGCATCCAAAAGACCTAGGGGCACGGGTAACTTGGCTAGACATAGAGTTTATTTGGACAGATATCCAATTGTAGCTATGGGACAGGGGCTTGGCCCTATAAGTCTAAGGTTTCAGCCCCCTGCTCCTCAGGGTCCTAGGCCCACTCCTAAAAAAGCCTAGGGCCTGGCTTTTTTACTTATCCCAGCTAACTGGACTGCTGCAGTCCCAAACCTGTTCTTCACTTACACAGCGGGAGAGTTCATGGGATGATCTTGGCTGCCAGCTTTTAAACTGCTTCCTGAAGTTAAGAGTGAGTGTAAGTAAAATGTGCTGCTGCTGGAGTGAAGGGCGCAGGGGCAGCCACAGAGGTCTGGCTGGGACCCTGTGGTGGCACATACAACATGGCAGGGATGAGGCTCAGGTACAAAACTCCAGCAAGGTTGCAGATATCAAGCACCGTACCCTTACCTCAACAAATAAGGAATGAAGGAAAGGCTTTGGGCTTGGCAGAGCCAAAGCTGTGGTTTAGATGCATTTCAGGTTATAAATCTGAGTGAGAGGAAAGTGCAGAAATCTCACGCTGCTGAAAGTACATCCCTGCAGGCTGGATTTTTTTGCTTGGTGGGGAAGATGTTTTGTTTGCTGAAATGAAGCACACTGACTGAACATTAAGAGGGTACAGATAGCCATTGTTGGACTTATGATTTCCACATCCATTCATCCCTCATGGAAATGTTGCTCACAGAAATTCTCTAGATTGTTTTGCACCACAGCCACCATGGTTTCCTGTATCTGCAGCTGCCTGGGGCAGCAGGCCTTAAGGTAAACAGTATTAAATACTGACTTTTAATTTGCCAAGAGTAATTAGAAGAGGTATGAAATTAATATTTAGATAATATTAAAGTCACTGCCAGAGCCGGAAATGCCAAAAAATTTCTTGGCAAGAAAAATCCATATATCACCAAGCAAATCTTTGCCCACCAGTCTGAAGTTGTTGGCCCATTGCCTGTGTTCTGCAGAAGTGAAGGATGATGCAGGGAAGGGTGTGCTGGGGTTTCCTGCTGGGCAAATGGCTGGTGGGACTCCCTCATCATAGCTCATTATGGTGCCAGTCATGGACTTGTGTGTAAGATTGGCAAGTTAGATACAACCCAGTCAGTCCCAGATCTGGGATTTCCTGTGGCTAATGAATGCCTCTGCCATGGAGCACAGTGCTTTGGGAAGACTGGGAGTGTCCCATATCAGACCATGCCACAACCAGTTATTGCTACAGCCTGGCCACAGGCTTTAGGTGCTTTGTCTTGTTCTTACATACATCTGTAAAGCCACCTGTGTTGTGTGCCAGATGGCAAGCAGAGGTGACAATCAATGATTGGTAGCATTTGTGTGAGACCAGATGTTATCCATGAGAAAGTTTCCTTCTTCCAGGATGCAATGGTGCAGGATACTGAGCTCTCACTTCCTCGTAAACTTAAATGAAGATGCTCAAAATATTTCAGGATAGTTTTTTGGTCTGAACAATTATTTTAATAATTATTTTTTAACTGTATAATATTGAATGAGGGCATCAGAACTGGACCGTGCTGGCTGCTGCACAGTGGCCAGGCTATTCCCTGCAGGATAAAGACAACCTGGCCAGAAGAAAGAGAAAGTAAGTGTATTTTATTCACGGTCACACAAACGTTTTGGGAATCTTATATCCTTCTCCTGCATGCCAAGCTAGGGCTCTATTCCCCAAAGGCAAGTTTCTTTCTAACAGGTGAGCAGACACAGTCTGTGACCTTTCCTGAGGTTTGGAATAGACACATGATGTAAAGAAATTCTCTACTCCTATCTGCAATGAGAAATCAGTGGGAAAGTCGAGACTGGTTTTAATATCTATGTGTTCATGGTCACGAGAACATTATTTTGTTGTATTAAAAGTGCTGACATTTATTTAAGTGTTTACATACCAACTTAAAATTCTCCTGGTAGTTATTGCCAGAATCCTAAATGGTTAAAAGATGGTGCTTAGTCTAGAGCCTAGATTATAAGTGTAGATATGATGGTAGGCTTCCTGTTACTTTAAAAAGCCTTTATTTGTATCAGCTCATTTGTCTGCTTTTACAAATAATACCAGCTCACTACTTTTCACATAGGGGATGAAATACTGGCAGTGTCTGGACACCAGTGTTACTTCATATTGGATTGCTGAGTTTGTTTACATTTTCTCTTGTAAAACCATCTGCTAGGAGGATGCTTGACCTTTTTTCTGGTAGTAACCTAACTCAAAAGCATGAAGATTCACAAATATGAAACCCCAAGGTGATAGCTGGTATGTCTTTGCTACAGGGAGTTAAATTTAAAGGATTACTAAAACTGAAGTATTTTAGGAATGCAAACTCAGGCTTACAAGCTCCACATGATCTAGCAATGTGTTTTCTCCTTTGCATAAGTCAGAGCTGTACTTTCCCTCCCTGGAGCCTGTGAAACATCCAGCAGCACATGAGCAAGCAAAAGGCATGCTGTTTCTGACTAGTTTTAGTACAGAAAGATATCCCTGGTGAAGGACACCCCATGGGTATTCGTTCTTGGGTGCATCATCCCCATGGACCAATGTAATTTTACAAATGAGCCCCATTTTGGGATTCTACTGTTTTGAGTGCCCTACTGCCTCTGTGGTCTTGGGAAGTGCTCAGTACCCTGCAGTGGGTTCTGAAAGTCCAGAGCAGGTTTCTTCACTGGGCTGTTTCATGGAGGATGGCTGTTGTAAAGTGCATGCTACAGCCTAGGGTCTGTGCCAGGTGCTGGAGCCCATGGCTTGCCCCTGCTTGCTGTGCAGTGGAGCTGAGGGAGCTCCTGTTGGGAGCTTGCTGCAGGCTGCAGGCATCACTGACAGAAGCTTAGCTTTAACTTTTTTAAGCTGACTTAGCAGCAACTGCTTCACTCTCCAGTGTATGTCAATAAAATCAGTCAAGGCTTGTATCTGACCTAAATCAGATCAAATCAACCTATGTGACTGCTGCAGAACTGGTAACATCAAACAAGGGCTTGCACTGCTGCATCCAGCAGAGAGGACCCAGATCAGCTGAGAAGCCCAAGAATTTGGTATATTGGGTGCTTGTGGATAGGATACAGAAGGCTTAAATCCTGACACGGCTGCGACTTGGCACATCAGCTGCAGAGAGACACCTGACCTCCTGCTCTCTGAGGCTGTGTCTCCCTCCAGAAACCCTTCCCGGTGACATCCTCAGGTTGCACACCTGAAGGTGTCCATGCTGGCTCATGAGTGATCATGCTGGGGACATGGGCACCTCTCCCTCCTGAGGTTTCATTGCTGCTGGGTAGGAGCCAGCTGAGCTGTGTTTAAGCCTCCTGGGAAAATCCAGATGAAGTAAAACACATCTGTCTTTTGCCAATGAGTTCAATGTGTAGAACAAAGGCACAGGGAACAGAAAGCCTGGAGTTTACATTAAGAAGTCTTAATGAGACAAAAAACATTGCCAATAGGTAAGCCAGATAAGAACTCTGTAATTGCATATCTCCTTGTAGATCCAGTCCTAGGGCAAAACTGAAAACTTCAGTAATCTCTGTGTCTGTGTAGAAACACAACTAAACACTGGGTTTACCTGTGGGTTTGTATCCCAAACCAGAGAGCGGAACAGCTGGAATTATGGTGGAGTGTTAACATTTCCTAGTGCTTTCCAATAAAGCATCACACTTAATGTTTCTTTTGATTTTGCTATTTTTCAACTGTTGGGGACAGTTTCTGCAATATGCAGTTCTGCATACCAGGTGTTTGCCTCAGGCTGAGAAAATCTAAAAAGTTTCAGCCAAAAAATGTGTTCCTTTTGTGAAGGGATGAGGTAAAGGGACAACTCAGATGAGCTGCCCATCCAAGAAACTCTAGAAGGGTTTCTGTAGGCACACAGTTAGTGATGATTGGGAATGGGGCTGCGGCTGAGCCTCATCCCTAATGGGCTGTAGCTGTGTAGGACAGGTGAGCAGTGTTGAAGGTAAAGAGACCTGGAATGCTGAGAGTTATGGACCTACCACAGAAGGGCAAAGAGGGCACACAGGTATAATGCATGTAGGATGAAGGGTATAAATGTTGTATGGAAGAGCAATACACTGCTGATGCTTGGAACAATTCATGGTGTCAGTTGTACGTTTGCCTTCAGATTTACTCTGTGTGGCTCTTAGAACCTGATTCTAGGAGCCAGGTCTCTATCTCTGCCATTCCACCATGTGCCAGGGAACAGCTTCCACAGTGCAAAGACTCAAATAAGACCAAGTCTGTGCCCACACTCCCATTCCAGCAGCTGAGATTTTCCAATTGTGATGGACACTTGCCTAATTTTGGGACTGCACAGTGATTGAGTATGTGCTGCCATGGGAACCCTAGTGCCCTGAAACAAAGGAAGAGAACCTGTTTGATCTTCCCTTTTCAGACCTCATGCTGTGTCAAAAGGAAGGCACTGATCTTGGAGGAAGTGCAGGAGATAGCAAGTAGCGGGTCAGACCAGTGCATCAATTTTGTTTCCAAGACTTCCAGAAAAAGCTGCTGCTCTTCATCCTGTCCTTCCCACCTAGGCCAATATGGGCTGTACTCTTCAAAGGAGAAAACAGAAAGTACAAACAGGACAACCCATGCTGGTGCTCATTGGTACTGCCCTACCAGCAACATCCAGCCAGTGTCCTGCTTAACTCTTCAGTCACTGCCTTCCCACTTCCTTATATGCTGGGTAAGGTAGATAACTGCTCTCAAGTGGCAGAAAGGTGACAGCTTTGAGCCTTTAGATACCAGAGAGCCCCACAGGTAGTACCCAGCCTCCTTCATGCCTCCTTCTGTGCACCCATGTTTTGAATAGGTAGCCTGTCTCTTGCTTGTGCATCTGCAGTAATCCTGCTCAGTGTGGGCAATGTCCCAGAGCAATGCTGGGGATATGGGAGAGAACTATTTATTAATTTAGACTAAAAATACTATTGTCAAGTCAACTGGACAGTCTGCCAGCATGGATGAGTTTGGCAGTAAGTTTTCTCTTGTTCTTTCTGTTTTCCTTTCCTGTTTCCCCGTGACTGTATCGTGGCTGAAATCCTGCATGGTGGGTTTTGGAGAACTTCAGTACTGCATCCAGCCAGAAACAAATGCAGATATGACCATGGCAGTTATGGGCTGTCATCAAGCAGTCAGCCCAAAGGCCCATCTCCAGAAAGATGATGGAGGTTGTTTCAGAGGATACTGAGAAGGTGCAGCAACAATGGAAAACTTACATCTATTTTATTTATCTGTGTAGACATATGCACCCCTGAATGTGTTACTGAGTCCTTCTCCTGCATGTAAAAGTGCTGAATATTGCATCAAACCCAGCTGGGGAAAAAACTAGAAAGAGAGATCATTAGAGTGCCCAAGGGCTTGTTCTCAAGGCTGTATGTGCTCTTGCCTTCCTCTGTTTCTTTTTGATCTCTTGTCAGCTTCTAAGGCTGTGCTGTCAGTCCAGCCTTGCTTATTCACACGTTCGTAGTTTATCCAATTATTGCATTACTGGTAGTGAGGAAGGGCAATAGACTCTTTCCTACCCACAGCTAAGAGCAAATGGCAGGGGAAAATGTGTGTGTGTGTGTGTGTGTGTGTGTGTGTGTGTGTTTGTGTGTGTGAATGCAGATCACTTGGAACATTCTTCAAAGCTGCATGGTAAATTGCAGAATATGCTAGGTAGGTAAAAGTGCATAGAAAGGGTTTCCTGCTAGAAAGGCTCTCTTTAGGAAAAATAAGTTGTATTAATTAAAACATATTCATTAGTGGTTTTTTGGCTGAGTTCCTAACAATTTCTGACTCATTTCTACTTCTGCAAAATGACCCTTTGGTGCAGAAAACTTTCCTGATCAACAAATTTTTTTTAAGAGGTCCTGCAGAATTACTGGTACAAGCCTGCCCTTTCTCCTAATGCTGACCTCACTTTAGAGCTGAGGCATCATCCCTCAAGTCCCACTCTAACACTCACCTGCCTCAATGCTCCCTCCCACTTGCTCTTTAACATCATTGTGATCCTCAATTTTGGGTCCAAAACCTGCTAAAGGATGGTGAAAAACAAAGAAGCCCATCGATTGCTTGACTGTGCTTTGATAGCAGTGCTGAAATCACCTTCCAAACATAATTTCTTTGCTGTATTTTGTCCATTGCTGCTGGTGGGGTGTCATGCATCACTGACTCTGGAACCTGAGTATCAACTTTTGCTTTGAATAAGTTTCTAAATTGCTTCATTTTTGGGCCCCAGGGACCCTTTCTCACCCAGGCTGTGCTATTAACAGCGTCTGCTGGGACTGGAGGAGGTTTCAACCACCACCATATTCACATAATGACAATGAGAGCTGAGGAGGCAAAAAATAACAAATCCAGGGACTTCGGCTCCTTCCCTGGTATTTTCTTCTGTCCTTCTGTCTCTGCTACATCACTGTTCTGGTGGCTAAACCCTGCAGCTGAGGTGCCTTTGTGGTGCCCAGTGCACTCTCCGGAGGTAAACCTGTGTTTCCTCTGTGCTCTGCCACTGCAGAAACTATAGCTTCTTTGGAACTATCCACAGAGACCTGTTCTCTCTGTGCCCACCATAGTACTACCTTACTGAGATTGATGAAATCTAGCTCCTCTAGTTAATCCTCAGAGCTGGGACCTTTCCTGTTAGCAGCTGATGGCTAGAAGAACTACCACACACACCTGGGGCTCCACTGCCTTCCCAACTCAGGTCACAGGCTCTTTGCACTGCTTTCTTTTGATCTCAGAGACATTTTACCAGTCTCACTGCTTGGGAAGTTTAACCCTGAGCTGGCCAAAGTTTCAAGACCAGGGAACTGGGATAGGTACTCAGTGGTTTCTGCTACCAGTAGGATTGTAAGTGT
Source organism: Certhia americana (assembly GCA_018697195.1). NCBI lineage: Eukaryota > Metazoa > Chordata > Aves > Passeriformes > Certhiidae > Certhia > Certhia americana. The sequence goes on along the minus strand of CM031858.1, from coordinate 133,112,632 downwards.
TCTTGGAAACACATTAAAAACAAATGTTGGCTAGATCCTTAATATGTGTAAGAGACAAATCCTGGCTGGATTTTCCAGTGATCCTTTGTAAGATCTCCTAAGGAGCACACCTCTGTGCTTATGTTTGCAGAGGAAACACTTTTGGGGCACTGAGGGACAAAGTGAGGAGATGGAGTGTTTGCTTGTTTGCAGTATAGAGTTACTGTAATCTGTGGTGTGATGTGAGCAGGCAAAGGGGAAGATGACCTTTTGATTTTCTTTTTCTTTCAGCTGTCTGCAGTATTTTTCACTTCCATCTTACAGTGTGCTCACTTCAATCTTATGGTCTGCTCACTTCTGTCTGAAAAGAAATTGAAAGCATATAATTGAAGAGCTGGTTGCTAGCAAGGAGAAGGTTTTATGCCTGTCACTGCAGAAGAAAAAACCCATCTTAAAAAACTGAACCTGAAATGCTCTGTGACAAACTGTATTAACAAAAACCCCATATATTGTTATAGGAGGTGTTTTTTTTGTTTGGTGGGGTTTTTTGTGTGCGTGTGGGGGGTTTGTGTGTGTGTTTTAGGTTTTTTTGTTTGTTTTGTTTTTTGGGGGGGTTGTTTGTTTGTTTGTTTTATGGCAGAGTTAAAAATAATTTAGATTTTCTGACTTGTGGATGACAGTGAGAATTTGCAGCTGTGGGAATTAAATCCCAGAGGCCAAAAATGATACTTGGAAAAAACCTAATTTGAAGCAAGAATGTATATAAGGAGGCCAGAATAAGACAGAGATGAAGACCAGATTTCATGTCTGATGACAACTGTAGGCTTGTCTTTTCCAGGAGAGAAAGACCAATGAGTGTAATAGCAACTGGTAGCTCTCTCCTGACCATTGTAAAGTATTGCTGAGCTCTGAAGCTCTTAAATGAGATTAATTACATCTACCAGAGTAATGTGCAATGGATCCTCTGCTGAGGATTTACATGTATGTGGAATATTTCTTCAGTTACACAGTTATCAAATTGTTAATAGAGGAAAAAATACTACCCAGTCAAAAGCAAATGCAAACTAGCTTAGCTATTGTTGAGAGAATTATTTGAAAACATGTAATTTATCTGTTAGGGTCTGTTTTGTTTTGGGTGATTTAGCATGCACAGCATGCTTCCTGATTCAGCAGGAAGATCAGTATCAAGATCTCATTTTGAAAAACAGATCAGGTGAAAGCAGTAGTCTTCATTTTTAAGCAGAAATGGCAAATATGGTACAGGTGTATATGACCAAGTACTGGACACTCCTCTAAAAATAAGGAATTTTGCTAAGGTTTTATCTTGTCAGAGCTTGGGATACACTGAGACAATAATGTTGTTGCTTCAAGACTTGGCAAATATTTTTCAGACAAATGTTGAAATCCTCAAGGGCTCTGTTAAGCTCTCATAATTTCCAGCACTCAAATTGCATCTTGCAGAGGTGAAATTGCCTTCAATCTGATGAGCATCTGGCTTCTTTAGATCTAAAAATAGTCTGTCTGAGCCTCAGGCACCCATCACCATGCCGCTTCATCTCCTGAGGTAGACAGATGCTGGAAGGGAAAGAGACACATCAGTGCTAGGGCAGAGGGGACTCCTCTCCCCACCTGGCAAGCAGACAACACCACCCTGAAGCCCAGCCCTTCCACTCTTCTCAAGGAAACCCAGCACCAGCTTTAGGTCACAGCAGTAGCTGGTGTCAGGAGTTTTTTGTGGTGTTGCAGGATGCCAGTCGTGTGCCATGAACAGTCACTTACCAAAGAGTCCTTGGGTCAGAACAGAAATATGGAGTCTTCTGAAATGGTTTTCTGATGTGGACAGATGGGGCTGATGGTGAGATTTCTCACTGCAAGGGTCCCTGAACATCCCCCTGGGAATGCCTTTGTCCCTGCCAGGCTGTGCACCCAGCAGCACCAGGTCCCACAGACATGACTCTGTCCTCTTCCGGGCCGTGGGGAATAGGAGCAAGCAGGAGATGGGACAAGACATTAGAAATACTTCTTATGGATGCCTGGAGTCAGAGCACGGTCTCCTTCTGCATCTCAGCTCCATGCCATTAGGAACCTTGCACGTTCCAAGTAATGTACGTACTGCTCTGTGAGTGAGACAGCTTCTGGGCAAGGCTGGATTGAACCCTGGGCTGAAGCTTTGCTCCATTTTCTGTTCTTTGCCAGCTAGAAAATCCAAAGAACTGCCTTAATGATTTCTTTGGTTATTTTACATTCTGTGACAGACCTATTTCAACCAGGTCGCAAATCTGGGACTTCACAGCAGCTGGATCACAAGTCTCATATTTTTTTCCTGTATGTAAAATATTGGTATTGATTTCCAGTATATGCTTTGTTTTGACAAGGAGATTTCCATGGTCATTTATCTGTGTAGACATATGCACCCCTGAATGTGTTACTGAGTCCTTCTCCTGAGTTTTCCAATGGATGGTGCTTTTAAAATACCTCTGATTTTGTTCTCATATCCCTATTAAAATTGTTAATGAGGATGGAATTTACATTAAAGCAATTTGCAGAGAACACCAGCCTGGTCATGAGTCAGCATGTGGGTGCCAGGGCATTTATTTCTGATTCTGTCCTGCTGTGTGAGATTGGTGCTTGGGACTGTATTTTCTAACATCTGTGAATGTTGTTTTGCTTGACACCTTCAGTGTGGACCAGAAAACTGTCTAGACTTAGGCAGACAAAATCAGTACAAACTAATTTTCCTCCAGCTTCTCTACAGAGTGATCCTTCCTCTTCATGTCAGCTTTATTCAAAGCTCTGGTAAGAGAGAACTTCACTATTGTTTCTTAGATCACAGCAGCTAATGCCAAAACAAAATCTTCAAAAAAAGAATATATAAAAATAGGTGCTGTATTTGCTAATTTGGTGCATGGGAATTATGGTAGTAGCCTATTTTTGGGTGTGCCCTTACCTGAATGGCACAGTACAGCACCAGTGCTCTGTCCTCTATTTCATCCCTAAGAAACCTTCAAAAGTTTTCTTCAACCTTTTGGTAAATTAAGATGCCATTAATGTGTTTTTTTTCTAGTCAATTGTGTCCTTTTTACTGCTGACAGTAATTCTGACAAGGCACACTTACAAGCAGGTAAATTTGGTTCATGTATTTCTGCTCTGCATTTCATCCCTGATAGATGCTTGGTAGTTGCCTGTGTATGGAGTTTGGTCTCCTCTCTGCTCAGTTTTAAATATGAGGCTTATACCTTGTCTCAGGCACATCTAAACAGCTGCCTTTAGAACCAGGAGATTTACCTGTTGAGAGGTTTGGATCAGTGCTCGTAATTGTGGTGTGCTAAGTGCTCATTTTCAATTATCTTTTTTCAATAATAATTGGTTTTTTAAGATAAAACAAGATGCTGTTTTTCCAAGATGCTTGAAACAGATAAGCATATATATATATATACATACATATATATGTGTGTGTGTATATATATATATAAATATTTGAGGCCTCCATTTTTATTAAACACATTAATTGCAGTCAATGTAATTGAATCACCTTCGCTCTTAAGCTTTGACTTTTTAAAAGAGCAATCACATCTTCAAGCATTAACTAAATGTGAAATATTTGGTACCAGATAGTGATAATCACAAATTAAGTTTAAATAGGACCAGAGCTCTACAGCAGAAAATGTTCCACACCATCATTATATAATGCCATATACTACCTGCTTTTGGCTTAGGACTCTAACAGTGCGGAAAAGGCTGGGTCCAGTGGCATCCCTGTGCCTGACTGTCCTGGCAGAGACAAATTGGTGTCTTGTCACTGAGTCACCTGCTCTGCAGCAGCTCTGAGGCTGTAGGTTTACAGGATCTATTTGCACTTTGAATGGGAAAGTCACAATCTGCTCTGCCATGTGTGAACAGCCATAGCAAGAGCAGGATCCTGCATGATCCACCAGCATGCAGATCCTACTGAGCAGTGAGTCTGTGGACTGGCTTCTCGTGAATATTATTTAACCAATTTATTGTGTTTGTTTGGAAATACAAGCCTTGACAGGTGAGATGTGAGATCCCTCATCACTTCTGTTTGACTTGTTCCAGTAGCAAAGAGCTGCAACAGTTATCTTCAGGCTGAGATGATTGACTGGAAGTGATTTTTCACCAGGTGACATTTGCAATAATTACATGGTGCTTTACTTGCTTGAGAGGAAATAATCAGCACAACCTTCAAGAGGACAGAAAGCAGCTCTTGCAAAAACAATTATTTGAGCCTCCAACTATGACAGCTCCTGGTAGAGCTAGGAAATGGGGGGGGGGGGGGGGGGGGGGAGGGGGGGGGGGGGGGGGGTGTTGCATGTATGGGAGCTGCTGACGGCTGCCAAAAAGACAAGCAGAGCCAGGAGGGAGAAGCAGTAAACTCGGGGGAAATCAGATTTCCTTCTGAAATCCTGTATCTTCTCAGCATCTGCTTCTCCCTGCCAGGCTGCAGGTGGTGGAAAAATCAAAAGTGAGTGGCTGGGGAATCAGGTTTATTGCACAGGCTGAAGCAAGGCTGGAGATCTGACACCCTGCTCCAGCCTAAAGAAGACAATTTTTTTGGTACCCACTTATTCCAGATCTTACAGCATCATGTGAGACAAGTAATTACCTTGCATGCTTTCTGCCCTGAGGACAAGATTTTCTCCCTCATCCTGTGGCCCTGTAAAACAACCCATTTGTACCATGGTGAAACTGGGCAGCTTTCTGGTGCATGATCCCATGGGGTCAGCATCCCCTATCACGTCCTTGTCACTTGGGTGCACCATCTCCCCTCTAACCTACAGTAAATGTTGGAAACAGTATGTTAACACTCTTCCTTCATGCCAGTGGCAGCCCAGGTTTCACTTTTCTGAGCTCATCCCTCTTTCAAATAAGGTAATGCCATATAAAAATAGCAACCTATGCCAAACTGGTCTATTGAAACTCTGAGAAGAAACAGTTAGCAACAAAGTAACCCAATATAAATAACATTTCTGACATCCCCACACCCACCTTCTTGCTGTCTAACTGAGATCCGACTTGAATATTTAAAACGAGAATTTTTAAAAAAAAAAAAAGTATACAAAATTACTTTTGATTTTTTTAAAAAAAATAAAAATATACAAAATTACTTTTTATTAAAAAAAAAAACCAAAAAAAAAACAAGCCAGAAAGATCAAACAAAAACAAAAATCAAGAGACTTTAAATAAACAAATATATTAACAATTATTCTCAATCCAAGAGAAAGTTGGGAAAATTACTCATTTTGGGTAATCCGGAAAAGGAAGTCAGAAATCCTGTTTCCCATTCCAGCCAGTAAAACGTGCTGTCTCATCAGAGAAATCTAATTAACATTTTGTTTTAAAGGTTAGACACTTGTGTTTAATGTGTTAGGGTTGTGTGCATGGCACCTGGGCCTCATCACCCCTGAGAGCAGTCCCTGCCTCAGTTTCCCACAAGAGGTGCCAGGAATCAGCCTGTGCTGGTGCAGTGGATGGACAAGGGACATCGTTTTGGCTCGTCAGCTGCTTGAAAGAAAGCGGAGTGCTGCCTTGGGCCTCCCTGGGTTTTGCACACCCTGTGGAGATCCCTGGAGCTGGTGAAGGGCTGTGCAGCACACCAGGAGCTGCTGCTGGGTCACCAAGCCATGCCAGCTGCTCATTCTGCCAAACCCAGGTGTACCACCAAGTCACCAAAGCTACAGGAAGCTGAGGGGTGGCAGGTTAGAGGTTTGGATGAGGCACTGTGTGATTTCCACGGCAGACACTCTTCCCATGGCTGGGGCTGCTGGCTGTGGAGAGACAGACACTTAGGTGAGGGAGTTTAGCCACATTTCTGGCCTCTTGCAGCACTGGGACAAAGTCTTGCACCGTGCTCTGTTTGCTCAGCTCTTTGGAAAGCACTGGCTGTGTTTACTTACAGCTGCCTTGTGCAAAAGCTGGCTGCTTTCTAGCAGGAGCCCCCCAGCTCAGCCCAGGATATGCCCTCTCTGCTTCCTGGGAATTCCCCCCTTCCTTGGGACTGCAGACTTTCTCCCTCTTTAGGCTTTGCTTCATTGCACAGATCCTGAGGGCTAGATGAGTCGCTTTTACCTGTCCTGCAGGTAATTCAGAGCCCGTGTTGGTGTTCCCTGATGCCCACCATCTCTGTCAGTAAGAGTATTGCCTACCATTTTCCAAGGAGCACACCCTTGTAAGGCAATGGATGAGGTCCGTGAGTGTGCCAATGCTTGGAGTGAAACGCCCCGCACCTTCTGAGCTGGAGCCCAACCATCTGCTGTACAACTGTGGATTGGTCAGAAAACTGCTGGTGACTCAGTAGAGGAAGCAGAGGCATGGGTAGTCTATTTTTAGCTATCAGTAAATGTACTAAAGTGGCTTACTGCTGAGTTGAAGAAAGGACAGACAATCCCTGCTTGCCCTATTTAGGGAATAAATGTGAAATACTTGCACCCATTTCTAAAGCCTAAATTATAGGTACTGCTGGAGAGAGATGTGCTGGGGAGGACATACCTCTGGCCATCCTTCTGTGTGACTTAGGACAGGCTTTGCTTCACAGTGCAGCAGCAATTGAAAAGGCAACCAGCACTTTTGCAGAAAGAAAAGTAAAGGAGGAATGTGGACACTCACCTGGAAGTCTGCTGCAGCTACCTGACAGTGCTCAAGTCTGCTCAGCCCTTCTTGAAAAGGATGTAAATAAGTGATGGGCAGCAATGAGCCCAGGGGGACTGTTAAGCTGTTCTTTCACAAAGGGGAGCAGTAAAAAAGAAAATTGTAAACGAAATTATATATATATATATATATATATATATATAAAATCAAATATAATAAAAATATATAAAATAATCATAGAATATACTGAGCTGGAAGGGACCCACAAGGACTATCACAGTGCAACCCTAAGCCCTGCACAGGGGATTCCCTCTGGGAATCACACCATGTATATATATGTAAAAAATCTTGTGTTTACTTTGTATCAGAATATGAGAAAATATTTGGAGAAGCTAAGGGTTTGTATATTCACAGCCAACAAACAGGTTTGGTTCATCTGGTGAAGAATTGTCTGCAGATACATCAAAATTCAAGAGTACAGTAAGATTGCAAGGAAGATGAGATATTAGGGGATATAAAAGGACATATAGAGATGTTAGTAAATTTTAACAAATCATGTTTTTGCCTAACATGTTTTCGGCTACCATAGACAGTAACTCTGATTGAAATTATGAAGAAAGAAATCACTTTTCTTTGTATGTGGCCTTGCCAGAGTTCCCTCTCTGGCCTTTGTTTTCAAGGCTTCCACACATCCTTTCAGATGAGGTAAGAGTTGACATTCAAGGGACGGATGTTGGCAGGGATAAATTTGCCTAGGAAAACGCGCTGGCTGGGGTTGCTGCTGGGATAAGATGCTATGAAGGAATGACTGCACCAGTGTGGGAAATGAGCCAAATGCTACGGATGGCAGAAAATACGTCTCAGCAGGGCACCTGCATGTGGGTATGTGGGGCTGGACCAAGATCTTCCTTCAGGAGGGATTTGCCTGATGGGAGCTGAGACATAAACTAGGGGAGATGCTTGCAATTTGGTCTGCAGATTGTTGTTGCCATCGCATCAGTTCTCTAAAAAGAGACTAAGAAAGCCTATTCCATCTCCATCTGTCAGTGGCAGTGGGAAAGGCTGCTCTGCCACAGGCACTGCTGCTCTTTAAAAGCTTCCAAATGCTCCTCCACTGAGATGCTGCCGAGGTTTATCTCCTTGTGGTGGCTGTGGTCACAGAGCGGTGTGATGGGCTCACAGCAGTAGGAGGCAAAGCATCTGTACTGAAACAACTTCAGCATGGTAAAATGATGTGATACATGGGGAAAAATAGCTGGGGGCGATAGAAAGAAGAAATAACCCCTAAAAGAGAAAAGGAAGAGGATAAATAACTTTTTGGGGTTTTATTCATTATATTCTAAGCATTAGCAGTTACAAATGGAGGTCTAGGGGAATCTGTGCAGTGCAGATCAATATTCTAGTGGGAGGGTTACTTAAATATGTATTTTCTCTTTGGCAGCATTATGTGCTGGAGCTGTAGGGATCGTCTGTTGGCTCTCCAAGACTATTCACACACAGTCACTTGCAAATCCTGCAGAGACTGTAGCTTTTCCCAGTAGGTCTCTGTGACCCACCCCTGACAGCGTACCCACAGGATTTGAAGTGAGGGTGTATACAGCTCTGCCTGTGCCTGACTCAACCATGTCCAACCCCATGCTATGCTCTTGGGACTTGCACTGCTGATATTCATCTTGGCATCTGCCAGTTCCTCATCCTCACCTTGCCTTCCTCCCATCACCTCTGTGGCTGGAAGAATAGGGCTTGCTTGTCTGCTTTGGCAGAGGAAAGCACTGGAACACTTTGAGTTTTCCACATTGTGTTATTGGTGTAAATGTTGTTGAGAAACCAAAGACTGAATGTTTAAAAACATGGGAGGTATTAGAGCCACATGAGTTTGGTGGTTGAATCACCCAAAAATAATCTCTTTAACTTGCTGGGCCAGGATAAAAGTCACATCTCTAGGAATGCCACACAATAAAAAATCAATTTAAAAGTCAATATTCTTAAGTTTTCCCTGCAGAGAGCCTGTGTGGATTTGCATTTCCTCACAGCTGGTCTTTATGTACAAGATGTTCCTCATGCAGAGCTGCAGCTTCTGCTCACTCCGTGCTCCCAAAGCTCCAGCCCAAAGCTGGCAAGGCAAGGCACTGGTGCTAAGGAATCTTGTGCTGCTGAGAAACATGACATTTATAAAGCACCCGTTCCTTTTTTTCCAAATCAGCCTTTGCAATCCTTTGCTTTCTGTGCCTGTGGAAGACACTATGCTGGTTGGGAGCAGGCTCACAATACCCAGTTGCTGTGGCTGTCCCTCAGACATTGCTCCCTTCCCTCCTGTGCATTTGGGTGTTTGGCTCTGAAAGTGTACAGGGCTGCTCTGCAGCAGACTCCCATTGCTTTTTGTAGGTGGCTGCCCAAATCAGGAGCACTTGAATGTTTGCATTTTTTAGAGGATAATTTCAGTCCTCAGCTCTGACTAACTATACTCTTTATTCCTTGCTGGATCTTGAATTAGAAAGGATTTTCTTGTCATTTTGTACTGGAAGAAATTGAGCACTGATAAGAGCAGCAATTCTATTCAGTAGCGATGAGGGAAATGGTCTCTCTTCTCCTACTGCTGCAACTCTCCTGGCTTCCCTCCAGTTTCCATCTGTGCAAAATCAGAGGGAGGACTGTGAAACACCCCAGCAAACAGTGGTGAAAATGTCTTCCTCTCTGGGGCTTTGGCAATTTTGAATGGAAACCTTGGGTTATTCCAGTGCTGGACATTGTACAGGCCAGCCTTATCTCTGCTGATATTTCAGTTCCTGTCTTAGACCCAGCAAGATCATCAAACTTCACATTGCCCCTGGGATCTGTCCTTAGGGGTATTTTTGACTTTGAATCATTCAGTCTCATAACTTGGCTCTTCTCTTGCAGTTGTCATGAAGTTGCATAATCTGGGGTCTCTTTTCACTGATGTTTTCCTTTGGCTTTAGTTTTGTGCAGTTTTATTTATCAAATCCTTCATGAAGCTTCCTGCTACTGCAGGCAATAATTATTCTTATGTGTACAGACACTGCATGAGAAAAATTTCCGTTGCCTCTGAACATACCTGTTTAGTATTAAAATATGGAGTTTGGCTGTTTTTGGAAATTGCCTTGTAATTGTCTTTGCTGCAGAGAAGTTTTCTGACCACTGATTTTGTAGTCAATGCATCCTTTTCTTAGACCTGGATTTTCTGTTGCTTGTGGGTTTGTATTTTACCATTGCCACATCTCCATCTTTAGACATTAATTTCCTTCTATATCTCTGAAGAGCAATACTTTATTTAATTATTTTTCTTTTGTTACGTGGGAAAACACTTCTTTGTTGATTCCATCATTTGCACTTTGAAACCTTTTGCCTTGTTTTCATTGTTTTGTTATGTCTTGGCTGAGCCAGTGTAGTTCATCAGCTTTAACTGGGGAGAAAGCACAGGGTGTATTTGCTTTTCCCTGAAAACTATTTTCTGCTCATAACAAATTTTAAAGGCCTATAAAATTAATTAATAGCCTGCCTGAGTGCAGCTGGTGCCGAGGGGAAGCACAGCCTGCCCTGTCACAGAGCAGTAGGGAGTCCACCATCCTCTTCCCCCTTTCTAAAGGCACTGTGTGTGTTTTGGGGCTGGAAATACTCTAAGAGTAACTCAACAGGCAGGCGACCCTCTGCATATCAGTGGGATTTTGGCTTGGAAAAAGAGGTAGAATATCTCCAGGAGTACAAGTTGCCTTTCCTGGAGCAGCCCCTTCCCAGCTCACATTGCAGGACTGGGGGACCAGCAAGGCTGTCTGGAGGGGAGCAGGAGCTCCCCTGTGGAGGCTGGCAGTGAGACAGTATGATTTTAGTTCTCCTGGGAGTTAAAGGAACAGAATTTGCCTTTATTTTAGTTTGGCTGTAGCTGAACCTCTGCTGCTGCCAGTCCTACCTGTGGTGTGCCCACACAGCCACCAATTGCTCATAAAAGGTTCACAGGAGGGGATGGTGGCTTTGTTCCTTGCCATCCTCTTTCCTACACTGCTGCAGCCCCACAAGCCCCCACGGGTCTGCTCGGGCTGTGCACAGGACCAGCCCTGGATGGGCACCCTGCTGCCTGCTGCACCGTGGGGCAGGAGGGAGAAATGCCTGCTGGGGAGGAAGCTGGTATATGCCTTGTTGCAGACATGACACCAATTTTTTTCCCTCTCTGATGAAGAAACAAGGATTTTCTTCTGAAGGAGAGCTTAAAATAAGAGTTTTGGACTCCTGGGTAAATGTACCAAGGACAAGCACCTTAAGCAGCTGTGTTATTGCCTGTTCTGGACTGAACAGTAGCCTGGTCCATCCCAAAGGACCACAACTCCTCCTTTCTTGCAGACATGATTTCTTTCCGTAAATGTTTACATTCAGTTACTACTGTTACAGTGAGTGGAAAGAGCAGTGGCTTTTATGCTTTCCTTTGGAATGCAGATGGAGGAGTGCTCTAGCCCCTTCACACTTCTTCTGCTGTGTGAGAGGTGCAGAGTTTCCCCAGGCAGATCTACAGTGGTCTCTTAGTGTCTTCTTGCTGATTTATTGGAATTCCAAAATCTTTGTTATTTTCTTGAACATTCCGTCTTCTCAGGGCCCTTCAGGACTTTTGACTATGAAGTTGCTCCAAAATATTAATTTGCCCTGTTAAACATTAAAGATAGCAAAGAAAAGGCCGCAATTGCCTTTCTCGTTGTGTGACTTGCAGAAATAGAACCAAGCACGGGCTCATCTGAATCTAAAAAGACGTGATCTGGCTGGACAGCCCTGAAGGGTGATGAAATGGGTCTGCAGAGCAGTGCAAGTAAGTGGCAGGCTAAGGATCAAGGCAGATGTAAGTACAGCAGGAGGGGCAAAAAAGCAACCTCTGCTTGGCTGTCTGCAGCTGATGGGCCCCCAGTGTGATGACCCAGGTGCCACAGAACTGAATATGAATATGTACTTTAGGAGATCAGCTGCAAATTCCCGAGCTGTCCTCACATGCTCCTTATGGGAGGGTGGATCCACCTGAGTGTGTGATGATGTCTGGTGCCCTGTCTACACCTCATACCACAAGGTGTTCATCACAGCCGTCATCTCTTGTGCTGCTGAAAGCCCCACAAGCATTTATCTCAGCACACATGTGGGCTAAGTAATAGCCACAATTAACACACGTCTGTGTAATCAGAGAATAGCACCTGGCCATGCCTATGAGGCTGGAGCAGAAGCCAAACTGTGTGGGTGGAGGATTTCCCCAGAGATCCTGGCAAATGAGTGGCCAGGCAATGGATTGATTACAGCTGTTTGTGAGGGGGTTTAAAAATAGCTCTCTGACTTTCCAGAGGAATGTATTTGTTATGGAGTCACTGAAAGGCTGTAGTAAGAGATCCAGGAGCAGCCTCTGGGAGCAAGCCAAGAGACAGAGCTTCTTCTGGGCACAGTACTCCCTGGAAAGGCAGGCTTGGGCTGCTGAGCAAGGAACCTGCTCCTGTTTGTTTGCCCTCTGTGTTCAGGGAAACAAGAATCTGTGTATGTCTCATAGGATAAATAAACATTGCTGCACCAAGGATAGGCTTGACATATAATCCATTGTATTGTAGTGGAAACAACCTGGCAAGACCCCACATATTGGTTAATTCTTGGGCCAGATAGATGTAAAAATATGTTTCAAATGTTAATTAACTACTTCGTTACATATCTCATTTTCTGGATTTAAACAAATAACTAAGAAGGCTTGGTTAGCAAATATATTTACTGGTGTATCCTGGTTCACTGCTCAAACTCACAAGATCTCAGCCTCAACAGTGAAATTGTCAGCTTGGGTGTAACACCAGAGCTAATCACTAACATGTGAAGAGCACAGAATCAAAATTCTGCAAATGGACAAGGACCATGGCAGGGAATTGAAATAAGGGACACACGTTCTGCCACCCTGCAAGGAAAAGAGGTTTCCACCTTTTAGATACACAGAGATGCTAACTAACTGTTCATGATGGTGATGCATTAGGACAAAAGGGGCTCCCATGAGTGTGGAAATAATGCACAGGTTCAGGTGACTGTGATGAAATAAGATCCCTAAAACACATTTCCAGCATACACACTAGAATGGGCGGGAAAGAAGCAGTTACGTTCAGGTTGGTTAGGGCAGAAAACATGTATGGCTTCAATGGAATGGGTAGAGATCCCTTAAGAATGAGCAAAATAGAAGTACAGGTTATGATGAGGGGAAAAAAGGAGATGGCTCAGTTGTGCAGGGCAGGGGGAGATGGTGGAGGCCAGGCCAGGGGGGATCCCAATACACCATCATGGAGCTGCAGGGTTTTGTAATCTTAGTGCCATGATGTACTCCAGTGAAGTGTAGACTTGGCAGCACAGAAGAGCAGAGGCATTGGCTGTGTGTGCAGTGAAAGGTTGGTTAATCCTATTAGGAATGAGAGCTTGTTAAGACAGAGGGAGTTGACTCAGATGTGTGGTTTACCCTTCATAAGTCTGTGAGGTTACACCAGCAGCAACAGCATGAGTGAAAGACCTGTTTGGGCTTAGGAGGCATTTGTTGGAGGGATAAGTCGTTTTTTTATTTCAGGGATAAGTTTTTGGAGATGGTCAGGAGGAAAACTTCAATTGCAAGCAGTAGGCATTTTCCTGTGTGTCTCGGAGAGACCAGAGCTCTCACAGGGCTCGTAAATGTGGGTTTGCAGATGATAACCTCCTCTTTTGGCCAGAGCATGCTGTGGGTTTGCCTGCAGGGTTACATATGTTCAGGAAATGACAGGGAGATAGATGTGTAGAGATGTATCTCACTGTATTGACTATATGCAGGCAAGCATCAAGATGTCTGAAGGCTTTGTACCTGCCTTTTGGGACCCTCTGCAAGTAGACAAAGTCCTCCTTTTGTTTCATCTTACACCCCAGAAACTGACACAGAAAGCAAAGGCAGAAAAACATCCATGGTGTAGACTGCACGTCCTTCCAGCAACACCAGCCTAGAGCTGTTATCTAGTCTCACATCTCAGGCAACAGATTTGCCTACTGCAAGGAGGCACATGGAGGAAAGTGCTTCTCATAGTTACAAGAATATGGTGTTCATCAGCTTTCAGGTCTTCTGTAAGGAGGAGTCAATTTGTAACACACAAGGAACAAAATGAGGTCACATTTTTCCAAAGAAGAGAAATTTCTTGAGTCTTGTATGAGCCAGTAAGGGCAGAAACATGATTGTTTCTTCTCAGGTTGAGCGTTGACTTGTATTTCCTGGAATAAGTGCATGCATGGAGGTCTAGGTGCTCCAAACTAGATGGCATAACCTTTTAGCCTGTAAATCAATATTTTGTGAGCACTGCATCGGGCTTGTTTTGAGAAGAGCCTTTGAGTTGTCTCAGAGCTATACCAATATTTCAGAATCATTATTTTATTTTCTTATTAAAAAAAAAAAAAAAAATTTTGCTGAAACAAAATCAGTTGAATTTTGAGACTCCAGTGGGACGTGTTTCTCCCTTTCATGGCTTTTTCCAACATCTTCCCATAGTGTGAACACAACCTTAGGTCTGATTGCTCCCAGGAGCCCTGCTGAGCACCCAGAATCACTGGGAGCATCCCTCCATGATCCATCCCTCCTGTTCTTGTCCTTCAGCATCCAAGGAAAAGGACATGTGAAAAACATTCCTGGGTGCACAGAGAAGCAAAACAGTGCAAGACGTAATTTTAAGACATGAGTTAAAGTCATAAGTCCCAGGTGGTTAACTTGCGCTGCATTTCCATAAGCAAGGGCACTTCCACCCCAAGTAACAGCCTGTTGGTCAGACATCTGGCATGCTGGGCAGCAGAGCTGTATCTATCCTGGAAATAGTGGTGACAACAGGTTCAAAACACTAGGAATAGCAACTAGCAAGTTTACTTGAGGTGTATCAGTGACTAGATATGCCATGTTTTGGAAACATCGTGGCAAGGCGAGCTCTGAGAAGGAATTCACAGGCAAATATGATAGCTGCAGGTTATGTTTTTCTGGAGTGGCCTTCATCCTATTCCTTTTTCTAAGGGGAAAAAAGTAGAAATGAAGATAAAAAATAAAGGGTTTATGTCTGCTAAGCAGGCCTGAAAGGGCTGGAAGAGAAAACCCAAACAGCAGAAGTGCTGCTTAAAAAACCAATTTCATGATATTTCACAATATCTGAATTTTTTCCATTACTTCCTTCAGTTACATAAAGGCCTTTCATATACCCAGGTCTGTTGATCTCTGATAAAATAGCACAAAGGAGGCAGCTCATTAACTCTCGTTCTGCATTGAGCATGTTTTGATGTGCAGATTGCTGACAGCACAAAAAAATCCTTTCTGGCACTGTATGTAGGGATAATAGCAGTATTGATAATGGGTACCTGCTGCAGGCAAAACACAGGGGATCGCCCATCTCCTCAGCATTTCATCTCAGGAGTAATGACCAGGGAATGTGAAGAGTGATTGTGGAGTTAAACCTAATACAAAGTTCCTGTAATTGAAAGCCCATTACAGCATCTCAAGTCAGAATCTTAAACTAAACACTAGGTTTTAAAAATTCCTGCCATTACTAGCTAGTTATTGATCAAAATAACATTTTGTTTTTATAAAGGTTTTCAAGCCCTCTTGTGTACAGAAAACTTCTCAAACGTTTAACAATTCCAGGCATGAACAGTTTATTTGAACTTTTAACTTGCAACACTGGAGACTGCAAACAAAGAACTGTTGTGTTGGTGTAGGGAGTTAGAAAACTAACTCACCTGCTTCAGTCAACCAAACTGAATGGAATTAAACAGCATAAGTGATAAGAAAGTTGCATTTAATGGATAATTTTTTAACTAGAGGATGTTAGACATCAAAGCTGGTATCTTTTAAAAGAAGTTGCTGGCAGTGCACCTGATTGCATGAATGATGGGTGTGCAGCGTTGTGATTGTGCTTTGACTTCTTTTTCTCTGCTCCAAAATCACGAAGGATCATGGAGAAAAGGCAAATGGCTCCATTAGAATTAAATGTTGGTGTTCACTGAAAGAACAATAATAGAAAGCAAAAAACAAACACATTGTAGTGATGCTTTGGGTGCTTCATTGTCCTAGCTAGTGTCCTTCCCTCTCCCTAAACTAAGAGAAGGTGGTTTCTGGCCCATATAAGGTGGGACCAGTTTGCCTCTGTAGATATAAACATGATGGGTGTGTAGAGGTGTGTGGCAATAGAAAGTGCCTGTACAGTTTTGGGATGGCTCTTGCTGTGGCAGAGCTAATCCACCCCTCCAGAGCTGCTGGGCCAGCAGACACCATGGCCTACCCTTCCCTCTTCCCTGCACTGCCACAAAGCCAAACCCCAGGGGTATCCCCCGCCAGCACCCTGTGTGCTGAGAGGCTTGTGAGGAGGCACACATGCAGGGAGTGACCCTGGGAAGGGAACACTCCGTAACAGGGAAGTGGTGATTACACAGGGACATCCCCAGTCCCCAAAAATCATGCTGGTGGCATAGCTCTCCAAGCACAGCTCAGGAATGGGCTGCTTTGCTCCTGCTCCCAGCCCTTGCTGGTGCCCTGGCACTTGCTCCAGGCTGGCACAGCCCTGCTGCAGCCATGGTAGCTTGTGGAGACAAACAGCCAGGATCTGCATCTGTGCAGACTACATTCCCAACTTGACTGGTCCAAAAAACTTTGTCTCTATGAATGGCAGTCAAAATCAGACCTAAGGAAAGTTCAACTTTAATGTCAAGTGCCACTGTTTCATTATGCGGATTTTTCAGAGCTGCAGCCAAATCCGTCCAGTGCTGCTTAATTGCTTAATATGATAAATCATGTCTTTTGCCAACTGCTTGCCTAATTATATATTATATTCCTTGTAAACATCATCTCTGAGGCGATGGAAGAGAGGCTGTGCAGAGTTTCCACAGCCAATCTGATGGGCTGGAGTACAGCAGCCATTTCTGCAGCTATATTTATCTTCCTCTCATCAATGTGAGTGACATGGACCTCCAAGAACTTATCTTTTATACCCTGCTCTTCAAAAAGAGGACTCTCCTTGTCACTTCTCCAGGGAAACTGTTTCTGAATCTATTATAAAAGGTTGTTTATCTCATCTCCCAAGGACTTGCATAGTTTCACAAAATATCATTTGGCCTCTTGCCATGTTTTCAGTTCAGAGTGTCAGAGGCCAGGCCAGCTTCAGGCAAGAACTGGGCGACTCCTTTCTGTCTGAACTCCTCCTGCATCACACCAAGACACATAATTTTGGGGGATTTTTTTGTGGATTTTAGTCAGGACCAAGTAATTCTGACAAACTAGAAAAATATTGTTTCTGAAGCCACTAAAATTTGAATTTCATGTCTGACCACGTGTAACTTTTTAAGAAGGAAATGGATGGGGAGGTTGCAGGTGGACTGCAGTTGATGGTGCTAAGCACTCTGCAGCCCAGAAGGGCAGCAACCCTCTGCCCTTGGGAACTCACAACATGATGTCTGTTGATTTGCACCATGGGAGGTGTGTAATGCTGTACTTTAAAATGATGATCAGTAGAAATAATTATTTGGGACATTACAGCTGAGGAAAAGAAACATCCAAGTCATCTGTATCAGCACTGTAAAATATAAATGTCTCTGTTTCATTTGTCAACTGCTGAAAACAAAAGTTGTGTAACTTCATAGGATTTAATATCAGTTTAGATTTTTTCCTTCTGATAGTCCACAAGATGAACCATGCCTGGTTGAATTTTGAGAGCACAGATCCCCTCTTGCAGACAGACTGGACTTTGTTAAAAGAGCAGATCAGAGGAATGAAGACCAGAAGTCCATTTATAGAAGCCTGTATACAAAATGTGGGCAAAACTGCAGAAACAACTATCCGAGTCACATGTGACAGCTGAACAGCCCTGCACACAATTAGGATAAAAGGGCAGTTCCCCCAGGCAGCAACTGCATGATGGATGGCTGCAGCTTTCTGCACTGCAGCTGCACAAGAACCTTTACTATCTTTTTTATGCATTCACATTTCATGTGAACGGAGGCCACGCTTCCTGTGTTGAAAAGAACATCAAAATATATTTCCACAGAAATTCCAAAAGTTATTAGATTTACTCTTGCATTTTTTTAGTGATATTTATGTCCTCCACAGCTTTTTTCTTCTTTCCTCCTTTTGTCCCTTTTTCTGTAGGAGCTGAATAATGCATCATAGAAGGAAGCACATGGATTTTCATTTTTTATTTTAGTAAAACAATACTTCAAAGAAAGCAGTGTCAGAGGCTGGCTCGTTGTGACTCAGATTTATGGAAAAGGCACTGCAAAGTCTCTGGGATCTCATTTTAGCATGGACATATTTGTAGGTCTACTCCAAGTCTTATGTTTTCTCAATATAAGCTTGCAAAAAATTATCCTTAAATTTAAGGAATTCTGGCACTAGAAACTCTGTATAATTTGACCAACAAACATTATAAGATTATGCATTTTCGTTCTCTGGTCACAGCAGAAATTTTTAAAATATTTTATTGGATTTTTTTCAGCATGTGTTAAGTTCATGCTGAATAGCTTAGTAAATTTCATCAAAATCAGCTAAGAACTCTTCAGCTGAGGAAACAATGCATTTTGGAGACTTTCATAGCAATAGAACTGCCAATGCAAGATTCAAAAGCTTTGCCTTTTTGATCTCAGTTGCACTTAAAAAGCAAGCTATGTTTGTAGGACAAGTTTATAGGAGAAGATCAGGAGTTCCAAAATTCTCAGTTTGGAAAGCTGACCATTCAGTGCCTCGCATGGGGCTAACACCAAAAGCAAAATGTGTCATCTTCAGAGAGAAGGCTTTGGTCAGCACTGATTGACTTTGAAGTGCTCTCCACTGCCCACTGTGATATTTAGCTCTTAAACCTGTCTGGCTCTTGAGGTTCCAAATAACCTGCCATAAAGGTACAAGCCGCCTGGAAAGTGTAAATACAGTAAAAATGTACCAAAATGTAAATCTATTGCATCTATCTGGGCTAGCTGGTTTGAAAAGATCTGTGGGAGTGAGGAGTTGTGACATGCAGACACAGCAGGGAACCTCTGCTGACCACACAGCCTGGGAAACACTGTTGGCAAAGCTTGCAAATCCATGAAGTAAATGGCAAATTGTCCAGAAAGGCAGAGTAGGCATTGGGTCAGCTCTGCTCATCCTGTGTCCCACAACAGATGTAGAATTTGAGCAGGAAATGCTATAGGTAGGAGGGTCTTAATCCTGCCTTTCCTTAGAATATTCCCTCCTGTTTGTCCATGCCATAGAATAGTCCTGTTTTTAAAACATTCAGGAATTAGATCACATTCTGGGAGCCTTTGTTGTGTAGCTCTTCAAACAGAGTGCCAGACCCATGGAGAGGTCTGAAATAATGTCTCTGCAGCAGTAGAAATGATTCCTTCTACCTTTGCAGCCCACAAGCTGTGGGATGCAAAGCACAAGGCATGCTTCTGGTACGGAGAGGGTCTCACACTGGTTTCTCCAGGTCCTGCACATTGGCAAAGCTAAACCTGTCAGGAACCAGCTCAGAGCCTCGAGGGATAGCTTTGTTTGGTTTTTATTGCCAGTACAACACATACTTAGGTACTCATTGCAAATCATAGGTACCATCTCTTTTTTTGAGTATTTACCTTTTAAACCATACTGTTTAAAAACCTATTTTTTTCTCCTAAAGGGTAGCAAATTCTGCTCACCTCCTGCTTTTTTGGGCACTACATTTTTCAGGGATATGACACATTCAAGCCCGATCCTCTTCAAGGTGCAGAGGTATGGCTCTCCACTGAGAACTATTATTTTGGGCTCAATTAATCTTTTGTCCATGTTTTGCCTTCAGCAGCTCAGCTAAGCTCCTCGCAGTGTGCACTGTGTGTGTGGTGGATTGTTGTGAGGATTTTGCTGGCCTTTGTCTAACACACCAGCTTGTCTCACTCTCTCCTGGATTATCTTCTGACCCAGCAGTTCTTATCCAGCCATAGCTGTCTCCAGGATTTCTCAGAGCCAGCAGTGCATATGGTGTTTATATAGGCTCAGAGGGGAGCCCTCTGTTGCGAGTTTGTAGGGGTTGACAGGGCCCTTTTTGTCCTCCTTATGCTTTGCATGTGAATTTTGTATTGTTTCCAGACAAAGTGAGACTCAGTTGTGTGTGGTGTCTGGAACCCAATACATTTTTCCCTTTCTTTCTCTTGGAATTGCAATGTGAAAAATGGTTTATGCTCTTTTTAGAAGAAGCTGAGCTGATTTATTGGACATCAGTGACGTTACGTGGGCAGTGAACGGAGGCCCTTGTGCTTGCAGAGCAGCAGAGGGTTTGGAGCAGGGCTGCAGGCTCAAGCCAAAGGCCAGCTGTGACCAACCTTGATTTTTCTCACCCAACAAACCCTCCACCTACCTCAGCTGTTTTTTTTTAATAGAGAACTGCAGTTTTTTGTGAACATTCAGCAGTATGTTTGAGGGATGGCTCTTACCCCCTTAAGAAACAACTGAAGCACATTTTGAAGCAAATACATTTGAGCAAAGTGCCCACAAATACTGCAATGAGCAACGAGGCTTTAGAAAATCTAAATTTGGATTGTTAAACTTTGGTTTGGTGTGGCTCTTACTTTGAGACTTACCAAGAAATGAAGGCAATGTGGGTGGTGTTAAAAAAAATGTCTTTCAGTAACATTTAAAGACTTCTGAATTTTTCCTTTTAAAAGATCATTCATTTTCTTCCAGGCTGGGGTGAAAGCTGGGTTACCCTGAGCCATGGGTGGCAGCTGGGCAAGTTTCCATGCCACTTCTCATCTGGCAGCAGCAGTACACCTCAGTGCATTCCTTCTCAGGTGAGTGAAACTGGGAATTGTGCTCACCTCCTGCATAAACAACAAATCAATTAAATATTTAGTCTCTGTGACTGTGGCAACTTCTGGAGTTGTTTGTAACCTTGTGCTTCTTTTCTGACCAATTTTCTGCATGCCATATGCAACAGAGAGCAAAAGTATTTTGATTTTATCAAGCTGAGATGAGTGGCCTTCCTCATGCAGCATCCAGTTGTGTCTAAGCCAATTAGCTCTTTTTTAAAATGCTGTCATCCTTCTTATATAGATAAATACCCAAGAGAAAATGAGGGAGGCAGGGGGCAAAAAAATATTTAGGTGTGGATATTCATAGAAATTGTAGAAATTCTTAAGGATGCCTTCAAGGTAGGGAAACATGTAATTTCTGACTGTTGTTCTCCCTGTTCTGTTGCTTGAGGTTTGTTTCCTCCTGCTTATGTGAAGCACAGAGCCTAAGCTATAGACTGAAAGCAGCAGAATGGGCCAGAGAAGCCAAAAATCTAGAAGAGAGTTAATCTGGCTTGTAATGCCTGTGGGAAATCAGTAAGGTGGGAATGCTAGTTCTTCCCCTCCTTGCGTTTTCCAACTGTAAATGACCCTATCCTTCACCTCCTTTGTTCTCAGTTTGCTTGACAGACAAAAGAGCTGGTCCTGCTCCCCCAGAGCACACCCACTAAGCCAGCTTCTCCTGGGCTTTGCCTCCCAGAGGGAGCTGAGCAGGAGTGCTCAGAAAATGGGACTCCCATCTGGGCTATCCAGGAGACAACACAAAATGTTGGGAACCTGTCCTGCTCTGAGGGTCAAAGGGGATTTCCAATATCCCTGAGGGCATGTGCATTCCCTACCCCTCAACATACAGAAATAATGGAAAATACAGACCATACAATACACAGCCACCATGTGTGTGAAGAGGAATGGTAGGCTCCCAGCCTTGAGGGTGAAGGTTCCCCAGCATCTCTGTGGTTGTGCTTGGTATCACCAGAAACCACCAGGACATAAGATCAAATGATGCATCTTGTGTCCCAACTGTCTATGGTCAAAAAAGAGGGCAAGAGGCCAGACAAAGGCTCCTGTAGGAGGAGCACAGGGAGTACGGATGTTCTTGTGCTTGCAAGGGACCAACACAAAAAGCAGGTTCTCAAGTGTATTCTCACTTCAGGGAGGTGTGTTGGTAAAGGGTGGCTCTGCATCTCCTTTGCATCTGATATGAATGACTTCCCCCATTCTAAGAAAAGCCAGCTCCTTTGACAGCTCCCATAAGCACAAGGAGTATTTTATTTTTCCAGGTACCAGCCCTGCAGCTGGATATAAGGCAGGAAAGAACAAGGACTTTCCTTGCCTTGTCACCATGGGCTTAAAACCAACACAGTTGACTCTTACGTATCTGGTAAGAGATCCATAAGATCTCTATTGTCTCTGACTTATCAGTCTGGCCTTCCAGCAGTGAGTTTCACCCACCCTAGGAGCCCCCTGTGGAGTGGACATCAGCCTGGTGGGATGGGATGTGGTCTGGGACATGGAGGTGATCCCCTCTGCTTGGCTTAGCACAGGTGGTAGCACTAGGGAGTGTGGGGAAGGGTGCAGACTAAAACAAGTGCAAGTTAACCCAGATACTGTCTGTTCATCTCCCCATCCCATCTCCTAAGCACCAGCACCAGCCTTGGCTCTGCACCAAACCTGGCTCTGCCTGGAGGAACCATTCCCAACCAGGCACTTCTCTCCCTGTGTTAAATGGACATCCGTGAACCCTGTGCAATGCTTTGTGTGTCTGCTGTCACAGCTCTTTCGTTTCATACTTAAATTAAGGTAGCTTGATGAATACTTAGACCTCTTTGATTTTTTTGTTTCCTCCTTTGTTCAAAGCACTGTTAATTCTCTGTATCACTTGGTCCCCCGAGCAACTTCTCATTTCATCTTGGGAAGGAAATTAATTTAGCGGTGTTTTTTTAATTCTTATCCTGTGCCAAATAATGTGAATAATGTATGTGCTACCAAAGCCATTTGTAATTAGTCCACTGTGCTGCTAAACAAAATCTTAAGATTCAGGGTTTTGATAACAGCAGGTAGAAAGGCTTTTGGCAGGTAGGAGGGCTTTTGTTACTGATATTTTTTCTGTGCTTCACTTTTTTAGTCATATGCTTTTTATCTCTGGTATTGTCTGACTGGTTGATAGTTTTCATTTCTGAAGAAAATTACTCTGTGCCTATAAACAAAGGCCTCAGATAAGTGAGTTTCAGTGGGTTATTATATCATACTTACAGTAACAAAAATGAAATCCAAATATCCTCACTGAAGTTCAGATGAGGTAGTGGCTGTGTGAGTGTATATCTGAGCCTCAAAGTTTGCCTATGTTTTGCCTAGAAGTCCTTGAATTCTGGTTGATTGTTTTAAATGCTCTGATTTATTTCTCATAAGTTCATACCAGTGTTCCAGTCATCTTAAAGGTATTTACCAGTCAATTTTTGTGTTCATTCTCTTTCTCTGGTCTGGATTCTGATATCAAGAAACATTTATGTGGGCAGTCTAAAGCCTCCTCTGCAGCCAGCCATTTCCCAGGAAATGCTCTGAGAAGCCCTTCCTGATAAATCAGAAAACACTTATTCTTCCAAAATGGCCTTTTCAGTTCCAAGAGAGAGCAATAACTATTTTAAGTGCATGCTCCATTAGCCCAGTTATGGTTATTAACTACAGTAAGACTCAGTTTCAGCTAATAAGATGCAAAGTTTGAGCCTCAGGATCATTTCTAATAGTGAAGAAAATATGAATATTTATCAGGGGGGAGATTTATCTCTTTTAAAAAGGAGAAAAAAGAAAAAAAACAAATAATAAAAAAAAAAGTCAGCTAATTCATGTACCTGAGGTAAAATACTGACCTAAATGGCCAGGTTTTTACCCTGAATCTTTTGTCTTATGTTTCTTTTTAATTCCTAAACAGCAACAACAGATAAGGATGATGCTAAATGCAGGGCTGTACATAGTTTTCAAAGTGCCCTGTGGTATCACAGGTCACACTCCTGCCCCTTTGCTTTACCTGCACCAGGGAGGTGGACTTTGTCTGATGAAGAGCACTAGCATGCCAGCCCCTTCTGAGGCCAGGAGAGGTACTTATGGCTAAAAATACTTGTCCTGCTGCACAAGCAACCTGCATCTCACACTGCCCTTTGGGACAGCATCTGTTTGGTTGTGAAAGGCTGAGCAGGGACAGGGAAGAGTTTTAGGAAGCTGAGGACCAGCTGGGCAGATTTCCACTTTCTCCCATTTGACATCTGGTAGGAGTTTTTTCCATGCCCTGATCAGATATGCTGGCTGGTTAATAAACTCAGGTGCAGGGCCGCAGCTTGCCTGATGAAAATGAGTAATTATGTTTCACTTTCCATGACTGGAATTTTGATTGCCTGAGACATGATTAATAAGATTTTCTGACCATTGCTTAAAGAAAGCTTTAACTCCTAGGAAATAATTTAGTATAAGATGGGAAAGGACACAAACAACCTGATGACAAACTGGACACACAACACTGTATCAGATGGAGCTTCAAGGCATGGATATTGTTCTGGGGACTGGGAAATTAAATCAGATCTGTGATATCTTGGAGAAGTAATACCACTCCTGTTTTTGGAGAGTTTGGGCAGGAGTTAACATGAGCCAGATATTCATTTATCAAATAACTTTCTTACAGCAATCAAATACAGTTGAATAAACCATAGATGGGTGTTGGTATACCAAGCACGAAGAAATTGCACTGTGCTCTCAGAAAGCGTTTTTTTAAAATACGCATTTAATCTTCTTTTGAAAGATGTTTGAAATATCTAACACAGTTTTGAACTGGCACTGTGGGAAGGAGCAGGACTCAACAGTAGATATTCTGGGGATCATGATTTCCATTTACAGCTGTGCAGTTCTCCCATGCACAACTTGCTGCATGAGGGGAAGTCTTAACCCGCACAACTCCAATGGCTCTGGAGCCAAGCAAGCCTGGGTTTTGAGGATGTAGAGCATTGCAATAACCTGATTTTGGTAACCAGGAAAGGGATAACTTTGGTAGGAGCTTCCCCTGCACTGGGATGTCTATGGAAACCCAGGAACCCTGAATCATAGGAGATTTCCTGGAGAAAGCAAGCAGCACTGGGGCAAGTGAGGAGCTCTGTCTGGCTGAGTTCTAGCTCAGACCTCCTGCCTGTGTCAGGGCATGTGCCACACTCCCATCACCCTCCCTCCATTAAATCTGCCTTAGTGCATCTGCAGTTTTGCTTACAAAACTCTCTCAAATGGTATCTTCTCCCTATCTCTTGGTCAGGCAGATGAGGAGCTCTGGATCAGTGCAATCAGTGCAATCTTTCTTGTGTTTGGCAGGGGAAATTTCTCTTTACAACACAAGGAAAATCCAGGAGCTGCATTTCAGGAGCTTTAATTCCATTATCTCCTTCTCTTTCACTATATATTTGGATGATTCTTTGTCAGAAGCCATGGCTTTAGACCATGGCTTCTTGCTTGTACTTCATTTTTGGGGGGATTCTGGACTCTTTCACTCAGATCATTTGTTACTTTACTCTCTTTTAAAAGGGAATTGTTCCCCCAGCTTCAGTGAGATCCCTGACCATGTCCACCCCTTCCCACCTATCACATTCAACTCTTGCATCCCAGCCTGCTTTCCTTTTTGAGGAGGAAGAACCATGATGGCTCTTCCTCCTCAACCTGCCCCTCCTCCCCACACTTCTCTGACTCACAGATTTCCTGCTCATCTCCTTTATGGTCCCCACTTCCATCCATTTTCCTGTGTCCCTGTGCTCAGATGTTCCAGGATCCCCTTCCATCCCCCATTCCTGCTCCTGCTCCTGCTTCCACTCCCACAGTCTGGCACTCATCCATCAGACCTGGCACTTCCTCCTCTTCAGCTGCAGCCAGACAGCCCCATCCTTCAGGAGCTTTCAGGTCATGGAAAAGACATGGTGAAGAGACTCCTAGTTCCCAGTTCCCATTTTCAGTGAATGGATGGGGGCTTGGATGTTCCTGAAGTGCCTGGTTTTCTCTGTATTTGTGGAAGTGCTCCTAGAGAGGTCACCAACATCTGCATCTGGATGGCACAGAAGCAGACAGGAGCAGGCATCCACCCCCATAGGACAGGCTCCCAGAAAGACTTTAGCTGTTGAGACCTTGCAGCTTTTCCTAAGAATGTGCAAGTGTGGGTTTTCAGGCAGCCTGGATTTGGAGATCTGCACAGGTGGGACACAACCCAGAGTTTATGGGGCTGGTGCTGGCATCTCCAGATGGGTTACATCTCCAGCCAGAAGTGGTAGGAGGTGTAATAGTGTTATGGGAGAAAATAATCGAAATCTTAATGCTGGAAAACAGTTTTGTCATTTTCTTTTTTATATTGAAACTGCAAGGATACCTTGGGTTTATTTAAAAAAAAAAACAAAAAACAAAAACAAACCAGAAACAAAAACCAAAAAAAGTTAAATAATTCAGCTTGTTATAGCGGGAATGGCAATCTGTAGCCCAAATGGACAAATGCTGCCATTCTTCTAAACATCTCACTGTGGCACCTTATAATGAGAATTCTGGACAGTGTTAACAACATCAAATGTACTCAGGCAATTTTTCAGAGGGATTGGGTGTCAGCTCTCCAGCCTAATTGTGGGCCTTCAGGAGAAACCTCACCAAGATGTCTAAATAACTGGAAATATGCTGTGACACTCAGTTAATTCTTCAAAATGTAGATAATTGTGCAGTCATGGTGAAGACTGATAAAATATATGATTACTTGGAAAAGAGAAATCACTTGTGTATATTCAAGCTGAGTTAGGCACATGAGATGATACGAGAGGGTTTCCTACTCAATAATAACATTCTTCTCCCAGCTTCAGCTATCCAATATCAGTTGTGGAGGCTCCATGATGCCTCCAAGACATTTGTCTGAATTTCCTGTGCCAGATAAAACATTGCTGATAAAATACTGAACTATGTGTGGGAGCACTTTAAAAATGTCTCTGTAAGACCAGAAACAAAATACTTCAGTAAACAGAAGTATTTTCTTTACCATTGGATAGGATGGAGGTAGCTGGCAGGGGGTATGTATGGATGTGGCAGGGGCAGTGTATGGGGACTGGGGGAACTGGAACAGTTAAAAAAAGGTTTAAAAATTATGAACGGTTACAGAAAGGTTTAGAAATTATTAAATTAAAACTTGCTAACATTTCTGCAACCTGTATGTGCTCCTCCTGCTGCAGCAGAGAACCACTTGTATCTTTCTCAGTCGGTGGCCTTAGATTAGAATTGTTCTGGAAATGCAGAACTCCTTTGAAATGCAGAATGTATTCAGGAAGCGATCACACACATCACCACGCCAAAGATATGGTGCAACACCCCTGCAGTACTTAGTTATTGTGAAAAAATTGGCCACTATCTGGTATTAATATTTGTCTGAAAGACCTTTTTGCGTATACTGTAAAATTACCAAAATGCCGAAGTGAGGGACAAACAGATAAAAATGTTGATGAACAATTCTATGGGATGGTCAAATGCACCAAAATACTCTCAGCTAAAATGCATCATCTGAAGTTCCTGTCAGTTTGAACTCTGCTGAATGACACTTTGTACTGATTTTTTTTTAATCATTCTGTGCATGTTGTGCTATAAATTGATATTTTTCTGGAACAATTATGCAAACCTCACCATAAATAGAAGTCATAACATATTAGTATGATAGCACCTAGTAAAACACTCTGCAGTTTGTCTAGGTTTGAAGAATAACTCTTGTAATACAGGTTTTGAGGGGAGGTTTATGAATTTCTGCTGACTAGGTTAATTATTTTGTGTCAAATGCTACTCCTCTTTTCTGAGCAGCTTAGGTGGGAATACAGCAGACTGATCTTGGCCTTTTTCATATGGGACTGAAGTGTTTAAGGTGTTGCTGTGAATGACTTGTGCTTGCTACACTAGACATTCAAGGTTTTTCAGCTTAGTGATTCAGGGGAAGAGCATGCCACAGCTCTCCAGAGTCTGCCCATCAGCCTGGTGTGGACATAACCAGAGGGCTGTGCACTGTGTATGCCAGTGCACGGATAAGCCATTGAAGCCACAACAAAAGAGGTTTGTGCTCCAAATGTACTTACGCTCTTTGGTTTTAGTGCATTTTATCTGGCTTCTTTGAAGAACAAATAGTCCTGGAGCTACATGGAAGGGAGACAGGCTTGTTCATCTTCTAGGAAACCATCTGAATGCTTGCATATAGGAAACCAGCTGATACAGAGTGAAGAAATCCTATTTTTTTTGGCAGGCTCGAAAGTAGGTTGTTCCTGCTACGATTACCAAGTGTCACCAAGTGTTTCTATGTAAAATCAGCCATCAGTCCTAGGGCCATATCACCACTCTCGCTTGGCAAACAGATTTACATCTGCTAGGTCTGTCTGACTTTATCCTGCACTATCTGAATTTGGAAGAGAGAAGGTGAAGAAGTATCCCCTGCAAAGAGATTTCTGCCTTGCTTTGGACCATTTTACTCTTCTAGCCATCTTCCCAAAACCTTTCCCTATGCAATTCTCCAAATGGACTTGCTGAGGTTTATTTACTGATTCTCGTCTGCTCCCTTGCCTGCCCTTGGTGAGAAGAACCATCCACACCAATCTGTGTGAAGCTTACATATAAATGGAGGAGGGTAGTGTGTGGTCTTGCAGGTACTACTGAAGAACATGTATGGTTAGAACCAACCCAGCCCAGTAAGTCCCAGTCATCAGAGTGTGTTATTAAGGTCATTTTCATTAACCAGTGAGAATATGGGATTTTGGTTGGAAAGTGCCAAAAAAATGCCTCCTTTCATTTGTGGTACATGGGGACAATTACCTTCTTGCAATCCCAAGAAATAATGCATGCAATCTGTGTCACATTTTGTGAATTAAAAATGTGGCCAGAGCCTAGGCTAGAGAGAAATGCATCTCAATAGGAAGTGAAGAGAGGGCCGAAGACTTATTTTTCGGTAGGGTCTCAGCATTTTCACTGCCTCTGATTCTACTGTAGGGCTTTCCCTACATCAGCTTCTTCTGAGTTGGCTGTACCATTAGATTCAACTCCTATTCCCCTTTGTTCTTATGGAGAAGGAATAGAGTATTCATTTCCTTAGAAAAGGAAATCCTTTCTGCTGATGGTTGCATAATACCAACACTGGCTTCTTGAGTTTTTCTCTCCTCAGACTCACATCTCCATCTGCGGTATTTAGAGGAGTGTCCCAGGAAATTATAGAAATGGTTGTGTCCTTGCTCCTGACATGTGTCTGACACAGACTAGCTTCCTTGGCATGGTGCATTTGGATCCTCAGGGTCTGGTGAGTCTGCCAGGGTGAGTCTGGTTTGAAGGTGGCCTTTTCTCTGTGGTTGGTGGAGACATAGTGACTCCAGAAAGCTGAGTGATATCTCTTGTATGAATTTGACCCTGGGAAGTCTTTTCCCACAGCTGATATATATATAAAGCTCCACTTCTGTTTCAAATCTACTTGGTCTAATAGTATTACTATCTCTACTCTTGCCACCAACACAAGTTCAGGATGCCTAAACTAGAGATTTTTGTCTTCCCCCTAAACTGCATCTCCATCCTTCTACTTTCAGTCTGGACAGCATCCTCAGGTTGAATGTCTCTAAAGGTCCTCATATCCAGGCAGCACCCACATCTTGCAGATTATTTCATTGCAATTTTTCCACATTTCTGTCTAGCTATTCTCCATCCTAATAGTCTTATCCAGATATTCATATGTCACATAGGTTATTGCCCAGCCAATATATCCATCCAGATCCTGCTAAGAAGATTGTTTTCCTAGCTTGCTGTTTTGAACATGCCAGCTCTCTCTATCCATCCTACAATCAGCTTCCCTCCTCTCCTACAGTGCTATTCCATTCCTTTCCCTGGCATCATCTCTCATATACTGTCAAAACATCCGTGCCTGCCCCAGAAGGATTTCCTCCCACCCTTTCTCCCACCATCACTCGCTTGTTCCGTTTTGTTACAAGCACTTACGTGTTGTTTGTGCTGGAAGAAGCTCCTCGCAGCCATCCAAAATTCTTTCTCTCCCCAGAAAACTTTCTGAACAATCTTTTTTGTTCTGACACCTGTAAACAGCTTAAGACAGGAAAGTGGCTGTGATATGGACAGAAGAGAGGGCTCTGTTGTATTGACCAACACGTTTGGCTGCTTACCTGAATTTATCTTTTTTCTATGTTTCAGGGCAGATGTTAGAGTGGATGTGATGCCTAATGGCTAAAGTCCATGTGAACTGGACTTTTATGCCAATAGATCACTTAAAACAGTGCTTAATTCTCCTAGGCACGGTGTTAATACCAATGAGGACAGCAAATAGCTCTCCAAACACCCCTTCTCTGACACATTTTGAGAGCTGCCCATTGCTTCCCTCCAGCCCCCAGCCACGGGCTGGCCTTTTCCCTGCTTTGTGAGGCAGCGTCCTTTGGCTCAGAAAGGCTACAGTCAGGATTTTGGCTGTTTTCCACTCCAGACGTACTGGCTCAGCACAGATGTAGAAGGCAGTGTGAAAGAGGTGTGCATGTGCATGCTGTAAGGCAGCTGCCCCCCTCCTCCTCTGTTAGCACCGACCACAAGGTGTCCCCGTGTCACTCGGTGGGGCAGTGGGACTGCAGCACTCAAACAAGACTGTTAAAGGTACACATAGAATCATTAGCATCAGAAAAGACCTCTAAGGTCGTCCAGTCCAGCCATTAACCTCACACCACTGTGTCACCACTAAACCATATCCCCACAAGCCACATTCACAGTGCCACTTGCAGGGATGATGATCTCACCATTTAGAATTAGTTAGAAGACCTTTGTGTTTTATGAACCAATGACTGAAGTACTTTGGCTGTGTAAATAAGAAAAATCATGACTAGATGGAAAAAAATAGTCTCCTTTCCTTTTGAAAAGTCATCCTTCTGAAACTTTCAAACTTTCTGTTTGTTAATACTAATAATATGAATTAAAAATGGCCAAGTGTCAAATTCTTAAATAAAGTGTCTCTAAGAACATTGCTCTAAACCTTCATTGCAAGAACCTTTAAAAATCCTTCTGTTGTTTATGTCTGCATAGCTTGCAGTATCTTATGACATCTGGGTCATCTCCTGGCCATCATGAGCCCAGTCAAAGCACCAGCCAATGTCACTTGTACTAGTGCTCTGCAGGTCCATGTGAACCCCTGGATAGAGCTATGCAGAGCAGCCTGCTCTGTTTTTCACAGTAACCGCTTTAAGCCACCTCTTTCCCCATGGTTTAAGCAGTCCCTATTTTCAGAGCTGCCGGGGAAGCTGACACCCATGGGACAAAGTAGCATGCTTGACTCCTCTGAGTCATCATGGCCATGGGCCCCTGGCTGAGTGGTAACTGAAGCCACAGCTCTGCCAACATGAGACTTCAGTACTGGTCTGAGCACCCCAGCTCACACATTGGGTCCTCATGGTGTCCCTGCAGTGCTCTTCAATGCTGAGTGTGAGAGAGATGAAGTCACAATTAGCAAGGGGCACACTAATCACATAAGTGGCTTCTTTATCTTGATTAGATCCAACCACAAGCATAACTGCAGTGCCTGGCAGTGCAGTGAGGCAGGTCCAGATCAGATGGCAGGGGAGAGGGTATAAGGGCTGACCTGCACACTAGGTGTGTCCCAAGCCCTCTGCTCCAGGAATGAGTTTGTATCGGATGTTTGTAGAGTCAGAGGTACTTGTGTTGGGGGCACCTCTGGGAGGACAGACTGAGCTGATCCAGCTTGCCAGTTTGAAAATGGGGTGACAGGGGGAGCGTACAATGCCACATGATCCTCTGGTGATCAACTTCTGCTTTGATAATGTTTAAACAATGAAGCACATCAAATGTCATTTAGACACTAAATGATCAGATATTTGATACTGAATTTGAGTTTGGTATTGAATCTCATGCCTTGCATTTGCCCTCCTCTTTTCATTTGGCAGGCTGGACTGATGACTTAAGCAGGGATTTCTCTTTTCACATTCTAAAAATATAACCCAGAAATATCAGTAATGTCTTTTTAAAGGAAATATTTCTGAAGAAAATGAAGCTTGATAAAACAAGAGAGTGTGTATGGCTTGTTTTGGAATATCAGTATATTTTTGATATGCATACAGAGAGATTTTGTTGCTGCTTTGCCCTCTTACAGCAGAGGAGTCTCCATTGCTGTGCTGGCCTACATGCATTTTACTACTTCAAGAAATCAGACACACAGTAAGTTTTGATGGGTTTGACTTGTAATGGAGACTTGTTTATGGAATTAATCCCTCTTCCAGTTTAAAAGTAATAGAAATTGGTCCCAAACTTACGGGCCTCCCTTAGCAGTAACAGATGCATGAACTTTGAATATGTTGCTATATAAATTACAGCCTCATATTGGTACTTCTTGGCAAGTGATGCACAAAGGAGAGAGAACATAGCCTAATGTCAATGTAAAAATTGCTTTATATAGCTTAAATTTCTCTTTTGAAGTACATTTTATTTTTAACACTACATTGGTTATTTCCAAATATAGACTGTGGTGAAATGCAGCCAGGGAGAGAGAAATGAGCATGCACATTTAGCTTTCCTGCTCCTGTTCCATGTTGGTGCTGCTGGGAGTGAGGAACCTGTCCTGCTGCTCCTCTGGTTTCTGTCCCACAGACTCTTCTCCTTCCCAAAAACGGGGGGCAGATCTTGGACCTGTATTTTAACCCTGCCCTGTGCTGGGCCCATTGCTCCCATTGTACACGCATTTGAAGGAGGTTGCAATGGAGTGCAAATGCTGGTGGGGTGGGGAGAAGGAATGCACGGCACGGGGGGGATCTTTTGGCACAAAAGCCAGTGAGAAGTAATGCAGTGAGAAGTAATGTTCCTCCCACCCAGACACTGGTGGGTCCCTGCTTCCCACAGGTTCTGGCAGAGGAATGGTGTCACCCTGAATGACTTCACTGGCAGCAACAGCCTTGGACTTTGACTTCAGTGATATCAACCTTTGCCTTCCTTGGGACACACTAGCCATTTGTGTGTTCTCCTGCTTTCTCTTGCCTTCCCACCCCAGGAGCTCATCTCATCCCCTGGTCCAACAGGTGCAGCAACTTTCATGCACTGCCTCACACCTTCAGTCCCATCAGTGGGACAGGGGCCCAGTGGGAGGGAGCACATTATCTCTCTCCAGGGCAGGACCTGCCCCTCAATGAGATGGAGTCAAGGCTTACAGGACTCCAAGAGGAAGTGCAATGAATTGATGAGGGAAGGAAACCCTTTTGTGGGTTTCTTCACCACAGGGTACAGGTTCAGTTGGAGCATCAGAAAACATTCCTCTGCCTTGCTTGTCCATAAGCTGGTGCTGGACATTTTCTTGAGAAATGAGCTTTCAGCCTTCCTTCCAGCTGGCATTTTAATACCAGGGATGGACCAAAGTTCTGCCTGGGGAGATGTTAGACTTCTGCCTGTGTCCCTTCTGCAGGTGAGCAGAGCTACTGCACTGATGGGCAGCACAAACCTGATGGGCAGAATGCTGAGCTTTAATGCTTGCTCTGGTACAGGTACCACAGGGACTTGAAACTGAGTTTCCATCAGTCTCATAACAGTTTGGCCATGCAATATCACAGCCTCTTGCTCATTTTTGTCTCCTCATGACAGGAGTGCTGTGCAGGCTCATGAACCAGCTCACAGAAACAGCAGCACCCTGTAAGCTGCAGTCCCTGGTCTGGCTCAGGGGCAGCAGGCAGCACTGCTGTGTGGCATCCTGAGCTGAGCCTGCCAGTTCCATCAGACGTGTGTGGGAGGCCCAGCAGAACCAAAATTTGCTGGGAGAATCAGAAGGGGAGGACTCTTCTTATTATTAGCCATGTCACCCGATGACAGCCACACCTCAGGCGTCCACCCACACCACTTCCTACTCCTCTGAACCAGCTGCTCGGCTTGGCTCCATGGGGAAATGCTCAGCCAGAAGCTCATAATCCATATCTGACTCCTCAGTGTAAAATTAAACCATTCTGCTGTCAGAGCAAGGAGGAAGGCACAGCTGGTGCTCAGCTTAGGAGGTGATGGGGAA
Source organism: Certhia americana (assembly GCA_018697195.1). NCBI lineage: Eukaryota > Metazoa > Chordata > Aves > Passeriformes > Certhiidae > Certhia > Certhia americana. Next base: position 133,079,211 of record CM031858.1, on the reverse strand, counting down.
GAAGGGCTCCTCATGACCAGAACCGGAAGGTTCAAGGTCAGTTAGTGGAGCAAGGGCTTTTCTGGACATCCATCACTGGCAAAGTCATTGCTGGGCTCCTTGTCTCTTCCCTGCTCTGATTTCAACTCACTTCTTTTTGTTTTTCTACTTCTCCTACATTTAAACTTACATTCTATCTTGCACTTAGATCTAGGAATTCCCCAGACATGACATCCAGGATAGCTCTTTTTGTTTGCAAATTGATTTAGTCACCTCTCAAGTTCTTAGTGTAGGGGCTGTGCATTAGCTGGCAATGCTACATGGGTTCTGCCAGGGAATTGGAGATAGATGAGAAGTTTGGGGTATTTCAGGAGCAATCCATACAGAAAGCCTGGGGGATCATCATGGCTATAAAGTCTAGTGAGAATTCCCCAGTGGCCTACTAACCCAGATTTTTAAAACACAATTCATAATTAAGCTTTCCTTGAGCTCCCCTTGTAGTGGTGCTGGTGCTTCTAATGCTGTAGGCATTCTCTAAGGGAAGTCATATTTCTTAAAAACTCAGTTCTGTGTGACATCTTGCTCATCTCCTGGAAATCTCTGGGGCATAGGCTATGGCAATCCAGGAGCATGAGATAATACAAGCATTTACAACCATGACTAGTAGATGAAAGGAGCCTGATCCTAACCTGATCCCAGACAGTGCCCCAGAATGTGGACTCATGAGCTGCACCTATGCTGCTTAGTTCCATGAAGACATGGGAGCAGCAGAAGTCCTTTCTTCCGTTCTCCCATCCCTTGTACTAAACCTGCTCAGCAGCCTGTTTAAATACTAATCATTAGCACTGAGCCCCTTATTGGCCACTGTATGTGCCATGCTCTGGAGGATCACAGATCTCACCCATGAACATGGTGGTTTTGGGGTTCTCCTGCTGCAAAAGTCAATGTGTGATTTGTAACTGTTCTCCTTGCAGTGATTCTGCTGCTCTCCTTGTTCCTGGAGCAAATGGTGTTTCCATCCCTGAGAAGGGCTTAGCAACTCCCCCTGGGCTCAATGAGTAAACTTTTATAATCTATTTAGTATTTTTGGGATTTTACAGTATTTTAGTTGTGTAAGGTCAATCCCTGCAAGAAGGAAGAGCTCTACCACCCAAGTGAGGCTGACCTGGGCAGTTTTGCTGGCACTTAGGAGGTGCTGTTGGTTCAGCTCTTTGGAGCAGGAAGAAGGATACCTGCTGAGCATCAGCCTCAGGTTTAGCTTCTGCTGAGGAGTAGGCAGGGAAAAGTGGTCCCTTTGACAGCCCTCTCCTTAAACCTCCTGCCAAGGTGAAACTGCTGTGGAGAGAAAGGTTTACCTAGCTCCTGGTGAGTTACAGCAAAGACTTAAGAGACTTTGAAATGATCCCTGCCACTCTGTGGCCATCTCATCTGAGCAGGAAGTAAAATTTCCTATTTGCTGTTAACAGTTTGTTACTTGGCCTGGAAAGTCCAACTGTGGGTTCAAATCTGTGTGTATAGATTTGACTTGGATCTTGACCTGACTGCTTAGAACTCTGTAATTTTAATAATTTTTGAAGTTTCATTATTGGGTTATTTTATTCTATGCTATACTGTGCTATTCTGGGCGTTATGACTGGTTGTGATTTTGCAGCTTGGGCAGTACTGCTGACCCAGGATGAAGAGGAAGATAAGCATCCTGTTCTAACACAGTGCAGGTACCTGACACCTCTCCTGGATGGCAGCAGAGACATTTTCCTCCTAATGCAAGGGTCTGTGCCAGGCTTTATTTTAACAGTATGAATTCCCAGTTGCAGGAGCTGTCCAGTGCAAGATGTCATTAAGCATGAAGGTGAAGGTGGTGGTAGGTGGATGCCAGCACAGTGGTGGCTGGGGCTAAGGAGAGGTCACCCCAGCACATGCCAAGGATTCTCATCAGCTGGCAGAGTACCTGGTCTGCCTCACCCCAATCTTAGCTTGACCTGGTTCAAATAAATCCTCTGCCAGGGATTGTCTTCGCCACTGACTTTAAATAGCAACGTCTTCATGAACTTAAGCCTTCTCTTAAGCTTTGTGGCTGCTCTCTCTCTGTGCCTTTTCTGTTACCCCTGTCTCTGACTGACAAACTATGCCTGGTGCTAAAGGCTCCAGGCTAAGGGGGATAGTTTAAAGCTCTGGTGTGTGGTCCATGGGCAGCAGAAATTTGCCCTAGGAAAATATCTCCAACAGTTCTCACAGAGGAGCAGGCATCTTTCCTCCTTCCCTCCTTCCTTCCCTCCTTCCTTCCCTCCTTCCTTCCCTCCTTCCTTCCTTCCTTCCTTCCTTCCTTCCTTCCTTCCTTCCTTCCCTCCTTCCTTCCCTCCTTCCTTCCTTCCTTCCCGCCTGCCTGCCTGCCTGCCTGCCTGCCTTCATGCCTGCCTGCTTTGAGAGCAGCTCACCATTCCTTGTGGGAACCGCCACTGCCTGAGACAGAAGGTTGTGATCAAGGCTTTCCAGGAACCTCCTGGACTGTTTGTGCTTCACTGTGTTGCTTTTCTAACAGATGTCAGGGTAGTTAAAGTTCCCCACAAGAACCATTTCCTGTGACTTTGAGGCTCCTTCAAGGTGCCTGGAGAAGGTCTCACCCAGTTCCTCCTCCTGATCAACTGTAGCAATCACCCACAATGTCACCCATACTAGTCTGCCCTTTTATCCTAACTCATAAGCTCTCAGTTTGCTCATCATCCCCCCCAGGACAGAGCTCAGAATCCCATCTTTGTGGTGTGATTTCCCTGGGGACAGAGTGTACTGCCACCAGGTTTTGTAAAGCCATGCCCATTTTCAGTGTTAAGGTAACAGTGCAGCAGGTAACAACCTCATTTCACCCACTGGGGTTTTAGGGAAGGGGGAAATGATCCTCAATCCTGCATGCCACAAATACATTAGTCAACACTGGCAGGCAGAAATGTGGAGCCATGGATCACCCTGACCATCTCCACATGACCTCTGAGGAGGGTCATGAAACCACCTGACCACCAAAAGAAGGCCTTCAGTGACTGAGGAGGATGAACCCTACAACTCCCTCGACTCTGAAAGGGAAGCCAGATTTCAGCACAATGACAATTCATATCCCATAAGAGATCTGAGCTATAGTGTTTTTATCTGTGCTAAACTGCCAAATAACTCTCAGAATACTGGCTGGGGAGTACAGACCCACCTGCTGAGATGGGTAAGTGCTGTAGAAATGGAGTAATTTCAATCCCTCTTTGCCAGAGTGAAGCAAATCAACAAAAAGCCCATTCATCTCTTTAATCAAACCTTTCTACCTTTTTGTAATCAATATGGCTCAAATCTCTTTTAAGTAACACAAGGCTCTAATTCAGCTGAGTAAAAGGTGTAATGTAATTTTGAGAATCTATAAAAGGACTAAAAGTGATGTATTTAAAAACATCTGTTCTGACTAAGTAAGAAGCAGAAAAATTACTTATATGACAGTTAGGGATGAAGTTTACTATTCTAGAGCAAACACCAGTAATTATATCTCCCATACAAAGGGAAATTCAGTGCCTTCTAATGGTGTGGACACATGTTCCTTAACCCTTTACTCTGCTGAAATAGCCTTTTAAAGAGAACTTTTGAGTCAAGGCATGATCTGATTCTTCCCATTCTTCTTCAAATACATTCACATCCAACACTGCTCAGTAAGCCAACTTGATCTGGAACAAAAATTACACAGATTTTTGGTAGTTATTAAAAGCTTAGTTTCAAGACTGGAGAGCATTTCACTACTAAAGCATAGCAAATCAGAAGAAAATGGGAGTGGCTCTGGGCAATCTTCCTTTCTCAGGATAAGTTACTTTCAAATAAGGAGAGAGTGGTGTTTATATACACACTCTGCCAGCATCACTGGCTCTGTGATAGGTTCTTGGTCCTCTGAAACCCCAGCCAGCAATTCAGTCTCTTTCCAAGAACTTTTCAGAAAGGTTGGAGGGCAGGGAATAGTGCATCTGTAGGCAATCCTCTGGAGCTGGCTGCTGCTAGATCTGCTTCTCTCACACATTTCTTTCCACGTGCTGCATGCAAGACACCAGCAGCACCCTGTGAATCTGCAAATCCTGTGGGAAACCAACCCAACTTAGTGTATTCCCAGGCATTGCTATAACCATTGGGTTTTGCAAACAAAAAGATTCAGTTCACCAGCTGAATCCAAGCTTGTCCCATCTTTCTTGCACTCAGCCATGGTTGCAGAAATGGGGATAAATTTCAGAGCTTCTCTCAGGGCAGGAGGTGCTACCACCAGCACTGCAGAGATGGGCCACAGGAGAGGCTGAAGTGTTTCCCTACACACCTTACAGCAGACTTTGTAATCTAATTCTCATTTCTTTATATTTTTTACACATTCAAGGCAATCTGCTGACACAGACAGGGCTGCCAAACAGCTGCTGTGTCACTAAACAGTAGCTCAGTGCTGTGGGCTGTGTCTACCTGCAGCTCCTGGCCATCGGACACAGCATCCTGGCCAGTGGCTGAGTGACACCTCATTGTGCAGCTCATTGTGAGAGCTTTGCTAAGTGGATATAATTAATGGCTGGAGAATGACATTTAAACATGTGTTTGATACTTTCTCCTAGAATTAGGACAGAATTACACTACTTAGCATTCTGATTAATTCTTTTAGCCTGCAACTGACTTCAGATTTGCATAAGCAGTGTAGTTCATGCTTTCTGCTACCAAAACCCTAAAAGCAGTATGTTTTTTAGCTATTATTTTGCTTTCAATATTTCACACTTAATTTCCATGGTGCATTTGTCATTGTTCAAGAACATACAATGCACTGCCAGCTCTATCATTAATGCCAGCTCAATATAATAGTGTCAGAACAATGAGGACATCTTGCTTGCATGAATTTCAGCTTTCCTGATAAAACTAAAAAATTCTGAGCCTTATGGGTAATTTTTCCTGACCCTGCATGTTGCTCTTGGTCCCACAGACCATCTTGTTTAGCCTATGAAATTCTATTTATGGATTCCCTCACCATGGGGATGCTCAGTCCTGAGCCTGCTGCTGGCACATTTGGTGCTCACAGTTTTAAGACTGTTTATGTAAAACAGAAGCTTGCAGCAATCATAATAAAAACACCACAACACTACAGTGAAAGGACTCAGAGGTGGAGCTCATGCTCTCTGCAGACTCCCATAATAAGCTCTGGACTACCTGCATCTGGCAGTCACTCCCTGTCAGCTAAGCAGGGTAGAGACACAAGCACACGCAAACTAACTAGTGCTTTCTGCCCACTGACTCAAGGTTCTTGTCTAGAAAGGGCCTCTTTCATTTGTCCCAACTCCTGGTTCATTAAATGCTTCTCCTTTCTGTCCCATGACACACACACTATTCTTCATTATGTTACCCACCAATAAACACACAGAAGAGGAAATATTTTTTTCATTTGGGAAGGGTAATTATATGGCCTTCATGTAAAGCCACATTTCCATATGAAACTTTTGTGCTTTTACCCAGGAATGCCAGTAAGCCTTTACCTGCCGGGGAGGAACAAGGGAAGCATTCTGTATTTTTCTGCTAGAGGACTGATGCTTCCCAGTAAACAGCAATGGGTACCCAGGTGTGGAACTCTGCCTGTTATTTGAGAATATTTACAGGATGACCTTGTTTTGGTGTGGAAGCCAGTGGACCCTGAGAGGCATTCCCTGGGTTGGCGAGACATAAGAGGCTTCTCTCACAGGATCCCCTGTTCTGTTATGCCAATGTACCCTGTTCTGCTCCCTCAGTCATCCCTGTTAGCCCCCTCCCGGTCCCTCATTCACTATGTCCTCAGTCACTCCCTCCCAATTTCCCCATTGGCTCCCATAACCCAACCCCACATTTGTACTGCCCCATGCCCCCTGACCATTGGTCCCTGATGCTCTCTCAGCCCCCAGCACCCATATACTTGAACCTGGGCCTGGTGCCTTCTGGAGGCTGAGCTGGAACAGAGACTAGACAGGGCAAAGGATAAAACAGGTATTTATTAAAAGGTCTCAATGGGTACTCTTGGGCCACGCAAGAGTCCAGCTGGACCACACCCAAGATGTACCCCAAAGTGGTCACAAAATGAGCACCCAGGTCACGAGGTCTCACACTTTTATAAGTTCTGGTACACTAGCATATTAGAATCAATTGTCCAACCATAGTTTCAGGTTATGAAGCTCCATCCTCCTTGTTTTTTTCGTCTCACTTCACCATTGTTTTCATTCTTGGGCCTGAAAGTTGTCCTTGGTATCAAACTAGAGAAGGAATTGTTTTGTCTATCTGCACCATGAAGAGAGCTTAGTAGCACTTAATATGAAACCTAAAACTACCCACCAAAACAGCACAGAGTCTAAAAAATATAATAGCTAAAGCCTAAGGCATCAGACCCTTCCTATGAGCCTTGCCTCTGACCCTGGATGATCTGCACACATGGCTGGGATAAACATCTCTGTGGAACCCAGGCCCTTCCTGCCTCTTTGCCATTGCTGTAGCAGCAGCTATCCTGGCTTACAACATTTTGGGATGTCATAGTTGTTATTTCAGTTCCAGTTTAAATGCCGCTGCTCTGGATTCCCTCTGCCCCTCTGTGCTTGTTTTCAGGATCACCTTGTCAGTGTGGGACTCATAAGGGAGATGAGACACTTTCCCATGTGCCACAGACAGGGACAGATGCTCCAAGTGTAGGCTCCCACAACTGGTGAGGGTGACAAACTTCCCCGGTTGCCCAGACAGGTATATCAAAAGTAGAATCATAGAGTGGTCTGGGTTAAAAGGCGACATTTTGTTCCAAACCCCTTTCACGGGCAGGAACGTCTTCCACTAGACTTCAATTTAAACCCATTGACCCTATGGAAATACTTGGGATGAAGGAAATCTTAGCAGTAATTTCCTTGTTTACAAGGAAAGGCTGAGCTAGGTCATCAGTAAAACAAAACTTCCTTGCTGTAGCACTTGTCCTAGAGATCAGCAATGCAGGATTGCAACGCATCAATGCATATACAAATTGGAGAGCACTGTTCCCACACTCTATTTCCCACTGCCAAGCCTAGAAGAACACTGGACAACCCAGAAAATCTTTGGCTTTGAAGAAAAACTTGCAAATAGCAAGGAAGGGACCTAGCTGTTTTGCCAGCCAAACCCTGTAATCTGGAAATAAATGAGACACTGTGGCCAGCAGCACTCTCAGAGCAGGAAACCAGGGAGCTGGAGAGCAGAGGTACACATTATCCTGCAGGTCCAATGTGGGCTGTGGTAGATGCAGAGAGGGATAAATACAGAAAAAAGTTGAGGTGATTTGGGGATGATGAATCAGTGAAAAAAGGTGCTGCTTTGGGACATTGGACAGAAAGGGAAAATAGAAGAATAATGTCAAAACAGGAGCCATGTGAAACTGTCTCCTCAAAAAGTGCTCTGCACACAGTGCATGCCCTGACTAAACGGAGTGGATCTCTTCCACTTGGAAGTGTCAGCAGACTCGCTGTGGCACCTCAGTTGTGCTGGTTAAATGCTCAGTGTGGATGCTCAAGTTCACATGAGTGCTGCCATGGTGTCAAAAGTTTTGCTGGGCTGCAAATCACCTGGCAGAGCCAAACTCCAAACTGTCCCTACTGCCCCTGCAGGTGTTTGGGAGTAGTGAACAAGAAAGAAGACAGAACAGTTTTATCCAGAAGCTTACACTGACATTTTTATCCCATTACAGTCATACACACTCAAAGAGTCCAAACATATCAGGCCAAAGGGCACTATAAGAATTTAAACAGTTTCAGACTCTTCTGCAACTGCTCAGTCTTGTTAAATCTCAGTGTTATTCCTCACTGAGTATTCAAGCCATAAACTCAGACACAAAAGTTGTTTCTTCCCTCTCCTCCCTTGATTAAGCTGCATGGCCAGATTAAGCCTGTGTATGTATGTTGTAATTTCCATTGGTGAGTATCAACCTTTTCTGAAGAGCAATGGAAAACTGCTGGGGTGTGTTCAGCCTATTTGCTGAGCTCTGAATTTACAGTATTGTTTATCAGATTTCTCAATATTTACACTCGGTTCCCATCTCAGTAAACAGATGACATATTATAGGATTCTTCTACTCAAAAACCCCAAGGAAATGCAAAGCAGAAACTCTTTGCAGCAGAAACCCATAAATGCAAAAGACGTTGAAATTAGCTTCCTTCCAATGCCTTTTTCTTTGTCCATTATTTATAGATAATGTGCAGTTCATATGTATGTAGAGCATGAGCACTATTGGAATATTGGCATTGCTTGATGGGTTCAGATTCTCAGCATTTTTAACTCACACAGAGACAATTTCCAGATGCTTCAGGGGAAAGATTTCTGTAAAGAATGATAATAGGAAGGCCAGCCCCTAAACCAATTCTTCTTTACTGAAAAACTTGGTATGTGACAGAAGGTGAGGAATATACTCTGCATTTTTTGAAGCTCAGTTGAGTGAAGAATGAGAAAATGTCCCTGTTTATATATCAGTGCCTGGTGGCACTGATCCTGTGTGGATCTGAATCCTGTGTGGTTCTGGCACACTCCATGATCCTTGGGCATTGAATTGCCCAGGTGAGTGTCTTTTGATGAATATGTTTGATATTTTTCTTCTTTTACTTGAGTATGGTATTGGCCACACCTTTCACTTTGCTTTGTATTTTTTTGCAATATTTCTGTTTGTCTCTGTTGGCAGACAGTGACCTACATCACTTGGTGATGCCCTTGCATATGAGCTGTCCACCTTCTGCACAGGAAAGCCCTTTGGTAGCAGCCCCAGACAAAACTTCTCCCTTAAGGGGATTTTGTCTGTGCTTTAAAGGCAAGGAGGACAGTTCATGAAATAAGGGAGTATTTCCAAATCTGTGCTGCATCCTGGTTTTAGCTGCAGTCACTGCAATGCTGTTGAGTCTGAGTGGCAGCCCAAGCCTTGCCCTGAAGTGGAAAGGCTGCCAGTGCCCCAGGGAGGTCTGTGAACCACACAGGATAGTGCTGGTGAGCACAGATTCAGAAGAGCCAGGCACTGAGAAAGCAAACAAGTCCCTGGCTGGGATAGGACCATGGTATACATGTACATAGCTTTTACCTCGGAAGGAGAAAATCCCTCTTATTTTATTGAAGGAAAGCTGTTGTTACTTCTGTATTGCACTTTTTTGTTTTTAATTAAATTATTTTACATAATAAATCAAGAAGTGCACCTGCAGTAAGCAATGTAGATTGGACAAAATGTTGATTTTAATTATGCTAAGTTTATTCAACTGTGTTAATGCCAATAACTCCATCTGGCTGAAGCAGCAAGCATGATTTAGCATTTATTTCCAGGTAGACAAAGCTTTGGTTTGTGCAGCCTGAAAAGAGGGGAGCTATTGAAGGGAATTTGATTACAATGTTTTATTTAGCAAATTAATCTTAAGCTTCAAGAATATAATAATAGCAAATAACATGATATGAACTTCATCTACATCAGAATAAAAGGGGGGCATTCCCTGCATATAAATTGCCTTAATATGGAACCAGTTTTGGCAATAGTTTTAATTCAGTAATCTGTACCTCAAAGAGTTAAATGAATGAGGGGATTTTAAATATTATGTTTTATTGAATATTGATGTGATTCTTTGTTATAATACACACTAGCTGCTAAGGTGTGACAATTCTCCTTTGTGTTTCTTGGTTCATATTAATTCAGTTTTTTGTTAAGAACACAAGTTTTCTTCTTTTCTAGTGCACAGAGGTAGACAAACCACCCAAAGACAAGCATATTTTCAGAGGTTGCAAAGCTGTCAGGACAAACTCATTCATTCTGCATTTGGACTTTGAAGAATGTGCACAGCAATCAGGGCCCTATCTGAAAGAGCTGTGTGCTACTTTTTAAGGGAAAAAGCAAATGTACAACCTCATTAACATGAGTTACTGTTGTTAAATAGCCAGGAGATATGGAAAGAAGCAGCAAGTTGGCAGACCCTTGTGGTTCATGAGCCAAATGAGTATGGAATTGAAGAGGTTGCCATGAAAAGGAAACTTCTTGCATAGTGATTTACAGTGCAAGTGCCTAAGCATAAACCAGAAATACTTTAGGGGTTGGAAATACTGAGATTTAATATGTATTTTCATGATTATTAAATAAATTCTTCCTTTTTAATAGCATCTTCTGTAAAGCTGCTATTTAAGAGGTCAGTCCATTAGATACACAGCAGATACGGGATATGAAGAGCTCAGCTTCCTAAAAGCTACTGCAGTTGTAGTCCCTAGCCCTGATGTCTGTGGCTAATCTCACAAGTATTCACACAGACTATGCCTGAGATGTAAGATTTACAATATAAACCATAATAGAAAAGTCTCTTTTTCAGCCTGAGGTTTGCCCAAAAAATACAAATAATTACAGTGCTTCCTTCTCAGCTGATTTTGTGGAAAACAGAAAACCCAGACACCCCTGGTCTTCAGGTTTGGCTATTTCACCACAAAGTTTCTACTCTTTCATTAGAGAACCCCAATGTACAAGAAGCAAGAGCTGAATTGCTTATCATATTAGAGACATTAGAGCTGCAAGCAAACAAATCCCCTCTGGTGACCAGGCTCTCCTGTGCAAGGTGTTATTCAGACATGTGCAGGACAGGACTGCTTTGTTCCAAAGAACTCAACAGACCTGGGAAATGTAAAATACAAAGTTACTGCTAAGAAATGGTAAACAGAGGGATGTGTACATTGTGTTGTCAGTGCTGGGCTGGGCTTAGCTTCACTGCTGAAATTATATCCCTAACAGATGTCACTATGGAGGGAAATGGTGGAAAAATAATTAGTGTTAATGGCAGCTCAGTAAATTAAACTTGCAGACTCAATTACTTGGTACTCCTATCTTTGTAGGTGCTGTGAGGATCCCTAGGATGGCAGATAAATGGGTCTGGATCATAGAATCACCAGCTAGTATTTGAGTTGAAATGCGAAAATTGAGACACGAGTCCCACCATAACAGCAAATGTGGCATCCTTTAGGCACAGGTTCCAGATAGTAGCTTGCAGGTCAGCATGGTCATCTGACCCTGTGTGGACCAGGTGTCAACAAAAGATTCTCAGTTACTCCCTTCCTTAACTGGACAAGGGAGAGAAAACATAACAAAAGGCTCATGGGTTGAGATAAGGATAAGGAGATATCACTTAGCAGTGATTGGCATAGGCAAAACAAAATCTATTCGAGAAAAGTAATTTATTGGCAATCAAAACCCGATTAGGGTAATAATAAAAAGCCTGAAATTTTAAAACACCTCTCCCTCACTCCTCATTTCCTCCCATGTTCAATTCACTTTTGAGTTCTCTGCCTTCTCCATCTCAGCAGCACAGTCATACAGGGCATGGAGTCCGTGGTCAGTTTATCATAGGCTGTCTCTGTCATTCCTTCCCTTCAGGTTGTCTCTGTCATTCCTTCCCTTGCTCCAGTGTGGCATCCCTCTCATGGGAGACAGCCCCCAGTTCTCCAATGTGAGTCCTTCCCACAGTTCTTCACAAACTGCTCCAGTGTGGGTCTCCCATTGGGTAGCAAGTCCTGCCAGCAAACCTGCTTCAATGTGGGCTCCAATCTCCATGGCTCCACAGGTATCAACAGAAGCCTGCTCCAGCATGTTCTTCCTGTAGGGTCACAACCTCCTTCAAGCATCCACCTGCTACAGCATGGGGTCCTCCATGGCTGCAGATGGATCTCTGCTCTGTTGTGGACCTCCACAGGCTCCAGGGGCACAGCTGCCTCACCACGGGATTGCACCAAGGGCTGCAGTGGAATCTCTGCTCCAGTGCCTGCTGTCCCTCCTTCTCCACCAGCTTTGCCACCTGCAGACTTTTTTGTTCACATATTCTCATTCCTTTCTTCTGGTTACTGTTGCACCACCATTTTTCCCCCTTCTTAGATACATTATCCCAAAGGCACTACTGCTGTCATTGATGGGCTCAGCCTTGGCCAGTGGTGGGTCCATCTTGGAGCTCTGTCAGACACAGGTGAGGCTTCTAGTAGCTTCTCACAGAAGCCACCCCTATAGCCACCCTATTGCCATGCAAACCCAGTGCATTCAGGGAACAGGGAGCTTCTCACCCCATGAGGTATCTCTGAAGGAGCAGAGAAGGATGGAGGATGAGGGATGGAGGACAATTCAGAGGCTGAAATATATCTTTGAATTAGCATTGGAACACAGTGCCGTAAGAGGCAAGGGATAAAGCTGCACATCGCTGTCTCTCATTGGAGAGGGCAGTGTCCATCTCCAGTGCAGCATGAAGTACACTCTGGAAAAAATTTTGAGAGGAAAGAAGGGTCCTGGTTTGGATCATTGATGTGACAAAGCCCACAGAAAAGGACTGACATTGTGCTGGAACACAAAAAAATAATAAACCCTTGTTTGTCTGCCTCTGCAGAGCATGGAGAGGGAGTGGAAGCTGGGCTGCTGCCCAGGCCCAGCATGCCCCTGCATAGCCTTTATTCAGATCTAGATCATCCTGGAGAGGACAAGAACTTTCCCATTCACTCAGGGTGGTGGCCATGCCAATGTGTCCCAAGGAACATGGTAGCCCTGGCAGGGCATTCAGGACAATGTGGCAGACATCCAGGGAAGAGAGCTTCTTGTTTTCTTAATTTTTGTGTAGGATGTGGGGGACCATTCACGTCTATCCAACTTTGTCCTTTCCATTGTGAGACCTCTTCTCCCTGCTGGAGTGAGCATTCCTCCTGTGCCCTGCTGCTGGCTGCATAGTGCACACCAGGCACTGCAGCTTTGCAGTGGCAGCCTGACCCCAGCAGCAGCTGCACTCCCTGGCCAGGGGCCCCTCCCTCTAGGACGGGGTTGGTGTCCATGGGGCCGTGCATGGACATTGTGCCCCCTTCACTCAACATGTGTTTTCCAGAGCAGCTTTATTTATAGAAGGAGATGCAGAAAGGAGGAAGATGAGCATTTCTGGTGGCATTGGACTGGTGGTTGTCTGCTGAGACATTGTTCTGTACTTTGGTGCTCATTTTTGTTTAATGTATTGCCCTTCTGTGTTTATTTTACAGGTGTTTATTTTGGATAGGGCTCTGTTTACATTTCTGTTTTTACGTGGAGTGCACATATGTTGATATTTGCTTTGCCAGGACTTGGCATTCCTTTTCCTCCTTTCCACTCAACCCTCACCTCAGACAAGCCACTGGTCATAGCCAGCAAGTTAAAGGTTCTTTTTGCTCTCAGCCCACTTGCCACTCACCAGCCCTTGGGATCCTCACTGAGTCAGCTTTGACAAAGCATGTTTATGTTTCAAAATTCTTCAGAGCATGGCTGGTATCAGCACTCCCCATCCCCTCTACCCCCTGGTGCACCAGAGGACAGATGTGATATTCTTCACATGTAAAGCATCTGAATTACACCACTGAAAAAAAGCCTTTCTGCCTCTTCTCTCCTCGCAGAGTGACCTGGGCTCAGCGGGAGTTTCACATCCCTTTCAGCCATGTCTGCACAAACCCAGCTGCAGTTTTTCCACTGATTTCTGCTGAGGTGGTGCAAAAGCTGACAAATCAAATCTTTCCTGTCCAAGCCATGAAGTTAGGTAGGTGGAGCTTAACTATTTCTTCAGAGGGAAGGAAGCCACTGAATACCTTGTACATGAGGTTTCCCCCTCTGTGACAGCTAAAAAGGCAGAATGAGGATGTTCTACACACTAACTGAGCTCTCACTTACATTGTCTCTCTTACCACAGCTGAAGTTCCTAGGAAACAGGGAATAACATTCACTCAGACTTCACTTGTGGACGAGCTCGCTCCTTTTCTCCAATTTCTTTTTGCAGCAAAGTCCTGTCACTGTTTTGCTGGAAGCTTCTTTGCATCTCTTTTGTTAGTTTTGGGATCTCAGCCTCTTGCCCAGTGTCTGGGCTTTGCTCTGTGGTCCCCCTCTGATACCATGCCACCATTTCTGCCTTTCTACAGCAGCTCTTACCAGGTTCATGAGAGCTCTGATGGTGGGAAATCCAGCCTGATCACTTGAGGGCATTGCAGACCTCTTCAGAGCAAACCCTTGAAGTGACACTGAAGAAGGGCTTTGTGAAGTTTGCAGCACAACAGGTGAATACACTGTGACTCCTCTGGAAGAAAATCCATGACATTTTTAGGACTCTTACAGGTGGATGCTGGGATGTGACAATTGAAAGCTTGTAACCTCTTGCCTATTTTGGTTTTTTGTTTTTTTTTTTTTTTTTATATAACTCACAGGCAAGAGCTACATGCACTCAAAAAGTCATTCAACTGAACGTGCATGTCACCTACAAATAGTGTGCACATGCATTTAATACCACTTGAGCTAGCAAAATATTGCAGAACATTTGAGTTTTTCTCCTCTGTAACACAGCTGACTAACAAAAAAATGAAAATCTGATGAGAGAACTCTCTTCTGACACCTTCTGATGGCCAGACAGGACAGTGTCACAGACCTCAGATCTGTACTGAGCCCACAGATTCTCACACCAGTGGTGGCAGATGACATCAGTCACCTCCTAAGAGATAGCTCCTAAGAGTGACCTCCTATCCTTCAGGTGCCACAAGAATAGCTCTAGTCAGGAAAATTGTGTTTCCAAGCAGAGAAAACTGAGGGACTGAGGGACAAATATAAACACTTTGGTCTGTCCTTGAGAGTGACAGCACTGCTCTAGCTCTTTCAGAGACACCTTCCCTCCGTTCTTCTCACATCTGTTGGATGCCTGCAACCAGGAGACTCATGGGAAGGCAAGAGGTGAGGAGCCATTGTGGAGTTCTTGCAAGATATAAGGATGAACCTGGGTGGAGGAAGAAGGATGGCTTTCTGGGTACAGAAGTACCTATAGCATGAGGCCAAGGTTTGGGTTTGTGTTCTTTAGGGATATGCAGGAGTGACAAACTGAGGACTGGTGGATTTTCCCTGTGGACAGGGAGAGCCTTGGAGCAGGCAGCCTCAGTCCCTGCCTCACTAGCATTATCTTCCTTAGGCACTCTCTAGGGCAGAATTTCTTTTATTAAAACCAAGGTCCATACCCATGAAAATAATTAGACATTTGAAGTAGTCCCTAGCTGGGAAGTGGGCACCTGAATCCACAGTTTAGGTTCTCTATACTACTCTTGGGCTGCCCCAGTCTGGAAAATGCTGGAGGTAGTCCAGTATCAGAGTTTTTTGCATTTGCTCTGCCAATTTTGCCAGTTGGTGCATGTGCATTGCCAGAGGTGCCTCACAGACCCCTGTGGGCCCCACTGAGCATCTGGAGCTCAGAGAACATGGGCTTTTCTCCATGAAAGACTTCAGTCTTGTTCCTGTCCTGACTGCCACACCATCAAGATGGGCAGAGGCTGACTGCAGAAAAGGGGAGGCCCTGGAAGAAATTCTGTCTGTCCAGTTTGGTCCATCTCTGTCTAAGAGTACACAGGTACTGAGACCTCCTGGCTCATGAGCTGTCACACAAACCCTTCTTCTCTTCTAGGCCTGCTCCACTGTGTCTGGCTGTCTCAGAGCTCTGCTGGTACAGGAGCAGCTCAAAGACCTAGCAAAACTGGTGCATGGGGCTTCACTTATGAACCCTCAGCACCAAGCCCAAGAAATGAATAAAATATATATTGATTAAACTATATGGATAATCTATGTATTTTATGCCCAGTTGATCTTTAAATACTCCAAGGTCATAGAAATCCTTAGAATTTTTATTTATTTTTTATTTCGAATATTTGTAGAGATCTCACTGTTTGTTGACCAGCACATTAAAAATCTTCATTTCATTTTGCCACTGAGCTCATGAAAAAAACAGAAAGAAATTTTTATTCATCTCTATCCTGTCCTTGTCTGCTCAGAAGTGCAAGGATGCCAGCTTCTAGGAAAAACAAGAGTAACAAGTTTAGGATTTGAAAGCTCTATGATAGAGCTCACATGTGAGAGCTATAGCTCCAGTTCCTGATGTCCTCATGCAGCTTGACACAGTGTTACAATTGTCTCATTTTCTTGGGGAGGGCTCATAGGTCTCTGCTGCCCAGTGAGATACTGCTGGTAAACTGATGCTGCAGGAGTGCCCACAGTGTAAATCAGAACCCTAAAAATGGTCTCCGGAGGCTTTCAAACTGTAGTGTCAGTACAGAGACAAAGTAGGGATTGCTCTCAAATACAGAAGATGTGGTGCCTGTTCAATCACAAAGACCCAGGGAAAACACAGCCATATTCCATGATGTTTTTTGAAAGCACATTGATTAGAGAAACTGCCATTTCCTTAGGAAGCATGAAGTCCAGTGCTCAAACATATAGTCTGTTGCTCCTTCATGTGGTGCTGTGGCATCCTGCTAGAGCAGGTGTCTCTCTGCTGAGCCTGAAGCCCCTGCAGCCTCTGCAGCCCACACAGGAGCCCTCAGCTTCCACCACCAATGCCACTGGGGAGGACATCCCTGTCTCCTGGGGGACCCCTCTGCACCTCGGGAATCCTGCCAGGCCTCAACAATTCACAGATGATGTCTCCTTTGTCACAACCATCACCTCCCCTCAGCCACCAGACCCCTCAGAAGTGTCCCAGCAGCAAACAGATGGTTGTGCTCACTGCAAGGGGACAGGAGGTCATTCTGAAGGCTGGCAACCTCATACTGCTTTCTGTGTGTCTTGTGACATACATAGGGCACAGATGGAGTCAAAATGCTGTTAACTTCACTGGAAAGGGACAAACCACTCCAGCAGGCACCTTTCTCTCCTCTGTGTCTCAGGGGCTGAGGCACCTTGCTTAGCTGTGATCAAGCATATTGTATATAGTTACAAGGTTATATACTCATATAACTAAAACTAATTTCAGACTATTATTGGGGAGCTCTGACCCGTGAAGATCTTGAAAAAAAATCTGAGTTATGGTGGTATAAGACTGAAGGGATGCCAAATTCAGGATTTTTAGTAGGATTTCTCATTACATATTCTCTGACTTTGTACAGCCTCTCTTATGTTCACAGCAATTGATTTCTTCTTATTTGATTGGATTTGCAGAAGTACTTGTTTCCCTCTTTCTGTAAGCCTCACCTGCATTTAGAAAAACTTTTTCTGGCTCATAAAATGGGACAGGTTTGATTCTCTGCTACAGACTCGGCATGTTTGTAAAACACTTAGTGACAATAGACATATTTTAAAGTTAATTACTGAATAGAGATTGAATAGGGGTTCTTTTCATATTGCTGCAAATATGCTCCACGCCTCTATTTCAAATATTGTACTTGTTAGTCACTTAGGCCCTTGTCCAACAACTTTTAATATCACTGGAAAGACTGACGCTGGCTGAAGGGACTGCTGGATTAGGCATTACAGTGCAATAGTTCTGACACTTGCAAGATTTTTAAGCTGCTTTTACTCATTTTATTGTGAGGTGTGAGGCTGGTTGTGTTCCCAGCTCCATGTATAAGGGGGGAGGGGTAGCTCTGGGAGGAATCCTGGCACCATGCTCCTCATTACCATCCAGTTTCCCAGCTTCTCACTTTATGGTAATTAAGAGGTTTGGTCCTCACTGCTCAAGTGGGGGGTGTTCCCAGCCAGCTAAATTATATAAATAAGCAGACATGAGGCTGGGCATCATGCAGGGTGGCTGGCAGTGGCTGGAAACCTTTGTAAAGACTCCTGCCACTCCCGTCCCAAGCCCTGCTGTAAATCAGTGATTAAGTGCTCAGACAGCAGATTAAGAGAAGCTGCTGGGGACAGCTCTCCTGAGCCGCCACTGGCAGCACCAGAAGCAGAAGTGTGAACAGGAACAAGTAGCAGGATGTGTCTCCTGAAAGGCTGCAAATATGTGAAAGCAGGTCCTCAAATCTTCATGCCAGTGCCTGAACACACCAGAAGTGCTTTTGTGTGCCGACACAGGCTGTGAGAAGGAAAGTGCCTCCAGCTTTTGAAAGCCACCCCCAACCAGGCATTCTCTTTGATGCCATGATCCCTGCTGGAGCAGGACTTTCCTTTGCAAATTTGGATCATCCTCCTATTCTACCTTTTCCTCATGCTTCTCCTGGCTGCTCATCCAGGGCATCTCACCTCCCCATTCTCAGTCACAGCCCAGCTCTCCACTCCCATCCTCAGAGTCAGCTGATATTGGTAGTAAATCTCTGCTCCTGCCAGGTATTAAGCTGATATCAATTTAGAAATTCTTCCTAGAATTTAACTTAAATCTTGACGTTTTGTGTTTAAAGAGTAAACAGTGTCTGCAAAGCAGCTAAAGGTTGTGCAGGACTCCTTTCACACAGTGGCTGGTCCAGGATATGGGACCTCCCCAAGGTGCAGTAGACCAGCCTTCATATTTAAGTGCTGACCTCTAGGTGAAGGAATAGATCTGGTCAGAGATCTGGGCAGGGGCACTCACTCATTTCCCATCACTGTTTGCAGTGAGGTTGGGTGCTGGGCCAGGCTGGGCACTTGTGTCCCACATGCCCCTTGGCTGCACAGGCTCCAAGTGTGGGGGTTATTTGTCCTCCTTCCTGCCCTCGTGCTCCTGTGACAGCTGCTGGCATCTTTTCTTCCTGGGATATATTGCTCAGGTCCTGCTTCTTGTTGGAAAGGATACAGGTCCACCTCTGATTAGTACTCAAAATAATAGCAAGGCAGGTTTTAAAAGACATGGTGGGAGGATTAGAAATAGAACTAGAAATAGATACCTAAAGCTTTGAAGTATTGGTAAACATTCAGGAGGGTCAAGGCCACTGGGAGGGGCATGCCAGACCTGCCTGTCCCAGTGTGTCTGAGATGCCTGCAGTGCTGGTCACACACGCTGAAAACAATTCCCAGTCTCCTGAACTTGCTAAGTGTATCAGCACAGTGGAGTTGGCCTGAAACATTTGTAACAGTCTGGCTCTGGACACATTTCCATGCTTCTTGGTCCAAAATCTGTCTCCAAGTATGGTGAACTAAGCAGTATGTGGCTGAAAAACACAAATAGTTTCCAACTGTTTCAATAAAGAAGTGTCTCATAAATATCACCAAGACTTTACTACACTAACCTCTGATACAATTCATTTACTGAAACCAGGGTCTGACTTGCAGGGTCTATGCTCTGAACTACCACAGATGTCAAGTGTTCAGAGGGAGCAACATCCTTCTCAGGTGTCTTGAGGAGCTCTCTCAGGATTGTTTTCAGCTTTGGGTATGAATCTCTTCAGAGGAGTGATATGCCCTGCAACAGCTGTGTTGCTGTCCCCAAACAGTCTTTCATCCCTCTATTGATTACATCTGGACAAGCTTCACTGAGTAGGAAAACCCAGTAAGAGAAGAAATTAGCTTTGTGTGTTGAAGGCTCTGGCAGAAGGTAGGAGCTGCATTGTAATTACTTTGCTTTTCTCTAACTGGTCTCTGGTGATACCACCAATGAAAATAACTACCCTATTTAAAGCTTTGATGCATTTTCCCCTGTTCCGCAGTAAAGATCATGTATCATAACAATGTGGAGGGAGCAAGGGCCTTTAGGCTGCCCAAAGTCTACTAGTTTTATTCTCATTTAGCCCTGCTTCCATGTGATGCAATGTAAGTCTGTCCTGGATCTAACTGCTTTCTGGAACTCCAGGGAACCTCCCATGAACTGGGCAGAGCTGCTTACACCCACATAAGTAGGAATGGGACTGCAGATGATAGATTTACTGGTTTGGGATTTTTTTTTTAAAGATGATGGGGAAACAGAGACAGCTTTGGTGATAGTTAATACCAGACTTTTCCAGACTTGTGACGTAGTTTATCCTACAAGCCCTAAATTCTGGGTGTCACTAGACCTCCTGTTTAGTAGGATGCAGTGTGAACTAATCTCAGCACACACATAACAGGCAGGGATTCTTTCCAACCCAGTGCTGGTGTTGGTTTAGCTGGGCTAGCTCTCAGTGCTGGGACAGCAGATAAACAGGAAACTGAGAACTGTGAAGCTCATCCCAGCAGGTTTGCAGGTCTGTTACCTCTACTATGACCCAATTATATTGGATTGTACATTACTTGGAGAGAAAGTAGTAGGCACTGTTAAGCTTTAAACTGAAGACAAAGGGGGTGGAACAGCTCAGCCCAAGTTGAGCTCAATGCTCAAAGGAGACCTTTGCAGAAAAAATCCCCTGAGAAGAGATATTTGAACTGAAGATTAAAATAGCTGCCAAAGTGAGGAAGATCATTTGAGGAAAGCTGTAAAAATTACAAACCACTTTTCCATTTACATTGCCTCTTTCCTCTTTCAAAAGGGGGTTAAATGACCGGTCTGTGCAAGATGCCAAGATGCCATAGCTCTTCTTGTGTGCAGCAAAACCACCTGAAACTTGGGAACTTTGCCTTGAAGAGACACCCAGACAATATGAGAATTTTTTTCTCCATGCTTGACAGAGGCTCGATGTACTCCCTGGGAGTCTGGTTCCTGCCAGAGGATAGCCCAGGGACATGCAGCAGGCTGCATAGCCCAGGGACGTGCAGCAGGTGCATGCCCCAGTGGTGTCCGGCCTAGTTCCAGAGTGGTTGTACTGTGTCTGGCTGGAATGGAATTAACTTCCTTCAGTCAATCCACTACAATTATTAATGGGTTCCAGAGTTGCTATGCACAAGAGAGAAAATTAGGCCAATAGTTTCCCCAATGCAGAGTAGTCCAGGATGTAAATGGCTCTTGTGAAAGTCTCTGCCTTTGTTGTATCGCCCTGCTGCTGAAAGTACTGTATCCCTCTGGAAGATTCACTTTTTTCTTGCCAACTTGCCAGTTTCCACAATTTTGACATTGTGAGGCTCGTTTCACAGAACCTATGGATTATTTTCACATGAGAAAAGCTGCAGAGGAGGAGTGTGGCCTGTGGTTACCTTCGGTGAGGGCAGTATGCCAGACCAGGTGCCACATCCAGGATCTGCTATGCTGTATATTAGCAGGAGCAGAAGATTGCTCCTTTTGCCCTGCTGGACAGTTAAAATGGAATTTCTTTGAGCATACAGTCTCTCTGAGCATGTCTTCATCTCCTGTCTCGCTGTGCCCCCCAAGCAGCTTTTGAAAGCACTGCACAAATCCAGTCAGACTGGCAGAAATCTCCCTTCTGGGGAAATCTGCTCTGAAAATACAAGTTCCTCTGTATTTTGTTAAAACTAAAAACTTTTTTAAATAAACCCAAATTAACAATCTTCTACCAAATTATATACAAAGACATTTTAGTCCTTCTTTTTGCAGTTTAATCAGTTCAGACATACTGCAAAACCATTCATGCAGCACACGATGAAGCCAACCATTACTACCATTATCCATGTCCATGTCCAAACCATCCACGCAGAGTAGCAGGAGGCTAATCCAGAGCATGGCTGGTCTATGGACACTGGGGGTGACCTGGGTGCCCCACAGAAGTAGCTCAAAAACAAAATTGAAGAACTGGAAGGATTCTGTATCTGTCTTCAGATGTGAAGAGGGCTTGTTTGGGAGCCTTGTAGTGAAGAATCATGGGGTACATGGAGCAAGTCTGGGGTGGCTGTGATAGGGAGCATAGGGGCCATGAACACAACTTTAGAGGAAACTACATATTTGCTTTGCCCCTTTCATAGCAAAATAGATTTATTTCAACCAGTAGTAGGAATCAGTTCCTGCTTATCCTAGGAACTTCCACTGTTGCCTTTCCTAGCATTGTTTTAATTTTATATGTAATTCTATTGGCTTATTTTGCTTGCTGTTTCAAAAATGAAAGGCCATACTTATGTTAAGACCAGGCAATAACTTTTCCCCTTCATTTTGGCCTGCTCCCTTTCTTTTGATCAGCTACCTTGATCTAGTCCTGTCCTGTCAGTGTCATGGTGGCACTTTCTCTGTTGTGTAAATGCCATTTACTGTGTACCCACAGCTCAACTGCTTTATGTTCATTGTTGCTAATCCACCAAAAACCTTAAAATCCTCTAAAAATTGCCCTTTGGCAATGTGAAAATCTCCCTTATCCAATTAATTTTTCAACAGAGTATTTCCAAGAGATAAATCCAGGCTTACTTTATATTGTTTTTGTTTTTGCATTGCCTAGTTATGAGAAGTTGTGTGACAACAGTTCAAAATGGTGGCTATCTACCAGCATAGTGGAACTTGCTTTTTTTTGCCTTTTAGGAAGGACTCATGCCTTTTTTTTCAGAACAGACATACCTTTTGGTAAAACAATTCAAAAGAGTTGCAGACAAATATGCAGACAGTTAAGAGAAATAAAATGCTTGAATTGTGTCTCCCTTTTATTGTGGACTGTACTTTCAAGGAGTCACTGCTCTTTGCCAAACACATATCTTGAAAAGGAAAGTTTTGAGTCAAGTCTAACTGACCTAGCAGTAGGGTGAAAGGTGAAATATATCACTGCCTCCCTTGTGTCCTCAGGGAAGTGTCCGTGGGATAAGCAGGATGTACTTGGACACAGTGATGGCCAGTGTTTCATACCCTCCATACCTTTTTGCATAATGTTTTTTAGCGCATACAGTCTGACCAGAGCTGAAGGGAACAGAGCTGAGAACTAGCTTTGTTTTCTCCAGCTAGGCAAGCTTCCCATTCCTCAAGCATCTCTGCCTCTTCCTAGTTTGAGTTTGTCTGTCCATCCTCTGACATTGTGATCATCTTGCATGTAGGCAGCATCTTCATCACCATATTTCACCAGCAAAATATTGCTTTTTGTGCCATTATAAATTAGAGCACACCCAGGCTCCACCCTTGAGGAGCCCTGCCATACTCCACCTGCCAGACTGCTCCAGGCTGAGGAAATTGTTGTCCACTGGCCAGTTCCTCTTCACCTTACAGTTCTTGTAGCTTGCATAATCTCTGTTTTCTCTAATACTTACCCATATTGTCCCTTGTTGGGTGGCTTAGCAGAGTCTAGGTAAATAACATTTCCTTTGGCCAGTAAAATCCTTTTATCAAAAGAAGATATTGGCTAAGCTGAATGCATCTGTTTCATGATGATATGGGCTTGTATTCACTTCCTCTGTGTTTATTCCTCCCTTAAAATCTGACTTCATGCTTTTTATGCTACATAGACCAGATAAAGGGACACGTATTTGTGACATTACTTAGAATTGTTTGATTAGAAACAGCCTGAACTAGAAATATTTTTTTAAACACTTGCTGCCAGACCTATTGTTTAATTTACCACCTCTTACATTATTCTTTGAGTCTTAGATACAGATCATCTGGTCTTTTGATTCAAACACATTAAAGTCTTCAAATGTTATTCCACTGGTAATATTCATCCCCATATTCTATCTGATTAGCTACCCTATCTTTGCCCCTCTTTTCATTGTCCTGTTGTCCCACAGATTGAGATGAAGGATTAAATTTGTTTTGGGACTATACCCAGATCATCTTTAACTTGGATGTCACCTTTTCTCTACATAATTACTTCTCTCTGTCTTTTTTCTTTTTTTCGTTATGCCGGCTTGCAGCGCTTAAATACTTCGGTGAGTTTAATTTGCAAAGCTAGCATTGTTTTGGGGCAGTTCTTACTCAATAAAATTTAAAAATTTCAATCTCCTTTTCACTAGTTTTTGGTAACATTTAATCAAATTCAGCATGAAAAGAATTCACTCTCCTGTTTGAATCTTCCTGAAGCAGATAAAATATGCAGCTTGCACAGCCCTGGGGAGCAGAGAGCTCTGCTCTCCGGCCCCATGATGAGTCTCCAGGGACCAGGGCAGGGAAGAACTGTGAAGGAGCAAACAGGTCGATTTAATGCCTTGGAGGGTCTGTGCCCACCTGGAAAAGGAGGCTGAGCAGGACTGGGTGATAGCATTGCTCAGACTCAGGGAGTCAGGAGCAGAGATTTCTGCATCTACCTCTATTTATCTTGTCTTTGTATCTTCTTTAAAAGTTAATGCATTTGTAACCTAGAAGCCATCCTCAAACTGGGGGGGCATTCACCTCCTGAAGAAACAAACAGGGTACACCAGCTGGAAAATGCTGCTCTTGACAACACTGATGAGGGGATGAGGGCGAGGCCTGGATCTGAAGTGTCCAGCCGTGCCTTGTCATCTGGCTTACTGAAGTTATGTCCCTCTCATGTCAGTGACAGCTTCAGTTTTGCTCTGGTTTGTTTTGTTTTGATGAGTTTGGTTGCTGGGATTTAACACAACTGGGCGCCTGTCCCACTCAGAGATAGTGTGGGAAAGCAGCCATTGTTTTCGCTCTCTGTGAAGAGTCCAGGGACATCTGTTGTGCCTGGATAGGAACAGGAAGGTGCTTCATGCAATGAGGCCTTTCACTCAAAGGACAACATAATAGTTCTTAGTTCCTGCTAAAGACAGATAGGCGCTATAAATGCAGCAATATTGGTAACTGAATCTTACAGAATCTGGCTGTTCCTAGGTTGTTTTTGTTTTATTCTTGGGTATTTCTACATGTTTCTGGCAGGCAGTTGTCAGCTCTGTCTTACTTGTGCTCTTCAGCAACCAAATATTGTCTAAGTGTGGCTTCCTTCTTTGCTTAGTTTTGGTGTATTTTTTTCCATGTAAACCACACTCATGTGGTTTCCAATCAATTCAAACCAGGGCAGAATGAGCTCATACCTGCCTGCAAAAAAACGTGTGCATGCATACCCATGGAATCAGCTAAGTCAATGGAAAGACTGATTGAGTTGACTTGTGGGAATCTGCCTTTACGTTCCAGTTCACATAAAGCACTTTTGGGCTCAGTGCATGTCTGTCTGTTTATGTGTGGGGTCCAGCCATGCAAGATCACTTTTATGTGAGAACAGTGTGCCATAGCATCAGGTCTGGTTTAAGGAGAGACACAAAACACCATCTGGAGACTGGAAAGGTATCAAACATTTGGCTTAGTGTCCAGAGTCCTAACAGACTCCATGTTTGTCATCACCTGTGGGAAGGAGTAGAAGATGATTAGAGAGAGGGTATTCTGCTATTGCCTGCCCAGAGACTGACAGCTTTTGGTTTTGTCACTACCACAGATGCCTGGCCATGCAGTAATCACTCCTGCTGCTCTGTGCCTTCCTCCTGTTACAGTGCCAGGCCACAGAGCCTGCAGTATGAAAATTTGTGCTTGGGCAATTGCTGTGAGCTTGTGCTGCTGGTGTGTGCCTAACTGGTGTCCACACATCCGTCTTTCTCACAGCAGGGTCAGGGACACAGGCAGGCACCAGCAGCAGGTGCTGGAAAAGGCAAAAGTTAGAAATGGGGTATCAGAGGGATGGAGTTGGCCACTGTTGTTGGAGGTGCTGATCAGGTACAGCCAGGTCCCTCCTCTCAGCTTGGAAAAAGTAGGTGCTGAAGCAGTAGGGATGGTCTGTGACCCAGCACAATAGCTTCTCTGGCTCCTACTCCGGTGTTTAGGAAATATATGACAAAATTATTACCACTTTCCTTTTGGATATCAAGGGGAGAAAGTGGAAAAGTGTATGTGATCAAGGAAAGGGCAAAGACACTTGGTGTAAGCCAGAAAACAGTTGCCAAAAATGCTTTCATTCCTATCTCTTCAGCAGCTACTGATACTAGGAAACCTTTCTATATTATCTGTGGAGGAAGAAGTTAAGGAAGCGCCTGCCAGAGACGCCATATAACAATGTGTGCAAGGACAGTGAGTTGCATTCCAAAGAGCAAAACTCCAGAGCATTCTTAACTGACCTTTTGTTCCATTCTGACCCCTGCCTGCTCACTGACAAAAAGCCAGGCAAAGTTGGCAATTTAGACTTTACCCGTCTAGCATTGAGGAACAGAGATTAGCTGCTGGGGAGGTGTTGGGTAACTGGGAGGGGCAGAGAAATGTCCGGGTCAGGACTGGCAGAGAATTGAAGCAGAATGAGTTGTTTATTGTGTCCCAATTTGACACAGGGGAGATTTTCCTTGTGGCAAGATAGTGTCTGGGTGGCAATCTGGAGCTGGGTGAGGAGGAGGCTGCCAGTGATCGGTGCAGCCCAAAGGCCTCACGCTCCCCAGGTTCTTCCAGGGAAGATGTGCAGGCAGAAGCCTTCTTTGCAGGGGTGCACACCGGCACCATCTGGGCTCCTGGGAGTCGGCTGCAGAACACCACCATCCTCCGGAGAGGAAAACAGATTTCCAGTGCCAAGGGCTGATACGACCCCAAGGGCTCCAGAGCCATGAGAAGTACTGCTACCACTGTGTCTCCATGAAGGAGGGATAACATCATGCTCTCATTCTTGAGGGTGGGCAATGAAACACCACATCAAGGGTGTGCTGAAATTCACTTTTTTATAAATTGGGCTATTCAAAAGCTGGTATATTTAACAGAAATGTGATAGAGTACTTCCATGTGGAACTGCAGACTGGTGGCTGTGATTTGCTATTACAAATTAATTACCAGCAGCTACTCAGATAAGATAAACTGCATAGAAATGGACAGCAGCAACTCAGGGAAAGGGGAAAGAAAAAGAGGGAGTAGAAGCACAGGAAAATAAAAGTAAGAAAAAGCAAAAACACTTAAAATTTGCCAGATGTGATTAACACCGCAAAGAATTTTTTAAAAACTGGAAAAGTTCCTTTCAATATCCCGTTACTGATTTCTCTTCCATTCTCCTTATTGGTGATAATTTCTTTGGGAGGAAAAGGGTATTTCTATTTTGTTTCTTTGTTTTTCTGCACCATTATCACTGTGTGCATGGTTGGTTTCCACAATGCTGTCAGAACTTGGGCTCTCATCCAGCAAATACTTAAGCATACGTGTAACATCCCAGCCGGTGTAAGGTTATCCATGTACTTAGATGACTTTGGGTCAGGATCTTAATATCTCTACTGCTCAGATGTGACTTCCACACAGTCAGGAGGAGACACAGAAGAGCCAGACAAATAGAAAAAGGTTTTCTGAGTCCACAGAGACCCTGGCAAGAGGGCTCAGGCGGTAATTCACTACCTGAAATATTATTTTGGTCTGGATGAAAAATTGGTAAATCAATTATTCTCCAGAAAGTGCTGATTTCAGGCATTGTGAACAATCAGCAAATTCAGTCCAAATGAGCTAGGTTAGGTTATACAGTACAAATATCAGAATTTGAAAGGGATGTTCTGTACTTCCCAGCCAAACAGGCCTCAAGGTTGAGAGAGGGTGACCACCAGCAGGACAAACATTGGTGGCCCCTCCTGCCCACACCAATCTTTGCTGAAGTGCCAGTGCAGGTGAAGACCTTTGTTTCCAAATATCCTTGGCTTGTTTTAAAATGCCCTAAATGCTTTCTTTGATCCAAAGTGCATTTTTTCCCCTGCATGTTGCCATGTAATCAATTCTTGTCTGATCCAAATTACTTTTCCTTGTTTTCTTTTAGTTTGGCCCCTAGATAAGGACACACAGCTCTAGTGCATCAATTAATGGAAAGCATCCACATTCAGCAGCAAAATCAGTCTCTGGCTGGTCCCTTAGGAGGCACTGACTGTGATTGCTAGATGATTTTTTTTTTTTTTTCCAGCTAAGAATATTTAATTATTCATCTAGTCTCTTAAATTTTTGAGCTCATCTCCTGGTGTTTCTGTGACAGTGAGATGGGATTCCTACAAGGGTGATTCCAATCCAGTACACTTGCTACTGCTCAGAGGTTAAATGACTGTTGTGGTAGCCAACATCAACTCCTCTCCTTCTCCTGGCTGTGGTTTAGGGAAGAGCAGAGGCTTGAGGTTTTTCAAAACAGAAGAAAAGGGATAAGGCCACCCTGTTGGGGGACAGGTTTGCAGCTGTAGGCTCCAGTGGTGCTATGACATCTGATCTCTGGGCAAGGAAATGGGTCCTGGCTCCTTTTAGCTGCTGGAGTAGATGTTGTCCTGGAAGATGTGCAAGGTGGTAGAAAGTGAATTTTATCTTACTCATGGTTCATGATGCTTTTTCCATCTAAAGTGAAGGTGAGGGAGTTAGCAAAACTTTTAAAAGAAGCTGTTGCATATCTCAGCAATAAAAACGATCAGTGCAACACTGCCTAAGGATAGATGATAGCATTATTTAGGCTCAAATGCCAGAAAAGTTGTTGCAGACCGAGTGATCCTTTCTATGGAATATGTCACAAAAAGGCAAATCACACTTTAAGAGCTTTTCCCACCCTTCAGCAGCAGCCATCAGAGGCCTTTGTTGGGACCAGGTCCTCACTGCTGATGCTGACATTCTCACAGTCTCCCTTCAGTCTGGGGGCTCTTCTCACCATCAGGAAGGGTGCTGGGGACATCCCCAAAGCCACTGGTGCAGTACAGGAAACAAGAATTACTGCTTTGGAAAGCAGAATCTTTCACCCTCCCTGGGAACAGGAATTAGTGGCAGTAAAAAGTCATGATAGATATATGGAGAGTGTAGGATCTTCTTACAGTGCTGCATTCCTGGGAAACCATCTTCCACCTGATTTGACTCAAACAATAACTCTTTCACTGAGCCACCATCAGTGAACAGGGTGGGCTGAACCACTTTCTCTTGTTTTTGTTTCAAAACCTCTTGTGCTAGTGGTGCCATGACAGCTATATCAAAACTAAAATGTCTTTTCCTGTGGGTTTTTTTCCATTTTATTTTTCTACAAGAGCAAAAATCAACATGACAAGTTTGCTGAGCCCTGTTTCTGTCTCTTTTTTATCTGTGTAACCAATGCCAATGGAAACATTAGCCACTCTTTCAAACAGCAAGCTGCAGAGGCCAGCAAAACACATGTGGTTTGTTCTTTATATTTATTAAATCAAAATCATGCCTACTTGGCTTTTTCCTTCCTTTTGTTTTTAAAAACAGTAAGAAGTAGTGGATGTTTGAGGGAAGATTCCAAGATGAAACACTTTCTAAGTGTTGTTTTGATAAGAGGAAAGCCAAGAGTAGATTCCTCAGCTGCTTGCATGGATATGGCTCCTTCCTGAGAGCGGGGATTGACGCCAGGGAAGATCTAGCCTTGTGGGTTCAAAGATTAACCCATATAGAGTTCCTGCTCCCTGCGTGTCTTCCATTTTATGGGCAAACAAATGTTATCTATTGTTAGCTCTGTAGAGGCAAAAGAAGTGCAGGGGGGAAAGCTGGATGGTGCCCTACCTTATAGCACTGCATTTGTGTGTAAGTCCTTTCATAGTTACTGATACATGCATGTTCTAGGTTTAGGTATTTAGGTGTAAATTATGGTACATACAACACATTTTGATGCAGTCAGTGAAGTTCTGGGAGACTGTACATCATCTGAGGATGAAGGAGCCAACCCCTGTTCCCTTGTACTACCCTCCTTGGGCCCCAGACTTGGAGGGGTGGGAGGGACAGAGGTGGTTCCAAATGCAGGACAGAAACCTCTCCCCAGGAGGCATCACGTTCTTGTAGCAGGAGGAGGAGTGCATTTGTATCATGGTCGCAGATGGATGCAATGTATTTTTATCTCAGCAGGCTTCAGATTTTGAATTGTAGAGTGTTAGGGGTAGGAAGGAACCCCAGAGATCATCCAGTGCCGATTCATATTCAACTTTCTGCTGACCAAAACCCCCAGGTCCCTTTCTCATTCCCCAGTCTGTCTGTACATCCTGGGCTGCCCCATCCCAGGGGCAGAATCCTACACTTTCCCTTGTTGCACTTCAAGTTAGTGATTGTTCAATCCCCTTATTTCTCCTCTAATTTGCTCCTTTTGGTGCAACACAGGATTCAGTTGGCTTTCTGGGCTGCCAGCTAAGACTAAACCTACTAACCTAAACTAATCTAAACTAAACTAAAAAACCCCCAACTTTAGAAACCCTAAGCTTTCTAAACTCAACTAAACTACTCTAAGCTTTCTAGACTGCCAGCTCATGTTGAGTTCTTCATCAGCCATCACTCACAAGTCCTTCTCTGCATAAAATATCTGGTTTTTGTTTTCCCTGTCAGTGCCCATATCTCATTGCTTTGAGCTCACTTGTTTGATTGAAACTATAGATGAAGCTGGTTTTATGTTGGAGGTTTTATCATGGAAATGTTAATTCAGGGAATATAGGGGTGTTTGTCACTTCTAGCAGGTACTTCAACTCTCAGAGGGACAGACGCTGTTGCTTTCATTTCTGCATCTGTCTTTATGGTGCAAGGTCTCCCTTTCCTAATCCTGGAAAGCTTTGACAGTTACACTGAGTGCTGCGGAGAAGTAAGGATTTCAGTCAGCAATTCAGAAAATAACCCTGTGGAGGAGCCATATCACTGGGGAGGTGCAGGAAAACCTCTGCCAAGCCTCAGGAACTGGGAACATCCCACCCTACATTGCCATTATCATATGTTCTTCAGAGCATTGGTCTTTTGTTTTTTTTTCACTTAGTATCTTTCAGCTGGCTAAAAATTATAACCCTCTTAACATATAATTAGTACCCCCTTATAAACACTGCGTATGGTTTCAAAACTCCTCCAAGCTCTTGTACTGCAGCAGAAATATCCTGTAAAGGTGAGTGGCCATTTTTGGCCTTTCCAAAAAAGGGCCATTTTTGTGCTGGAGGATGAAGTGCTCTGCATACCCATGTGTCTGCAGGTCTGCAGGACCAGACTTACACAGGAGCAGAGCAGGTGCAGGTCCTTGAAGGTCTGTGAGAGCTGAGGTTCTTCAGCCTGGAGAAGAGAAGCATCTGGGGAGACTGTAGAGCAGCTTTCCAGTACCCAAAGGGGTTTACAAGAAGGATGGAGAGGGATTTTTTGTCCTGCAGTGGTGGGACAAAGAATAGTGGCCTTTAAACTGAGTGCAGGCTGAGATTAAATATTAAGAAGAAATTATTCTCTTTGAGGGTGGTGAGACACTGAAACAGGTGGTCCAGAGAAGTGGTGGGTGTCCCATTCCTCCAAGTGTTCAAGGACAGGATGGATGGGGCTTTGGACAACCTGATCTAGTGAAAGGTGTCCCTGCCCATGGCAGAGGGATTGCAAGTAGGTGATCTCTAAGGTCCCTTCAAACAGGAACCATTCTATTGTTTGTTCTATGATCCTGCCTGGCTGTCTCTTCCAGCTCTTTAGGGAACCAGCAAAACGATTTTTCTGAATGTTTTGTTTCCATCAAAATGCATGTGTTGTATTGTCCCCTTTTGTGAAAAGACTTATATAAGAATTAAGAACCATTAAAATCTCTGAAGTGTGTGCATTTTTGTCAGACCAATAGAAAGGAATGCACTACACAGTGTTGAGAGAGATCTTTTTAAACTGCAAACCCAAACTTTATGTAGCATTGTACGAACATTGACATTAAGTGAAAGAATACATCTGTAAGTTATGATATAATTTTATTGGTGGGTGTTGACATGAAGTTTCAGCCTTCTATATTGGATTAATATGTGGGATTATGTGCAACATATGTAGCAATCAGTGGGGTTTTTAAAATTCATTACATTATTCTTATTTTGTTAAACAGTCACAGGTTTCCTAACTAATTGTGAATATCTTCTTTTTATGGCATGACTTTTAGACAGTGGGGGCTACCTTATTCTATTGTAATAACTATTTGAGACCTCTTCACTGCTTTGCACTGAGGCCCAGGGGGCAGCTCAGGATCTCAAAGGGCTTTGCCCCCTAATACCACCTGCCCAAGAAAGCCCCAATGCAGTGCTGGTGCTGGAGAGGTTGTTGGTAAACTGTGCTGGAGATGCCCTACTCACTTAATGTTGTGTAAACCAGCATTGGCTGTTGTTGTTCCCAGGCCCACAGAATGATTAGAAGGGACCACTGAAGGTCATTTAGTTCAATTTCCCTGCTCAAGCAGGGTTCCCCAGAGAACATTGCTCAGGATTGTGTCCAAAAGGCTTTTGAATAACTCCAGAGAAGGAGACTCCACAATCCTTCTGGGCAGTCTGTTGCAGTGCTCTGTCACCCTCAGAGTAAAGAAGCTTTTCCTCATGTTCAGGTGAAATTTTCTATGCATCAGTTTCTGCCATTGCCTCTTGTGCTATCACTTGGCACCCCCGGGAAGAACCTGGCTGCATCCTTTTGATAACCTCCCTTCAGATACTGATAGACATTGCTAAGGTTCCCTCTCAGGTTTTCTTTCTTCAGGCTATAAAGGCCCAGCTCCCTCAGCCTGTCCTCAAAACTGAGGTGTTCCAGTACCCTAATCACCTGGGTATCTCTTTACTGGAACCACTTCAGAAGTCCCATGTCTGTCTTGCACTGAGGAGCCCAGACTGGATAGAGAACTCCAGATGTGGATTTACTAGAGCTGAGTAGAGGGGCAGGATCACCTCACTTGACCTGCTGGCCACTCTCTTCCTATCACCCCAACACACCTTTGGCCTCCTTGGCCACAAGGGCAAACTGCTGGTTCATGGATGTTTTGTTGTCCACCAGGACTTTCTCTGCAGAGCTGCTTCCCAGCAGGTCAGCCCCCATCCTGTACTGGTACCTGGGTTATTCCTCCCCAGGTGCAGGATCTGCATTCCCCTTCGTTGAGTTTCAGATGGTTCTTCTCTGCCCATCTCCCCAGCCTGCCCAGGTTCTTCTGAAGGGCTGCACAGCACTCTGGGTTATTGGCTGCTCCTCCCAGTTTTGTGAACTTGCTGAGCAGGTCTCTGGCCCTTTCATCCAAGTTATTGATGGATAAGTTAGACAATACTGGACAATATCAAGCCTTGGGGAACACCATGAGCTCTAGGCCTCCAACTAGACCCTGTGTCAATGACCACAACCTTCTGAGATCCACTGTTCAGACAGTTTTCTTTCCACCTCATTGTCCACTCATCCAGAACTGATGAGCTCAGAAGCATTTTCTTGTTGCTGACACTTTGTCTTTCCTCCCTGCTTCTCACAGGTGAAAGTCTTTCCCTTCTACAGCATCTTCTGTGTTCTACTCCTGGTGCGTGTGTGCGTTGTGTGGGTCTGGTAAGGTGAAGTGGAGAGAGAGGGAAAAAAAAGGAAGCTTGGAGGAAGGAGTGGATTTTAGCTAGAATTACAAGGAAATTGGAGACACTGGTGTTGTCTCTTTCTGTATGAGAAGGCTGCACAGGTGAGTCAGAATCAGATGGCGACATGCGCTGCTTTGTCCCCCTTCCCGTGATGTTTTACTGGGAGCAGCTGGAGAAGCATCACGTGCAGGCCAGCAGAGGGACCAGATACCGAGGCCGAGGGACACGAGGCCGAGCTGGCCAGGCTGTTCTGGGGGCCAGCCCGCAGCCCTGCACGGCTGCTGCCCCTCATCACTACGGCACGGACCACTGCAGCCTCGCACCGAGCCTGGGCAGAACCTGGGTGACCAAGCATGTGTCTCTTGCTATGAATAAAACTTCGGCTGTATGTCATTTAGAAAGACCCTAATTTTAGCCAGCCAGCACGTCACTGAGGTGCCCCAGCACCCTCAGAGGGCAGCTCTTGTGCCCCTTTTCTTGGGCAAACCGGGTGCAAAATGTCCTTTCAGCCGGGGATTGGGGACGCAGCTGGAAAAGCGACGCGTTTTCCTACAGGGGCAGGGTTAGGAGCGAGTCGGCGATGGGACCAGCCCCCGGCGCAGCCAGCTGCAGCTAGCCCGCGGTGTTTGGGTTGTCCGGGCGCCCGCGATGGCTGCAGTGTGCGCGCAGTATGACAGATGACCTATTGAAATAATTTCGGAGCAGTGCTGGCGTTGCCAGGACAACCAGCGCTCCCGGGCCATGTGACGGCCACCCTGACGTCACCGGGGGCCGAGCCTGCGGTCCCGGCCGCGCAGTCAAAGCCGTGCGGGAACCCGCTGGATGCTGGAGTCATCCCTGCCACCGCCACCGCTGTTGAATCTCAGGGGCTGCCAGAGCATGGACTATTAAAAACTTGCATTTCTGCAGTGTGAGGTAACCATTTGCTTTATGTTCTCATCAGAGTTTGGATTGTTTTCCTTTCACAAAAAAATTAGGATAGAAATCAGCTTGTATCAGTGACTGTATTTTTTGGGTTTTTTCACTTGTTTGTTTTGGCTGGAAGTTTGCCTTGATGAACAAGCCCAGCACTATCAGATAAATACAAAGCGGCTTCCAGTTACTAATTCTGTGTGTAGACGGCAAAACGGAGTTAAATATAGATTAGTGATCCTTGAAAGGAGAATAAAATTATATCGTTCTCATTTGACACTTTAGGAATATAAATGAACGTGAGTAATCCTAGGCTAATGCATCTGGGAGTTATAAGAAATTACGTTTAGACATTGTGTTTTTTATACCTCCGTTAGAATTTGTAGTTTTTTTAATGCTGCCCGGTTCAGGCGGGTTTGTACCCTATGGGTCCAGTGAGGGGGAAGCCAGCAGTCAATGCAGCCAGGAACAGCTTCAAATCCAACTCTCAAAGTTCGAGCATTTAAATCATCTTTGTTCACGCGGATTCCCCGCACCCTGTGCGCTCCCCGGGCTTTCTGCCCCTCTCCTGGGGCACGCGGCACTCTTGACTGTATAGTGTTTACAGAGGAAAGAATCAAAACCTCCCTGAAAAATTATCTGAAATATGCCAAGAGAGCAGCATTGCTGTAGCACAGGCTTTTACCCTTTTTCTCAGAAGCACACACACAGAGGCTTGTTTTTTTTTTTTTTTTTTTTTTGTTTTTTCTGTTGTGCTTTGAGAGCAGTTAGAAAAGCTAAAAAAAGAACTGCAGCTTGAGCAGCATGATTTTTCAAGCACCACAATGATTGAAAAATGAAATGCTATTTGGGTCTTTTTGTAAAAATGAGAGGGAGTTTGAGTCTGTTTCTGAATTGCACTTACTCCGAGGTGGCTGTTGTGGGGAAGGATCTCCCAGAACTCCTGAAGTTTAGTGCCACAGGCTGTTTGTTTGTGTGGGAATGTAAAGATTTGTTTTAAGAACAGATTACAGCTGAAGCATCATGTGCGTTGTTTCCTGGAAAAGTATGTGTGATCTTTCTTATCTTCTCTAATTATATACTCCTGTTCCCTTCCTCCCAAAGTTCAAAGGGTTTATCGATAATGACAATGATTCTAAAGCAGCTGCTGGTCTAAAACGATGTGGAGCTACAAAACAATTACAAAACACAGGGCAGTAAAGTTTTTTTTAAAAAACTATAAAAAAATATTCTAATATTATCAAATGCAGTGTAAGTAATGATTTCAGAAAGAAATCCAAGACAGACATTAAAACTGAAGGCACTTCTCTAAGGAAGTTAGGGCTTAGTCTCTGGATTTCACTGCATTTGGCATTCTTAGCAGATAGCAAGGATAAATGCTGAATTGTCTGAAATGTCTAAACCATTTCACTTGGTGTTATCTCATCAGTTCTTTCCAGTTCAACTCCTATGCCCTAAAACATCATTGGGGGGGGGGCTGAAATATTTCAAACTGTCTTTATTAAATTCTTTACCTGATGCCACTGCATCAGTGCATGAGGAGTCTTGCCTGGCTCCTCACAGGTGGGTTTTACCCAGGTTTCCAGGAGCCTCTCAGTGCTGGAGTTGTTGGCACCCTGTGCACAGCCTTGCATTGGGGTGTGAGTGAGCGAGTGAGTGAGTGAGTGGGCTCTCAGTGTCCCTGTCTGGGTGACCTGCCTGGGCATGGCTGCTGCCCAGCTGCCGTGGGGAGCTGTGTTGCAGTCCATCCCCCTCCAGCTGCATGTGAGTTCCCCAGACTCTACAGGTGGGCTAGGAGGGGAGGACAGGGAGGTGATTTATACAGCCCATCACCCTCTGAAGTCTGCTTGTTCACCAGCTTGTACTGCTGGTAAGTCTGCAGAGGGACCAAGGCATGGAGTGTGGGGACAGATTTGAGCTGGGTGGCACCTGCCATTCAAGAGCAATCATTCACCCTCATGTCTGCAGGATTTGACTCCATGTGTAGCTGCCATCACCTCCCAGATTTGACTTGAGTGATGATTCTCAGTGTGGGCTAAGGCTTATGCTCATTCATTTAGGCTTGCATACAGTGTCCTGTAGCATTCGATGCCTTGAAACCACCTGTAAGGGGAGAAATAATTGATGCAACTTTTGCTCAAGAGAAATTCATTAGAAATACCTTAAAAATACCTTCCTTCCAGATGGAATAGACAGATCTTTCTTTAGTGATACTGAGGTAGTCTTGAAAAGGCTCTAACTTGACTTTAGAGCGAAGGATGATAAACCGCTTCACATTTTAGCAGAAGGGTCCTGTACATGCTGTGGCAAGAGGTCTGGGAGGCAATGTTATAGGCGGAGCTGGTAAGTGCCACTGAGGTTGCACAGGGATGCATCCTGCCTGGCAAAGTGACAGCTCTGTCCCCTCTTGATGAGTCTTTGGGGGCTTTGGGCATCCCATCACCAGGCTCCACCAGTTTTGCCCCAGAGACAGGAATGAGTTGCAGGCAGATGGGCAGCTCACAGTGCCAGAGTCTGCAGCTGGAGGTGACGCAGATCCCTGCTCAGGAGGGAATGGAATGGTGTGTGAGAGTCATCCTGGGGCTATGTGTTTCTGGTTGATGACTTCATGCTCTTGTTTTCACTGGTCAGCTCTGTACGAAACCCTATGGACAAGCACTTGGGTTTACCCTGGCAGCGTGTGAAGTTGCCAGGCAGTGTAACGCTAAGCATCCTACCTCCTCTGTGCTGCCATGCCTCCACCCACCACGAGAAAAGAACAAACAGCCTGCAGGATCCTTCTCACCACTGAGAGGTGGGCTGCAGCCTATCCTTCACCTTCTGCCCAATGCCACAAGTGTGACGCTGCCAGCTTACTTGGGCTTGAAATCCCCTCACGTAAAGAGAAAAAATGTGAGATGCACATGGGCTTGGCAACTATTTGCCTTCTTTTAGGGAGTCTAAAGTCTAAAGTCACCCTCCTACTTCCCGTCAGCCTTCATGCCATTTGCAAATGTCACCCCCTTTGCACACACACAGGGAAGGGAGGATCTCTTCCTACAGTCTCCTTGTCCATGATGAAGGGCGAGCAGACCAACAATTCCAAAGGAATTGGAGCACTTCACCTTAGGTAAGACGTTGGCTAAAGTCATGTCTGAGATCTCCCCAAGTCACCTCTCTCTCAACTGGATACAGCACGGAAATCAAAAACAGATGTGAGCTGTTGATGCCTCTAGCCTCATAATAATAACAGACTCAATGTGCTCTACCTTGATCTGGTTGAGTTGATGGGCAATGACAATCTAAATTTAGGCCAGAATCATAATAAAACCTAAAAGTCCCTTGCAATGCAGAACACTACTCCTTGGATTTTTTCAAACAGAATGCAATTTCTTTCTCTTTAAAGGTCCTAGCTGCTGCTTAGGCAATATTCATGGAGAGAATAAAATCCTCTGTAGAGGGTGGCAGTTGTAAGTGGGAACTGATGTTTCAGTATGGAGTTTCAGGGTCTTAAATTACTTATTGCAGAAGTTGGTTCCCACTCTGCTAAAAGTCATTACATTGTGCTAATTTAATGTCTACATCAACATTATGAAAAACTGGTTCAAGTGATAGCTGAGCTGCAGTAGAGATTTGGCATTTTAACCAACAGTTGCTTTTCCGTTTAAACACAGATGCCATGCATAGGGTACTCTGAATGCAAAATAAAAGTTGACCTGACTGTTGGTTCCAAACTAAAGCAACAAAAATCCTAACTCTGGAATGTTTTTGGTAGTCATACTTTAGAAATAATCTTCTATGGTGAGCCAAAATCTGTGCAGACAGTTATAGTCAGATAACAGTTTAAAAAATAGACTATGTTTTGGCTGTACTTTTGCTGCTGTTAAATTTATCTTCTTAAATAGCAGGGAGTATGAGTTGAGGGTTGAGAAACAGTAATTTTGTAATTATTTTATATGGATTGAATTATTCTGTCATCAAATTTGCATTTCAGACAACATTACAGTATGAAAATATAATTAGAAACAGTAATTCAGGAATTGCTGAATGTGATATTTCCCAGAGGGAGCACTGTGAAGAAGCTGCCCTTACTACAGCTTTAACAAATGTTGAAATCCTATAGGTGGATGTGAAGGCTAAGTTGTAACGTTCCTCTCCCTTCTGTGGTCTTCACACACTGTCAACTTTCTGCTGAACTTCATTTTTTCATAAACTTCATTTCCACAGAATCATCTAATCATTATGAGCTGAAGGGCTCAGATCCTGTTCTGCTGAATTTCAGTCTGGCTGTGCTGATAGCTGCTGAATTGCTTTCAGCCACAAAATGACACTGAGATAATGTAAGGATCTGATTTACATGCAGAAAAACCAAGAAGCTTGTTGTTTGGTCTGAAATGCTGGTTCCAATTTGCCCAGCATCTGAAATTCCTGGCCACGCCTCCTTTCACAGAAGATAGCTGAGGATGGATCTTGGTTTAGCTCTGTTTATTTTCTTTTGTAGCTCAGTATTTTTTTGCAGTACATGTTCATAGTGTTGTGCAAAGTTTTAGCTGTATAAAACCCACTGATGTCAATCCTTAGGTTTTTTTTATTCTTGTGACAATCTATGGCTTATCATAGACATACTAGCTGGAAGCAAATATGTCTTGTGTTTTTTAGCTGGGCTTGTGTTGATAAATCCCATGCACTTTTGTCTGAGACATGCATTTTTTAGGAGAGCATCGTCCACAGCCAATTTTTCCTACCACCATGTTGGGGCATTGGTCAGGTCCTTATGTGAAACCAAGCCTGCGATGTACAAAGCAAGGATGGCATTAGGAGGAGGCAGAAGCTGAGCGTGGGGCATGTTTGATGCTTTGATGTCCCCATACGCTTGTCACAGTCCTGCTGAGTGACAGTCACATGCTACTCCAGAGGAGATGTCAGGACAGGAAAAGGAGCATTGTGGACCTGTGACCCCAAAAATGGCATGGATAAATGGGCTGGCTGCTGACATGGTTCCAAGTGACCTAAGGATGCTGTCACCCCCAGAGTGCTCTGAGGATCAAGACTGTTTCCCCAGGGCTGCTCTCCAACTGCCCCCAGCCCTGTCATTTTGCTTGGGTGCTGGGGAAGATGTCTGTCCCATTGCTCACATTTTGGGTGATGCACATCCTGCTGCCCGTGTCTGGTATTTGCAACATAAGCATAGGACAGGAGGTTCAGGGTGTCACTGCAGATGACCATTTCTGTTAGGGAGGGTGCAGTAAGCCAGGCTGGCTCTTTAGGGACAAGTGGCCTCGCTTGAGATGCAAGTGCTGGTTTACAGGTGGGACTTGAGTGGCTCCTGAACATCACAACTGCAATTTTGCGCATTTACTTAGGAGCTGCAAAGGAGCAGGAGGCAACATTTCAACTGCCTGTGTCTGCACATGGGATCTGAAAGGCTTTGAGACAGGTTTATACCTGCCACATGTCTCACAAAGCCTCTTAGCTGTGTGCTGAATTTCTCTGTCAAGAGAGTGGGGCTTTGGGAGCAGGCCAGAGCCAGGCTGTCCAGCCACAGGGGCACAGTGGACTAGGAGGGATGGGATGAGGGGGGAAGGAGAGCCCTTGGCAGGGCTGACTGAGTGCATGCTGGCACGATGTGTGCAGGGCAGGCAGGCTGCTGTCACTGTTCTTGCACTGCTGCATCTGCCCATGCAGGGACCTCTGGCAGTGCTGCCTCATGTCCCTGTGCATCTGCCGAACAGGCCAGACAAGACTTCTGTGAAACAGAGCTGTCTGAAGGAGTTGTGAGTGTGAAATACTTTGCCTATGTTTTCAGTGATGCAGTGATGTTGTTTAGCTGCTGTATGATGTAGCTGTGGCTAACAGGGCTGCTCTCCTGGGTTCCAAGTAGGGCTGGAGGAACACTGCACAGTCAATCCTTGTGCAGTGCCTGCTACTTGACAACAATAGTTTCATGCTTGTTCTGCTATTATAAATAGAAGAAATCTAAAGAGAGCTTTTGGAGACACCCAACATTACATGTAGAGAGGTTTTATTAGACAGATCTGCTCGTTTACAGGCTATCGCCCAAGAGAAGACAAGTTAAAGCTGAAGAAGGTCAAAGTTTTCTTCTTTCCTTACTAAATTCCCTCACTCTTAGAGCAGCAAGGTTTCCTGATTATTCTTCACATGATCTTTCTGCGTCTCCTCCAGGACTGCAAAAACACAATGGGTCCAGCACATATGAAGTGTCTAGCTTCAGCTGAATAACATTCAAAGAGACTTCATGAAGCAATTCAGCTCTGAGAACCTTTAAAGAAAATATTCTGCTCATGTTGTGCTTGCAAATCCAAGATGCCAGGAGGACACGAACACAAAGCTGTTGATTATTTCCACAACTGCTATGTGTTTCCTATCACAACAGTATTCTTTTGTGCAGAATGACAGCATGATTGCAGAGTCCTCTTTAGCTTTACCATCTTTGCAAGCCCAGGTCCAATTAGAGCAATTATATCTCAGCGGAAGCACTGTCTCTTGTCCCCTGGATCTGTCTGTCAAGCATCCTATTCATCGCTGTTTATCTTGTATGAGGCTTTTCATGTAAAGTCTTTCTGACCCTACTGAAACAGTCCCACCAGAAGGGTAGCCTGCATTTTTATTTTACAGGCTGATGTGGATGAGAACAGTGAAAAACTACAGCTGGCCAAGGATACATCTTTCAGTCTAACCGTGATCTCCTCTCACTTGAGTACTATTGCTGATTTGGCACAGCACACAGCTTTCATCTTCAATTATTTCACTTCACCCTTCATTTTCAATTCCTTTAATGCTAAAAATTGAGAACATTATCAGAATTCAATTCTTCCTTGCCATGTTCAAGGGTTTCCTTAATCAAAATCCCCAATGTGAATTGCAAGGCATGTAATGTTTGATGGCACATGATATTAAACCACTTACATCTCTGATGTCTGTGTAGACTCTCTGGTCTCTGAGTTACTGAAGAGTTGCTGGGTAGTGGGGGCTTTTTCAGAAAGACCATTTGTGTTTTGTTTTGCCTCTCCTGACAGGGCCTGATGAAGGAGCTGAGTGACTCCTGCAAGGAAGTCCACCTTGTCACCACTAAGGTGAAAGCTGGAAAACAGAACTCAGTGAAAGGCAGAAGTGCTGGGACTTGGGAAGGTCAGAGGCAATGCAAAGAGGAACTGTTTCTAAACAAAAAATAGATATTTATTTTCTCATACTGCTCTTGCAAAGGAAAATCTAGGGAGCAGTGTTTAGAGCTGTCTTTATGAAACGAGAACTCTTTTCTGACAATTCAGAAATGAGGTTGCCTGTGAGAGAGCATCTCCTGTACCTGCTGCTAGCTCCATGGCATCCGTGGGAGTCCTGGCCAACATGCACAGCAGTACTTGGACAGATTAGGATTGCTTTAGGAACTGAAAACATTAGCTAAGACTTTGGTCATTCCTCCTCCAGTACCACCAGGGCAATGGCTCCCCCACATTTGTTTCCTGTTTTAGCTCTCTTCTGCTAGTTTTAGCCCAGAAGGGATGCTTTTGTCAGGAGGAACTGCAGAGCCATCTGCAGTAGTGGTGCAGATGTCACCCGTGCCTTCCCTTGGCGCAGGATGCTGCAGGCAGGAGAGCCATGCCAGCCATGACCAGGGCTGCAAAGAGACCTGGCCAATTTGGCCACACCAGTGGCAAGAAAAAGTGAGAGCTGATGAAATAGCAGTATAACATGCTCCACATCAGCTCCATGGGGGTTTTGGTGAAATTGTTAAAGATGAGTTTATACTGCTTTACTGGATCTGCAGCCTTGTCTGATTCAGTTTCTTTTCTTGCAGCAATGGTGTTTTTGCTGAGAACCTGGGGCAGGGTTATCTGCTGCTGTGCAGAATCAGACCCCTCCACTCACCATGGGCACATAATGTTTGTGATACTTCAATTAGAAAAGTGCAATTCTTTCGGAGATGACAAAAGCACTAGCAGGGTGACAGCTTGCCTGACTTTTACTCTTTTTGTTAGACACTGGGACCCTTGCAGAAACCCCTGCCTCAATTCAAGGAATCCAATTAGAAATTGAAGAGTATTTCACTAATAATTGGCACACGGTGAACTAATAGTAGGCTGTGGTGTTGCTCCAAGAGCCTGTAGTAAGACACGCCTTTCCTGCATGCTGCTCCCACCATACTTGTGGAGGGCACTCCAAACAGGGTGTTGGGGAGGCAGCTGGGGGAGAAGGAGTTAAAACAAGCCACAATTACCACTTTGAGACATTCTCAAAAATAGCAGCTTTTCTTTTGTTTGCTGAATTCCCCATACTTTTACAGTGCTATTCCCATTATTCATTTCTTTCCCAAAATAACATTTTTATGCAGAGGAATAACTTGAGTGGGGAGAAGAGGGGATCTGCAGGCTGAGTGGGACAGCTGCATGCTCCTGTGTCTGCAGTGAGGGGTATTTCAGGCAATTTTGCTTCCTCACTGGCAAGCCCAGTAATTCCTTCCTGACATTCCTTGCTTCCCAGAGGCAAGCACTGGGCAGTGTGCTCATGCTGTCCACTGTTTTTAGAGCCCAACTTGAAAAGAAGCATCTCTTGCTGGTGGATGCTCCTTTGAAGAAGAAGGAAAGGAAAACAAAGCCCAAAGGAGCCTGGCTCCAGGGTTGGTGATGCAGGCAGACCCCACTGAGCTGGGATGCAGTTCCAGCCCTCAAAGCACCTTGTATGTCCCATCCTTGAATGCTGGCCCAGGAAAGCAGCTGCTCTGGAGGGGTTCCCTGACAGCATTCACCAGGGCTGGCCGGGCACCCCGCTCTCTTATCCCTCACAGTCAGGCATACAGCCAAACACAAACAACGTGAGCTCCAGAAACAGGTGCCAGCAGCCTTCCCCTAGGGCTGCAGGGAGGGATGGTAGAAAAGAAGCCCTGAGAGGAATTAAAAATTAAATGCTCATGGCAGAGTCTTGCTGTCACCACATCTCAGCAGTTCACCTTCACTGTTGTTGGCTGGCTGCCCAAGCACTGAGCAGGAGCAGAGAGACAACCATCCCACTCTGCCTTCACTGGAGATCAGCCAGCTCTCCTGTGGCCTTGGTGGGTGGGTGAGGAGGAGCTGCTTCACTGCTGCATGCTCACAGGACTGACCAGAACAAGCAACATGTGCCCCTTTGTGGAAATCCCCTGAATCCTAGTGAAAGGCATCACACCCGAAGGTGGCCCCATGAGTCCCATGCCTCTTGAACAGATGCAGCTATCCAAGTATGGGGTATTGAGAAGCTAAACTGACCATACCACAGCCCTCCATGTGGTCTGGAGTCTGCAATAACCCCAGCAACAGGTGTGCTTAGTGTAGGTGGAGGCTGAGCCCACAAAGACTGTCATTTGAGGTGCAAGGGTCAAGCCAAACAAGGCTGGTATTTGGAGGCAGAAGGGCTGAGCTCCACAGGGACATTTGGCCCTCTGTGGCATCCACTCCAGCTCCTTGGTGTGCACATGCCCTGAAACCCCTTCAGAGCCCCAGCAAATTCATCACTGAACCCATGGCCCCTTGCAGAGCATGTCCCAAATGATTTGAACTTCGTATCTAGTTCGTATTCCCCTCTTAATATCACACACTAGGCAAGTATTTGCTTCCCCCAAGCCTTGTTATTTCTTGTTTTGACACTAACATTCAAGTAGGTGGCAAGCTATCCAGTTTCCTGAGATAATGTCTGTGTCTGTACTAAGGTCACTGGCTATGTCCATAATAAATGAAATAGGGGGTAACCCCAGCATCAGAGCCCCTCTGCAGAGCAGTCTCTAACCCAGTTTAGTTCCCAATTTCCCAATCAGTTCCTATCTTCCTAGCCTGTGCCACTGGGCCCATTCCAGGGGGCAAATGGCACACAGTCACTTTTTCAGGAGGGTGCAAAGTTCAAGAGCACAGGCAAGG
Source organism: Certhia americana (assembly GCA_018697195.1). Taxonomy (NCBI): domain Eukaryota; kingdom Metazoa; phylum Chordata; class Aves; order Passeriformes; family Certhiidae; genus Certhia; species Certhia americana. The sequence goes on along the minus strand of CM031858.1, from coordinate 133,035,744 downwards.
GAACTTCTGTGCCAGGTGGCCCCCATGCTGGGGAATGCACCCAGATGCATTTGCTTCATAGTCACAGGTGATGTGGTAAATGTCACCATTCATAACTGGATGAGAATCCTTGGGGGGAAAAAAAAAGCCTTAAAGACAGAAGAGTGTTTTTTCTGAAGCCCAGGTCAAGGTAGAGCTCATGAGCTGCAGGCTCTCACCACAACCAAGAAATCAGCCCATTCAAGCATGACAAAAAGGCTGGCAACTCCCGTCCGTCAAACAAAGCAGTGGGGTTCTAATAGGACCAAAGTGAAAGAAATGAGGTACATGGCTGGAAGAATGGACAAAGAAAAGCCTTTGGTCTATAGAGCATCAGGCTCTTTATTCCTCTGTCTGTACAGAGGAACATTATCATGTACACTACAGACTTGACTCTTTACAGAGTGTGGGTTTGATGCTGATCTCATGATGTTTCTTGGTACATATACTCTTTCCCCTGTGAGGCTCAGTTTTAATCCTTTTCTAGTTTACAATCCATTTATTTTTAAGGTGTGAAAAATGCAGAGGTCAGTATCCACTACTGCACCCCTTCTGTTCTACCATTCCTCCAGAATAAGTAAATTATTATCTGTATTAGCCTTCTCAGTGAGAGACCAACATGTTCCACTTTTCTAATGCTGTCTCATGCCTAAAACCTGTTTTCCAAACGCTCCTTTGCCTGAAGTGAGCACTGTGCACTGCACAATGCACCCTCCAGCTCCCTGGGGACTGTCCAGTCCCACTGCCTTTGCCACACAGCGCTGTCAGGAATTTCATATTTCACTCTGCAAAGACAGAAGTGATGTCCAGGTGCTCTCCTCGTAAAATTTCAGGGTCGGAAGAGGTCAAAAGCAAAGGAGATTTCTGAATGCGGTTTTCTCACAGTAGTTCTGGTTTTGTCGAATTCAACCTTTATATATCCTTGGAGCATAATGTCAGTAGGGTTTGAGAGAGCCAGGAGAGCCTTTTCCTATCTCTTTGCCTGTGGCTTTTCAGGCTGGTTTGATTATTTTAATTACTTCCTCTGTTAGATATGGAGTTCTTCCACTTTCCCTGAATTTCCCAGTCAAGTCCAGTCACAAATTATTCACTGTCAGTGCTACATGGAAGCCATCATATGGAACTCTGATATTATTTGCAGATTTACACCAAAGTCCTGTAGACCATGAGGATACTGGCTGAAAACTTTTGAACAGTAGGGTTTAGTAAAATGGGACTTGGGCATGACTGTGTGACAGTGTAAAGTTATCCCTTTTCACTTGCAAACAGGAATTGCTGTGCTTGTATTGCTCTAAATAATACAGGGGATTTGGGAAAACTAGCATTAAGACAGTTTTTCAGAGTCATTGAATATGTTTTAATCCTTATTAGCCTCGAGCAATTGGTTCCCAGTGAACTCAGGGAAGGATAGGTGTAATTAAAGATCTGTGTGGCATGGCCTGCTGTGCATTTATAGCTCTGCAACTGTTCTCAGTAGTGAAACAGAAATATGTCTTTCAGAGGGAAGCTCAACATCAGGAAATATTTCTTTCAGAAATATGAACACAAGTGTTTCTTCCAAGAATCATCAGATGAAAGCAAAAACGTTCTTAAATTTCTAGTTCCACTAAGCACCTGGCTGTAATCTACAGTTCCTTGACTTTATTCATTTTTTTATCCAAATGGGATTCTATTTTAAGGCATTGTTATTTCATCTGATAATGAAAGTCTATTCAACCATTTGTGTGTTTCCTCAGTGTTTGCATTTCTTGTTCTGTACTATAATTTGCATTTTTTTTCGATCTTTCCGCTGAAGAATCAGTGTTGTCCAAATTGACACTGCTTAACTGGACATAACTCCCTATTCCTTGCTATTTGAAGTTGGTTCAATTATTACCTAATTATGGTAATAATTATTGGTTCAATAATTACCTAATTATGCTGGTGGGAAATTTTTATAAAGGTTTCACAGAGTGCTAAATTTGTCTGCACAGATGATAGAACGACAAGTTTTCCTCCCAGCCACTGCAGAGGTTTATGATTGCTGCTTCTCAGGTGTCTGGCACAAATGGAAGTGGCACTGTTGTGGGACGTACTTGTTAGTCAAGCATTAGCCTTGAAAAGCATTGGATTATTGCATGGTTTGTAATGTCTGTTTAAGCACACTATTTCTGAAACTGCTCCTCCTCCAATCAATGAGAGACTCCATTAAATTGTATAAACGTATTAAGAAAAGAGATTTACTGAAGAATCTTTATTGCATTTCATTATAAACTACTGAATCTAATATACAAAGAAGATTGCTTTAATTATAAGTGGACAAAAGAAATATCTACTCTGTGTTCCCACCAGCAACTATCAGCAACATGCACCTCCTTCATCTAATGCAGTCATAACAAGTAATTAGGTTTGGTAGTTCTCCTGGGAACAGCAGTTAACGTTACTACACAACCCCCACGAGACAATGACATCAGGTGGATTTGCTAGGTTTTGTGGTATCTGTTCTCAGCTGTTTTTTCTTGCCCTGAGGAAACTCATGGGACAGCCATAATGTAAGCAGAGGGTTCAGATGATAAGCTGATCTCCCCATCTCATCTCTAACCAGTTTCACTGCACTCAGTGCTGCCCTCTGGAAGCTCAGCAGATGGCAGAGAACTCTGGTGGCCCTCTGTGCTTGCAGACCTATGCATGGCTAGTTTTTGCTGTGGAAAGTGAAGTGCCTTGGTGCCATTCACTGTTTTGTACTCTTTTACTATTTCAAGTCCTGAGTGAACAATTTTCAGAGAAGAAAAAGGAAGAAGTCAGTCCAAGGTTGTGTCTTAGAGCAAGAGCTCCCTGCCACCTGTGTTCTTCCCTGTTAGGTGGACATTTGACAACTGAATGAAGGTCTGATAAGCAGAGGGATTTCTCTGTATCTGTCATGGTGTGACTTGGGAGGGAGCATGAGGGAACATGGTGCCTTCCCACTGTCACAATCAGGACAATGCTGGGCTTGCCTTGAGGCAGAAGGATGGCTGTCAGGAGTTTTAGGTGCCTATAGCCTCTGAGCTTGGGTAGGGTAAAGAAGCGTCTGAAGAGTCTGCTCTGTGCCATTCTCCTGTGGGTCTCTGTCAACCCAGGAATCTTGAAGACCTACCCCAGCTAGTCCAGGAGCATAGGACCAGCTGATAAAAAAGCCAGACAGATGAAAAACCCTTTCCTCCCTCTTCCTGTGCCTCCGTTCAGTCAGCACTGTAGTGCAGCTGTCACCCTGTAATTTTTGTGAAGTCATCAGAAACCTTCAGATGAAAAGAATGGTGTTAATAAATTGTTATGTTCCTTAGAGGAGACAAAAGGATGACAATAAAGAGGTGAAATTTTGTACAGAGCTTGAATTACTCAATACTGAATTAAGACCAGGCATGTCTTTATTCATGAAAGAATAAAGAAAAAGTAAAACTTACTATTTCACAATTTGGACAACAGCCTGCTGATGCTCTTGACTCCAAGGTTAAGCCCTACCAGCAGTGAATTTTATTGAGGTTACTTGTAAATCTAAATTCCAGTTAAAATTTTTTGCAACAATGTACTGCTGCTCAGTGCTGATGTTTGAAGTGACAGGGCTGGCCAGCTTTCCTGACCTGTCTGTTGCATCCTGGAACTTGTTCCTCTGCTTGCAGAAATGTCCCCTCACATTCCTGCCACTCCCCATTACCGACGTGTGTGTGGGGGGATTACATAGTGCAGAGGAAGATAGAGATATCGCAAACTTGTTTATTTAACATCACTGCCTTTGGCTCTCCTCATGGTGATCCTCTGTGCCAGAAAAACTGCCTACATGCTTGTTTCTTTGGATGCTGTTTCCCTTCCAGAAGTCAGGACAGTAGGGGACCTCCAGAATCCCCCAGTGCACTGCAGGTATCCATGTCCATATAGACCCTATTTGTGGATTTTTCAAATCACATTTTCCCATGACTTTAGTTCTTTGTCTTCTGATCTTTGAAGAAGTCTGTTCCACAGACTTTGCTGCTCTAGTGGTTTGAGATTTGCTTCTCATTCCCAGCCAAAATTTATTGTGGCTAGCTTATACCCATTTGTTCTTTAGCCAGCATTGTCCTTCAGTTTAAACAGCTTTTCTCCTTCCCTAATGCTTACCCCCTCTGATGTATTTATAGACTACAACCATATCCCCTCTTGGCCTTTCTTTAGCAAGGCTAAACATCCAAGTGCCTCTGGTCTCCTCTGAGAGCACAGGCTTTCCATTCCCTTATTTGGCTTAACAGCCCTGCTCTGCAGCCACTGCAGCCCGTAATCCCTTTTCCTCAGTGTGCTTTCCTGGCCATACATTACAATGATCCAGGTGAGCCCTCATATTTCCAAAACCTGCTCATTAATAGCACTGGTATTTCACCCTCCCTGAACTCAACAGATGGGTCTCAGCAGGTTCATTAGAAAGCATCACTTGTCTACTGCAGAACGCATCATATTGTTTTTTACTTGTTATCTTATGGCTATATAAGTCCTCCAGCTCTTTCTCCTGCTCCTTCATTTCTAGTTAAGAACATCAGTTCTTCCCACTGATCCTCCACATACTATATTTTGCAACAAGGCATTTCTTCCCTTTGCAATATTCCAGTGCTAAGATTGTCCCATTCTTCTTGTGGGGTAGTCTGGTGTCCACCTGATGGTGCCTGTCAACTTGGTGTCATCAGTAACTGCACTGCTTTGAGATTATGCATCCTGATTATTAATTAAAATGTACAACTACATCCACCCCAAGACTCAGCTTGGAAGAACCCTACTGTAACCACCTTCCACCTGAGATTTCTTCTTTGATTTCAAATCATGATCCTGAAAGAGGAAACATCTGCCTTACTCTGTCCAGCACGTCCCCATTTGATTTTATTCAAATGGTTTTGAATTAGCCTTTCTGTATCTATCCATGTATGTATTAGAAATGAATGCTTATGTGCTGGTTGGAGAGCCAGTGCAGGCAGACTTCCTACAGTTTCCATATAAGGCCAGTTCTGCCAAGAAACTTCAGTTTTAACCTCTAACATTTCTACAATTTCAGTCTGAAATCTCTCTTCAGCAGCACTTTGAATTGTGCTGCTCAAGTTGGGGTGATAGCAGATGTGTTTTGCTCTGCTTCAGTCTCCCAAGGGGTTACAAAGCCAAATTCATGATTCAAATGACTAGACTTATTTTTCAGACTTAGTACACTTGTTTTTAATGGGAATTTGGAATGGGGTGAAAATTCTTTTGTGTTCTGGCAAGTGTCCCTCATCTCTTGGCCTGCAGAGGAATAGCAAAATTTATATTTGTACCCTTTACATTTGAAATGTGTGAAACTATAAATATCTTGTAGTCCGAAACATTCCTGCTTGTCCTTTAATTAAGACTCTGAGATTTCTCCCTGAGCAACTCCCTGTGAAGTCTATGACTATGAAATATATGACTGTCTTCTTCTTTGTGCCAAAGGGCTTAGAGGCTTTTGGAGGAGTTGGTGGTGACATCTCACAAACCAAATAACACAGCTACTTCTCTTTTGGGCTCAAGTAGACCAAGAGAGTCTGAATACTGAATATTTAGCCTTTGGTGACAGGAAAATCGGTGCTTGTACTCCTTCCTGTGAGTAGTTCAGGTTTTGTATCTCTCTCAATGTAATCAGCTACTTCTTCTGAATATGTTGTATAAATGAAAACTGAACGAACTGAATGAGAACTAGTTCCTTTAAAAAGAAGAGGAAAAAGAAGAGGAAAGGGCCTTCAGAAATATCAAGTCAGTCTAGTTAAGTTTGTTCCTTGCTTATAATTTCACTTTTTCATATGAACATTAGAGCATTCTCTGATCTAAAGAATAAGCTTTCACTTTTTCATCGGTTGAAAAGCCTTTGCCTAGTGCCTGCATCTGAGATGTAAAACCAAAGACCACATACTCCTGTGATACTCCAGACTTCATCTTGTTTGGTGGACCAGTTATCCTGGATGCTGCTCCAAAGAATAATTAATTGAGGATTTGTCTGCTGAGCAATCAGGTAGAGAAGGCTTTATTTTGTCATGAGGTTTCATTTTCCGGCTATTTTTTTCTAAAATCAAGGAACTTCACATCAAGAAGGAATTATATAACTCAATCTAACACTCCATGTTTAGCAAACTGAGGCTGTGGTCTACTCAAGCAATTTTGTGAAACTAGCCTCCCCTATTTCCGTTTCTGCCAATCCATAAATTTGAAATTTGCTCACTTACTCTCTAGATTCCATTTAGAGATGGTATTGACTAGTTTTCCATAACTTGTATAGAGACAGTGAAATTTAGATTTCTGTATCTGGAGTTTTCTGTAGGTAAGTAATGTGGAGAGCTGTTGTTGAAGGATGTATCTTGTAAAAGGTCAGTTCTACATTCAAAGCACTCAGCGTGTACCTGCACACGTACTCTGACCCTGTCCAGCCCCGTTGGTCTGCTCAGGCAAGACTGGGGGCTGTGGCTGTGAGTGCCCAGAGGTGGATCCCTTCCACCAGGAAAGCTCCCTGCTGATCTGAACCTTCAGAGAAAACATTTTTGCAGGTCTCTGCCTGTCCTGTCAATACAGGGCACAGACTGAAGATGAGCAGAGGCAGACAGCTGGGTCCCCAGCACATAAAGTGCTCATGGTATCAGTCAGAGAAGCCCCATTGCCCCTGGCTGCAGCCCCCATGCCACCCTGCAGGCTAGTGCACAGGCACAGTATACAGCCAGATGCCTGGAACCAAATTTCTCCCCCCTTTCCTCACTTCCCACGGCATCATCTCTTGCTGAGAAACTTGAATGTAGGAAGCATCCAAATCAAAAGCATAGGCAGGGGAGTGTGCCAGTCTGCAGCTACTTAGCATCTCAAAAGGAAGACTGAATTCCTTGTATCTGACAATCAAGATGCAGGCAGTCATTTTATTGACAGAATTAGTTCATATTCCAGTCCATCATGTGTATAGATAATGCACTGTGGGATTAAGCTACTGTAGCAATAAATTTCCTAACCTAATTTTAAAAGATAAAAGCTCCAGTGAAGGGAGGCTTCATGGCACACTACACTCCATTCAATTTCTTCTTCAGAAGAGCAGGCAAGAATGCCCTCCCTCAGGTTGCTGCTCTGCATCTCTGACCTCCTCTGACAAAAGGAAATTTTCCAGGGAAGGAAATGGAGCAGCACTAAATCTCCCCTCCCTCTGGTTACCAGCATCTGCTGTCACTCTTTGCAGCTCACGTGAAAGGTCTTATGGAGCAGGACTCTGAGAAGTCCTCCAAGTAAAGTAAGGAAAAGTGCTGTCTGGCACCAGAAGACCTTGTCTGCTTCCTCCTCTCTTCTGCAGCAGTTCCTGGCCACCCTACTCTTCCAATGAGTTTCAGATAGCCACAAGTACTGCCAGTCCACTGTACCTTTGATTTGGAAACAGGACTAGCTTCTGAGCACTGGTAGCACATCAGATGTTGATTCCCACTGGCTATTGAACGCCATCACTGTGGGTAGTGATGGGGCAGACATCTCAGACCTTTGTTCATGTTTTGGGGTTGGGGAGGGCTGAATGCACTGGTCATCATGTGAGGTCAGATGGTTCCTGGGGATTGCCCAATACCTACAGGCCTCCTATTGCAACAGCTGAGGGATAGATTTACAACCAGTAAGGAAACCCCAAGAGCTGAGCATTTTAGGCTGGATGGCAGCTTACACCTCAGAAGTGCAACTGCTGAACTTGTCCATCTCTGCAGCCTCAGGAATGAGAATGGCTCTGCTGATGGTGTGGTCAAGCCACAAGGAAAGAGTGGCTGCATGTGCATGAAGCAGCTCTGCAGAGAGACAGGTGCCCCTCAAGGCATCACAAGTCAGAATCAGAGAATACTTGAGGTTGGGAAGGACCCTTAAAGGTCATCTAGTCCAAATCCCAAGTCTTAACAGGTCATTGATTCCCATTCATGATTTACCTGCCTTGCACTGCTAGTGAGGCCAGAGTTTCTCGGATCTTCACAGAATTAAATCTTCATCTGGCCATGCTGCAAGGATGGTATTGTTAGAAACCATAGGCATGAAGCCCATGTAATGCTGGTGGCAATAGCTTTATTTCTTTTGGTCATTCTAGAGGAGTTTTCAAGTTCCACCAGACTCCACTGAGAAATTGGTAGTCTTCACATTTGAAAAGGCAGCATTTACATTGCAGGCTCCAGCAATGTGCTTGGTGTGTGCTAGTTTAATATGATTTAAAGCCATTGATCAGGACAAAAAGAAATCCTTATGTTGATGTGTTGCCCTCCTTTATGAAGCCAAAAATATTTGATGCTCCACACAGTGTGCTAAAAACATCTGCAATAAGGAGACAGCGGCATCGTATTCACTTGGAAACTCCTGGGAAAAAGTATTCATAACTTCTATATTAACAAAATCCAAATAAATTACTACTGTTTGTGCTGTTTGTGCTCAGAGTGCTGTTCAAAAGGGAAATCATGTTAACATTTTCAGGTAATCATGCCCTGCCCATAATTATGGCCTGCACAGAAGACTGCTACAACCTATTTACTTCCATCAGCTTCACAGCTGGCCTCTGTCCAGCAGCTGAGGTTCACCTCAGTTCTAGATGTGAACCTCAGACAAGTCTACAGGAAGCCTTCGAAAGTATGAGTTGGTGGTTACAGTAGGGGTTCAGCAGCACCAGCTCCCCAGGCCTTCCTTTGCCTGCTTATTTTCATATCATATTTGACCATCTGCATTTCAAAGAGGAGTGTTTGCAATTTTTTTATGAACCGAGGCTGGTATTAGGCACTGAAGTGGACAAACGCTTTTTGCCTGAATTCTTTGGCCAATATGCAAATTGCTTACAAGTTCCCATTTAAACCATCTGTCACACAGGTGTGTAAAACAGTCTGAAAAACCCTTTCCTTCACTGCTGGCTCTTGCTGAGAGCATTTCCAGTCATCCTGCAGAGCTCCAAGAGCTGCTTATCATCTCTGTGCACAGCACACCCATGTTACCCCACTCCACCTCTGTTTCAGCTTATCTTCCCTGTCTTTGATGTGATTTTTATTTTATTTGGCTTTGTTTGATTAATGATCTTGCTCTTCTTCACTTATATGCGTCTGAGGAACTGCAGTGCCTAGTGGGATGCAAGGTGGAATGGACTGTGGCCACAGACGCACAGACAGGACAGTGTTTGGGGAGGCATTGGAGGCAGTAGGCCAGGTGGTAGAGTATGACAAGGTCAAGTGTTTTTGAGGAATCTAAGCTGTTCTGTCAGTTCACTCTCAGCTCAGCCAAGGAGGTCTCTAGGCTCAGTTTTGCAGGATCTTCCAGAAATGCTGCTTCAGCTTGTATCCAGCTTGTAGCTGCTGGACATCACTCTGATGTAAGCAGCGATTACTTCGCTGGTCTGAGGGAGGGAGACAGCTGCATGTTAGGGAAGTCTGGCCCATTTCCATCATGCTGCATTGTCATTTTCCACAAAAAATGCTTACCAGCAGTTGCTCCAGCCACTTGCCAAAAAAAAGAGCAGGTTTTCTTCCTTCAAACAAGAGTGAATGTAGCATTGGAACTATGTATACATATTTTTAGACTTGGTAGTTTCTCACAATAAATGTACCACATGGCATAGGATGAAATTGTATTAGAGGAACCTGCACAGACATCAAAGCTTTGATTGTAAACTTCCAGCTCAGAGAAGGAGATGAGCAATCTCTATGTTCAATTATAACTGCAGATATTTCCTTTTTCCTAAGCTGGTGTCTGTTACCATGGCCACAACCTTCAGTTTTCTGGCTGTTTTAAAGTCATTACTAGGAGTGAAAGAGCAGATGTTTAATTACATTCTTCTTATTCCATTCACTAGGTACAGCTGACATTTTAGAAGTCTTCAGTAAAAAAAGTCCTTTTTATTGTTTATCATTCTCCTAGAGAAAAATAACAAAGTTAATTAATATATGCCAATATACACTTTGTCTACAACTTCTAAGTAGAGGTGAGGAAAGCAGTTTCTTAAAAACTGGGTATTAGATTGGTACTAGCAGTAATCAGAGATAAGTGAAAACCATGCTGTAGAAAATACATCAGGTCTTGTCCTGGTCACCGAAAACCCCAAAGGATTGGGAATGTACTTTGAACATTGTGGTTTCCACCCATAGAAACACTGTTAAGACAGAGTCACGTATTTACACATCACCAGCAGAGTTCTGCACAGGCCCTGCTGCCCAGGTGTTGTGCCTGTCAGTATCCCCACTGTGTGTACAATCCTCTGGGATTTACCAAAACGCGAGACCTCACTAGAAACTTCTCCAACACATTGTGGCATTTCTGGTTTGTGGATAGAGACAATAATTTCTCAGGAGATTGCTCAGCCAACAGGACTGCAGGGAACATGGTCCTCTAGACTTCTCATGGGCTGTTCATGGTGTGTTCCTCTTTACTTAGACATCATTACCACCTGTGTCACAGAATAGAAGATTTGTTCATTAAAGCTTCCTGTACTCAGGGTTGCCTAAGTTTAACATTTTGTCTGTAATGTTGATGACTCTAGTATGTGATGAAAGCTTTGCTATCTCTCTGTGCACACCCCTCCCCACTAGACTCTTCTCAGGCCAAAAGAAAAACTTGATTGTAAGAAAGATCAGGTATGAGGTAGGTCCTGAATCCTATTGAGACCTGTATGTAACTTGGTTTATACTGAGAAATGTCACAAAAAAGGCAGCCTCTGATGTCTGCCCACTTCCGGGACAGCTGGCTGCTGAGCAGGGACTTTTGGGTGTTTGACTTTAGCACATTTGGATAGAGCAACCCTACTTCTCATCCCACTCTTACTATCAGTGTCTAAACTTATTTGGACCTGTGTCTTGTTGCTCTGTGCCTGAGCTCTTCACCAAAGACTTCCTTGATGTACTGAAGTGCTGGGAAGGTGAACGCACTAGAGCTGTGAAAGATGTGAATTCATATCTCCATATTCAGGATGTTCTCCTGCTCCCTTCTACAGACAGGTATTCTAGACCTACATTGCTAATCACCCTCTTAAGTTTTCTTGACTCAGACCTGCTAGGTATCAGCTTCCTAATGAGTTATGAGATCTCATTGTTCAGCTGTTGTTTCTCAGCTCCTCTTGGTGGTGGAGTTGCTCTAGCTAGTACTGCTACTAAGTTGAAGCTGTTAGTGTACTAAGACAACCATAATCTCATCCACTGATGAATTATGCTGATGAACATGGATTTAAAGATTTTGCAAACTGGAGCAAAGGACAATACTAACTTCCCCTCAAAAGATCTCACACTATGGAGGGAGATCCAGAATGGGACTGGAAGTCCAAATGGAAACAGAGATGCCAAAAGAGGGAGTTTAGTTCAGGGTCAATGGCTGCAGAAAATCCCATGACAGGAGATGTGCTCAGTGTCCAGCAGCTTCTCAGTATCCCTGGTGCTATGTGATGCTTATAGAATGTGCACACACAGCTGCTGCTGGGCAGGCAGGAGAAGAGCTGGCCAACAATGGACATGCCTCTCAGTCACTGTGGAGAGAGTGCTGGCTGCCCAACAGTCTCTTCTTCTCTGACCATGTGAAGCTTGGCTGTCATGTTTTTGCTTTTATTTGTGATTGTGCAATTATTTTGCTAAGTTGTAATCTCTTGTGTTGCTGTAAAAGCTGCTCTTGTCTGTGCAGAGTCTATAATTAAATATGACCCCTCTCATATCGTGCCTACAGTACACCATGCACTACCCAAAACTCCCAGTTCCTTACACTTCTTCCCATTCACCTGTTCCTCAGAGACGTCAGAGTCATTTCCATGGTTGCAGTGAGTTCAGCAGATAGAAGGTGGAGCTTTGGGCTTTAGGAACTCATACCTTCTAGAATAGTACTGTAATGCTACAGACTTACACTAAGTAATCCAGCCACCTAGTGTAGCTGAGCCAGTGTAGGACAGAAACAGTCTTCTGCAAACATTGAGGCATATTCACCCTTGAGCAGGAAGGAGACAGGAGAGCATCCGTACAGATGCCAGCACATTTTTAGGCAATCCCTTACTTAAGGCATGTTTTTAGTTTGCAGTGCTGGAAGAAAAGTAAGTGCCTTGCTTACAACATCTGTTTCACGCTCCACACATGACTGATTGCATCCCTCGCTGCAGCAGCTGGGCAGAGCTGTGGTGCCAAGGACATGTGAAGGTGCAGTGGCTTCTGTGCTAAGCAGCTGTGACAGCTGACCTCAAATCTGTCCCATCTACCAGTTCTGAAGGACCCATTTGGTTCTCTCTAAGGGCACTCATAGTTCAGTGTGGCATCCACCTCCGCACCCTGCTCCCCATTCTGGGTTGTACTAACCTACATGGTAACCTAACCAGGGGGTGTCTTGTCTTCTCCTCTTGAGAGTATATCCATCTAGTTAGTGCTGTATATATTCACATGTCATATATACACTTCATGCATATACATATGCATACATTACATGAAAGCATAAATGTGAATTTTCAAATTCAAATAGTTGGAAAAGTTGAAATTTGGGTGATCTGTGCTTTCTTTCTCAACTCTTCTGGTGTGCATCTCTTTCATATAATAGGAGCATATTATTAGTGCAGTCAGCTATGCCTTTCCAATATGCTTCATTTCTGTGACACCTTTTGGAAAGTAGTTGCAGAAATCCAGTAGTGGGGTCTCTTCGTGAATAAGGAAGATGATATTAGGGAGGGGGAACTTACTTGCAATTCAAAAACTGCACACCCCAGAGTCTTTTATTCAGTGCCTCCTCAAGTAGAGAGGGTCTTGCAAAACAGTGGAATCTGCCCAGCATCACGCCACAACTCTCCCCACAAATAGTTTGAGTGTACAAGGGGCTTACATGCATTACTGTCCTAGAAAGTATAACGTTGCCTGTTTGATCAAGTCCTAACACTATCTCAAAAAGTATCTGGAGTGATTTCCACCTTGAACAATCCTATCTGTGTGTCTTTCTCAGAATGAAGAAGATGCATTCATGTCCCATAGTAATTACAAGGCACCTTTCAGTGGTGTCTCAGTGTGTTTCTGGATCATCTCATCAAGAACTTGTAGTTTCTTCTGTGAATATGCTATTCTAGACATTTTTGGTCAAATTTCATTTAAATATGCTTTTGTTATCAGCTAGCTTTGTAAATGAAAGGGATCAGAAGATATAAAATCTTCAGAGTACTGTATGAAGAGTTGATGTCTCAAATGGCTGTTCAATAGATACAGGAGAGATAATCTTCTGAGATAGACTCCTGCAGGAAAAAAATCAAGAGAATAATGCTTTTTTGTTTGTGTCCACTTTCAGAGTTCACATACAAAGGCTCCTTTCTTTGAGCATCTCACACATATTCTGAAGAAAGAATATTTTAATGATAAACCTGAGCTGTCTGATCTTCCCTGAGCACCTTTGTTTACTTTGAGCCCACTTCAAAGCTGTACTTAATAGATCTGGTATTTTTTTAATAAAGAGTAAAACTAGCTTCTAGCTAAAATATGTAAAATACTGGGATGTCCAAGCTTGTGAGTGTCCAAGGGGAGCTGGACAGCATATTCTGTGCCCCACTGCTGCCTGGTGCAGAGGGCATGCAGAGGTATGTCCCCAAGATTTTAAAAGATGTTTGGACTAGGCAGACCAGTTCTGCTTTTTGCCTTGGAGCAGAAGGAAATAAATCCCCAGTATGTGTTCATAGATGAACAACATAAAGTTGAATATGAGTCAGCAGTGCCCTGACCTCCAGGAGGGCCAAGTGTGTCCTGGGATGCATCAGGCACAGCATGGCCAGCTGGGTAAGGGAGGGGATGGTCCTGCTCTGCTCTGTTCTGCTCTGCTCTGGGGCAGCCTCATAGCAAATGCTGGGGGCAGTTTTAGGCACCACAAAATAACAAAGATATAAAGGCATTAGAGGGCACCCAAAGGATGGCAACAAAGATGGTGAAGGGCCTTGAGGGGAAGCTGTATGAAGAGCAGATGAGATCATTTGTTCTGTTCAACCTGGAGAAGAGGACACTGAGGAGAGACCTCAACTTCCTCCTGAAGGGTTGAGGAGGGGCAGACACTGATCCCTGTTTCATAGTCCCTGTGACAGGACCCAAAGGAATGACCTGAAGTTGGATCAGGGAAAATTTATGTTGGATTATTAAAAAAAGATTTTCTCCCAGAGGGTGGCTGGGCACTGGAACAGCTCCCCAGGGAAGGTGTCACAGCATCAGCCTGACAGGGTTGAAGAAGCACTTGCTCTTGGGCACATGGTGCGACTCCTGGGGATGGTGCTCAGCAGGGCTGGGAGCTGGACTTGATGTTTGTTGTGGGTCCCTTCCCACTCAATTTATATAAAAATATATAAATTTATTATTTATAATAATAATTGATTCTCTGACTTACACCTTCTAGTTGTTCAGATAATGGCAAAATGTGCTTGTCTGCAAGATGAGTGTTCCCATTCAGGGTTGCCTTCTGCTTTTTCTTTGTGCTATATTTCATTGTCATCAGTCAAGAATTAGAGAAGTGATCATGTGTGCATGGACATTCATGCTCATATAGTGTGAAATAGGTGCTATATTCAGGATGGTTTAATGGTAAAACAGACTTGTAAGGGAGATGATATAATTTTATTACATGAGTTTATATTCTGTGAAACAGCAGAATGTACCTTTGGCATGTACTATTGAGTATTGCAGGTTGGCATCTATATAAAGGGATCGTTAAAGAATTTCTGCCTGAGCTGGAGTGAGGTCACACCTAGAAAAAAGTTTTTTCCTGAGGTCTCCCACTTGGTTTCAAGTAGCCCTCTCCTTTCCCAGTTCATCATCTGAGTTCAGTTGTCCCATGAAGTGTCAGGTGATATCAGGCCTTGCCAAAGTCCCCATGGTCTTCAAAATCAGTGGGTTACAGATGTATTTGTCATCAGATATGATACAGATCTTCTAATGAGCACCATCTGCCTCCTTTAAAATGAAGGTGAGACTGCTCCAAGGAGGTTAGTGACAACCTACTTCTCCACCAATATTCCTCTGTGCTCCAAATGTGCTAATTTCCCTTTTCTGTCATGCTTATAGTGCATTAACAATGATAAATTTACAGGCCACCTGTTTCTTTCCTATGTTTATCTCAGGACTTAGTGCTTTGTCTGACCTGCTAAGGGACTTGAGAGAGGCCATTTATTTTTACCTCATTAGGGGGTCAAATAAAAGATTTGTTAACACGCTCCTTCACAAACACAACTTCTTAACAGTGGTATTTAACCCATCTCATCCAGTTCTGCAGTATTTAGCCTTTTCTGTCCATGCCACATGCAAAAGTTGGTGAGGACACCCAAGTTCTGTGCTAGCGAGAATACCCAAGCTTGTGCTGGTGAGGATTGCCACCTGGTACCTTGCCAAGGAGCAGTACATGCAGCCTCTCAGGAGCACTAATAGAGATCTTTGGCCAGAAGACAACCCCATTGTTGGATTCCCAGATGAATAACTAAGAGGGAGTGGAGAAGGGTACATAGCTCTTGTTCAAAAAGACCATTGGGTTTTTTTCTTGAATAAGGAACAGGAAAAATCTAAGTGGTGAGATGTGCATTATTTCACAACAGCTCCCCAGTTTTCAACTTTGTGCTTGAGGTAGCAACAACTTTAGTCCCAGGACTCCATCAGACCATGGAGTCATGTCACTGCCAGCACATATCCTCAACCTCTGGCCCATACAGGCTTGTTACCACTTGCTGGCCATGTGCAACACTTCGTTGTGGCTAGCCAGCATCATGGGGCATGTCTTGTCCTCCTGATAGCCAGTAGTCCCTGCTAGGGGTCCTGGCATGTCCATGTCCTCAACTCCTTTGCAAGGATCTATAGACATATGGCTGAAGACTCCTCCCAGGTCACTGTGAGATAAATCAGCATTTATTCAGGGACTGGGAATTACATGGACACCCCTGCCCACATAGCAGTGGTGCATACTTGTTTCTGTGCACATATAAAATTCGGAGTAAAGAGATCCCATCGAGTAAGTGAAGTACATGTAGTCGAACTTTGGCCTCCATTGCTTTGACTACAGAAAAAAACAAGGGTCTAAAAATAAGGAAATGTTTGCCTCTTGGAAATTTTCTAGGCAATTAATCTAAGAATTATTGATGTTTCTAATTTTGTCAGAAGAGGGAGGACCATCAGTCACACTCAAAAATACCAGCTCTTTGCTGATAACTCATAAAGTGGAATGGCTTTTTAATGAAGTTACCAGAAGAAAGGTTTGCTGCCAAAATCAGGGATATTGCTCTATCCCACTCCTACCACTTCATCAAGGAAACTTCCAAGAAAATTTTGGCTTTCTCCCAAAGTTGTTGTGTGGGATTTTTTTTTTTTTTTTTTTTTTTTTTTTTTTTTTTTTTTTTTGAGTGGCTGAAAACCAGCTCCAAAGCCAACTTTACTGACAACCTTTAAAAGAAGTAATGACAATATATGCTAATAGGAGGTTTCAGAAATCAGTATGAGATCACTTGAAACCAGTTCCCATCTGATCACACATGAATGAACAATGTGTGGGTTGGAACTGTGTTCATGATATGATGATAGCTCCATCTTTCATTCAGATTGAGATCAAATAACTATTACCAAGTGCGGGGTGGTAAACTGTTGATAAGTCACTGTTTTGTCATCCTGTGGAGACTAATTTGAAAACATCCTTGTTTTAATGCAACTAAGCCATAGATTTTAAAGTGCCTCTCAATGAAATAGATCCTGTTGCTTAATGAATGGCTCCCTTTCCTAGAATGTTCATTAAAAAGCAGTGAGCCTCTTGGGGTTCATCCTTCTTTTAATAAAGAGAAAACCAAGTAGAAAATCAGAAGTTTTTTATATATATATACATAACTATAAATTTCTTAATCTTTCTTGGAGGATTGCTTTGGTAATTCACAGGAGGATCCCTGTATTGCTCACTGACTTAAGTGACTTTCCAATGAATTCATTAGAAGATCAAGATCTGAGACTTATTTGGTGGAACAGGACGTGCTTTTTTAATTGAATAAGTGATTTGTATGGTGATTTTATATGGCACTTTCCAAACAGTGGGCTGATTCTTCAGTGTTCATGCTGTTTCAGGGCAGTGGAGCTTCACTGGTTTTCATAACATCAGCAGCAGAAGAGAGAATTAGGAAATACTTCATGCATGAAGTGAGAGGAAGCATGGAATGTCTGAAGAGTGGGTTGGGACAGAAATTAGTGGTGAAGATGATGTGGAAGGGAGAATTGTCAGTTGAAAAATAAGGATTAATACAAGGACATCTTAAAAGCTATATGTAGCAAGCAGGAGGAGAGAGACATTTAAAATACAAGACCTTTATTTTTATAAGGCATGATACTGAGAGTGCAAGAGGTTATTACTGTGGTAAGAATGGGTCATACATGGCATACAGAGCAAAAAACCAAACTGGAACAAATGTCAGAGACAGAATTCTATTGGTGAGATTATGATTACATAAGAGCATATGTCACTGAAAGGATCTGAAATACTTGCCATCCAGTAACTGGTAAATCTTTCATTAGCCACAGGCAAAATATCCTCATTAGAGTCAGGCTCTCTCATGCTTACATACATTTCCACTCCCTTCCATGTCTGAAAAATAATGCTTCCCAGGAAAAGGAATCAGTACGTCAAAATCTGAATTTGTAGTTGAACATTGGTGATGATGCTGTTCAGAGTTCAGAAACTGCTCTTAAAAACAGCAGTACTGGTACTCTACTATAATGGCAAAAGCAGGAAGGCAAATCATGGTAGTTGAAATGGTAATAGCTTTCTATTAATTAGATGTCAAATACATCTTTGCTATATATTTCTTTTGGATGACTTTAACTAGAGAGAAACACAGAGATTAAACCATAGATGGTCTTCTTCCAAGGTTTCCAAACCCTGCTGCTTCAGAGATGATATATTTAATTTTTAGGATATTGTTTTGATGGTGCATGGCATCAAAAATGCCATTATTTGTAAATGCTAATAGTAGGAATGGACATGCACAGGAAATGCAGAAAAACTTAAGCGAAATTATATGACAGAGTTTTTCAAAGATAATAGGAAAAGTAAGAAAGATTGTGTTTGTTTTAGGGAGTTAGGGAAGAGTAGTGGAAAGTAAGAGATAGGGGAAAAAGACAAATAAAATTTAAGAAAGAAAGGGCAAAGTTTTATATACTAACACAATAAATAAAAGTCTTAGAAAATGAAAATGGGGAAAGGCATTAAAACTCACATACAAGAAATCTCAGAGAAGCTGGCATCTTGAGAACAGCAAAGAGGCAAAAGTACACTGGCCTAAAAATGTAACAGGATCAGTTTTTCTGTTTATTTACAGTCACTAGGAAGTGGTGAATAATGACATTTTATTTCATGTTGGATTGAATCTGGTTTTCCTAAAGTTAAACTTTGGAAAGAAGTTTTCTGGTGCTGCCACTTCTTCTTTTCTACAACAGTGATACAAATTGTTTGTTGTTCACATGAGAAAAAACAGTTCATTTGTTTGAAGACAGTTATCTGATGGACTTTGTTTACTTCCTCAAAGGATGTTAGTAGTGAAGGAAGAAGTTCTATTAACCCTTTCTTTTGTGAAGGAGGTCATTTAGTTGAATTTATTGAAAATTTTCAGTGATGGCAGAAAAATTTTTGATAATAAATAAATAAATCTCATAATTCATATTTTTCTGTCTAGATTTTGTTCTGGGTTTTATACATTCTTTATCATTGCAAGTTGTGCAATGCTATAAACTTGTAAAAAAAAGTGTTGAATCCATGTAAACAATTTTTTACTACAATGATGCCTGATATGTGGCATTTCAAATGTTCCTTTGTAAACCAGTACTATCTATGAATGTCTACTACCCAACTTAATATTGGGAACTGCTAGAGTTTTATTTATTGATAGCAAGCAATAGTAAGAACATCAAGATTATACAAGCATTTGTTTACACGTGTGTGAGAGACAGAGAGAGAAGCATGGCAAATTATTTTTGCACTTAATTTGTCAAATGTTTTTCTATGCCTCTTAAGGGAGTTTGCTTACCGACCTTTACCATGTTGTTCAAACTCCCAAATTCATTCCTGTTGAGTAATTTCTAAAATCAGGCAGCACGCTGTGTTATGCATGAAATAGCAGTTGGGTAAGACACGGGTCTATGTTTTTCACGACAGGCTGTCAGGACTAGATGTCATTCTGACTTTCAAAGTGAATACAAAACAAAATCTTCTTCCAGTAACTTTATTGATTATATCCAAGCTAAGTTTTCTCAGGTCTGTACACAAATGGTGCTCAGAGGGAACAGAATCTCCACATTATATGCCTGTGGTACACCCACAGACCCAACCCTCCCAGGTCAGCTGTCCATGTAGAGTGTGGAGAAGGAGGTTCTATAAGGTGAGTAACCATCAGATTGTCAGGAAAAAGAAGAGATACTGTCATCACCAATGGTAACCACATCCTTCTCCATGGAAACTTTTCAGTGGGCACAGCAAAGCACCTGAGCTGGGGTCCATGGCTGAGCTTCACAAGCTGACTGTATTGCTGGACCAGCCGGGGGCATGGTTTTCTTGTACCTTTGTGCTGTGTGTGCAGCACAAAGGTTGTATGTGAAGACAGAGAGCTGGTCTTTGGAAAAAAACAGCAAACACATTGTCTTAAAACAAAATTAAAATATTACTTTCTTTCGTTTGTGCTAAAATCCTTCACATCAGCATATCTTCTCAAATAGAATTCATATTATGACTCATCTGGATGAAGTCAACTTTTGAAATAAGATATATTTATTTAACTGTTAATGTTCAAAAATAGGTATTTATCATGGAGCAAATATTCTATTAAAATTATCAATTTAAAACCTTTGTAAAATGGAAGTAGCTTTCTGTGCTGCAGTTTGGGAATTACGAGTTCCTTTCAAATGTAGGAGCTGTAGGCTGTACCATATGTCACTGGGAGGATGTTTTCTCATATATTCACAGGAAAATCCTGGATTTGAATGATGAATTCCTTGGACTTGGCAATAGAGCATGAGGAATAAAATAGAAGTGGATAGCCTCAAACTCTCCTAGACAGCTAGAAGCTAGAAACTTGCCATATGTCACTGACTTCCAAGAGCAATGCTGAACAGTAGAATATCACCCTCTCTTGCAGCATTAAATACTGCCCTAAGTCATTAATACAAAGCAGATGGTTTTGTTGTTGATTAGAGCTGGTTAGAATCTGAAAATTCCAATCCAAAGGAAATTTTGACATTTGTATTTATTTTCACTGCATATTGGAACAAAACATCAGAATTTCCCAGTGGGATGAATATTAAAACTGATGTGGAAACGCCAAGTTATTTCACTTCCTTGGCATTGAATTGTTTTCTCAATAACATCAAACCAATGTAATTCTAAAATTAATCAAATATAAATGCAAAAAAAAAAAAAAATAATAAACACATAAAGTAATACTGAAACATTTTGCCATGTTAAAAGGAAAAGATTAAATTGAAATTATAAATTCTGACATTTTTACAGAATTTTTCTTGAATGTGACAGAACATTTTGATTTCAGCTGAGCTGCATTACCTAATGGAAATGGGTTCCACTGAAAAACTGTTCACCCTGTGCTGTTTTTCCAGGGCCAGCAATGCACAGGATCATCTTGCAAGTTCAAGTATGTAAAAATTCTGAGAAATAAGACATGCACAAAGAGAAAATTAACACAATATATTCAGTTTGGGAACATCTTTGAAGACTGCTTTAAAAATTCCTACAACTCCCACGAAATTCCTTTAGTCATCTAGATCTCTGACATTAGCTCTCTTTTGTTCAGACACTCGAGAGTGCTAAGTGCTGGACAAATCATCCCTGGCATGAACCTTCATATTTATGAATCTGTAAACTGTGACATTATCTCAGTGCATCTTGTTTCCATCTCCTTAGCAAAATTCTGGTCCTGACTGCCAGAACCTCCCACTCCCAATCTCCAGTTGCCTACTTTCCTGGAGAAAGTTCCAATAACTCTCTTCAATATGGAACAAAAACTCACAGTTACTGTCCAGGTAGGAACCTTCACAATCATTCCTTTCCCTATCATAAGAACATCTTAGAAAATGTCTAGTTTGCCAGCTAATAGCTCCATTTTTTCCAGAATCACGATTTCATTTTTTTTCTGTCAACACCAAGTCTCTGCTGTGGGATAGGAGACCATCTGTTAACAATTTTTTTTAAGGGTAGTCTAAGCACAAATGTCACTCTTCCAGAATCACATGCTATTTATTTACAAAGATAAAAAAATCAATCATGAATTCACATCAGCTTCTCATCTTACTTTGTGCAACAGTAGCTTTCTGCTTTAGTTTCCACTACCCTCCACCAAGGTATTGCATATAAGATTACATAAAAGGACCAAACAAGATGTAGGACAGATTAGAAACCTGATGAAGTTGCTGCTGGATGAGTTTGATGACTGGTGTGCTCAGGTACACTGGGGAAGATTATGTTACTACTAGTGAGTGCCCTGCACAAAGGAGAGAAGCCCTAAGGAAGAAAGGAGAATAAACCAGGTTTGACGTGGCTGGACATGTGAGTATCAGGATAAAGACAAACAGCAGTGACGCAGGTGTCTAGGAAGGGTGGCTTTTCTAAAGCACTCAGGCCCTTATTAAGTACCAAAATCAGTGGTGCTACTTTCTGGCAGGTCTCAGTTTACTGGATACAGATGCTACTTGAGAAACTACCTATTGCACAGGTGTCTGAAGGGAAGGCGTGTTTTGTTTGAGAAGCCCGAGTTTAATTGTGGGTACTGGGCACTTGGAAAAACATGACCTTGAGCACTTTAGGAAATGTGGCCCAGAAAGGTATTGTTAACCAAAGAGACTTCAGGCTCACAAGTCGCTTCATAGGAGACACAGTAGCTGAAGAAAATTTCCATCATTTGGATCTTGATATATGGTGTTCTGAAAGAATGTTGATAGACAAAGTCACCTTCAGCTGGAACAGGTGAGAGATTTTGCCAACTCCCCTGCTGTCAGCTTAACACCCATGTTTATAAATACTGCAGATGTCCTGTGCTTAGCGAACCAGCTGAATGCAGTAAAAGCTGGAAAGGCAGTCTCCTGAGGGTGGATATTCTAATTTACTGTTAGCAAAGACTCTCTTGCCCTTTTGCCATACAGAATTAGGCAAAGGCAAACATACTTTTACAAAAATACTATTTTCATAAAGTTCTAAGAAATCAAATGCATAAATATATATCTAATTCCCAAAAGAATCATCTGAAGTCTGCCAAGACAAAGAGTTAGCTATTTTAAAGACCTTGGATTGTTCTAACCAGGGTTAATGAACAAAATGTTGTGATTTTTTCTTACACAGCATATGGTAAAGTGTTGTTTCTCAACTTCACAAATGAATGATTATCGACCAAAAAAGCATGTGAATATTGGCATGGTTTTTATTGTTGTGAGTTCTAAATTAATTAGGAAGAAATGAAATTAAATAACAAGACCTTTTCTGGGCATAAGAGGAGGGGTAAACAAATCTGTATGAGTTCTTCCTCTCTTGTCTGGTTTGTTGGGGTTTTTTTTTTTTTTTTTCATTAAGGAAGAAAAGGTTATTTTCAAGCCATTCTGGATGGGTGAAACCTCTGCTGACCCTGGGGATTGACTGTCTAACGCTTACTGCATCATTTTTTGCCCTGTTCGTAGCAAGGTGGAAGCACTTCCCAAAGGGACTCCAGACAAAGCCCGGGACACTGAGAAAGGCTGAAGTGCTAGATATCCCACCGTGTGCACAGAGGAGCCCACATTTACACCCTCTTACACTTTGGAGGGTCGCAGTGGGATCTGGGAACATGGATTGGTTTATATGTGTCTCCAGCAGCCCCTTTTCCATCTGTCTTCACTGCCTGTCTACTCTGCCTGATGTTAACTGAGCAGACAACCTTCCTAAAAATGCCATGGTGTGCTCTGTCTAAGCAGCAGAGATTTTGTATCAAGTGAGAGAGCATCTCCCCTCTGTGATAGCCAGGCTGTTGGTGCAGCAGCACCAATACCTGATTGCAGGCGGGTCAAGGACAGACCTGATTGCCCCATGCAATCAAAATCTAATGGGTAGAGGTAGCCCATTACAGACACTCCTCTTAATGGATAGATGTACACCAAATTTCAGTCGGAGCAGATTCAGTAACAATCTCTGAGTCCTAAATGCAGGGCTTTAAGATGGAAACAGTCACCAGCCATGAAAGAGAGAGGAGTCACTGCACAGTGTGACATGCTGTACAAATGGATGTAACATGTTCTTTTCCCCAGCTCTCAATATTAGAAATGCTCATGTGCCTAGTCATCCTCTTTGTACCACACGCTCCACCTTTCAGGAAATGCTTTGGAAACAGGGATTTTTTCTGAAAGCCCCAGTGATGCTAAAGGTGAGGGACGTGTACATCAGCCCTTTCACTGTTTGAGACTGAAACACTGTGTATTGGTCTCAAAACAACTCCAGCCAAGACTGTGAGCATTGCTGAGAGTAACATGATAACCACTAGGATGTTGTCTAGTTAACCCACTGGTGCTGAAGACCCCAGCATTTATTTATGGGGCACTGCCTTTCTCCTGCATCCTCCTCCTCCACCCTCACACCAGCCCTCATTGCTAAAATGCACAAAGGAATTATGATAAAGGGAAATAGGAGACAAAGTGGAGCAGCTGTAACATTTCTCTGCCAGGACAAATCTGAAGGGAGAAGAGCCTGGACTTTTGATGTTAACCATGAGTACCTCCAGGTTTGAAACCTGAACTCTCTGCAGCTGCTCCTGCTTGGACCGCCCACCTCAACCGAAACACAGAGCTATAAAGGATTTGCTTTTATTTCTTGTTTTGAGTTTCTCCTGGGGTAGCAGAAAAGCACAGAACAAATACTGTCAAAGGAGAAATTAGGGGCACCTTTGGTAGGGGAAGGATTCCCAGTAAGGGGCTAGAGAAACAGGAAGGTGACACTAAACAAAACAGGAACTTAGAGCAGTGAAAATGTCAGGATCCTGGAATCAAGCTAAGATCCTACTACAAAATGAGTGAATATTGTGATGAACATGCTTGGAAGTACCAATGGGCAATTGGATGGCATATGACCTCTCTTTCTTCTATTGACAAATAAAGCATAAATACTGAAGGGTGATCCCATCCACACCTCTTCCTTGGGTTTTTTCCTCTCAATTTCTTCATTAGTCTTCATTCGTCTTCGTTGATGTCAACTATAGTTTTAGCCAGACGTATTTGGGTACTTGTTTTACTGCACTGCAAATCTGTTTACTGCTGTTCCTTCTGAATATAAGAGAATGTCAGAAATTTTTATGAATCTTGCTCATGAATTTCATCTGGTTTTTGCTCTTTGCTATTAAAAAGACATAAATGGAGGGTGGCAAGGCTCAATTTTTTTTTCTGCATGTATTTATTTTTTTGTTAAGTCCCTGTGTGGTTTTTAATATATTTGGTTTTCTTTCAAAAGTATGTTCCAAGATGCTGTTAAAAAAATTTAGCAAAAGCCTTTCTTGGCAAGCTTCTCCACACTGGTTACTCTAGTGAATGTGCGAAAACAAAATAGAAATGGCCAGAAGGAAGCAAAGTGATTGCTTCCAAGCTGGGGGGCTGTTTCCTGTGGGATGGAAATTAAAAAAACAAAACTTCTTGACCAGGTAGCACTTACACTTAATGACAGGAGAATAAAACCAGAGAAGTCACTCTTCCCAGCACAGCTGTTGCTGCTGTAACTATGCACTTTGTCCCACTAGCAGGAGCCAGCACTGGCACTGGAATTTTCAGTGGGACAGTGGAGAGCGGTGCTGGAGGTGGATCTGAGGCTGTGAATCGGGAGCTCGGGGATTGATCACAGAGACTCCTGAGCTGGAGCACACCAGAGATCAACAAACACATCCCTGCCTTGCTCACCAAGTCTCACTGGAGAGCTCCAAGATCACAAGGCAGCGCCATGCCCACATTTACTGTTGGGTTTGCATTCAAGATGAGGCCATGGCAACTGGTGTTCCAGCCACAGGGAAGCAGCATACACAGATGGGAAGGGAATGTATCTTTTGAGATAGCTGTTGCTTTGCACTGTCTCTTTACATAGCTCATACAGCAGTTAGCAGTATTGCAGCCCAAAGGAATAACTGACCTTATGAAAGAAACTTGGCTTTATACCAGATTGTGTTCACCAAGCCTTGACTTTTGTAAATGCACATAAATTCCCCCTTTCTGTAAGGGCATGGACATCATGAACCAGAGCTGCATTTGGAAGTATGTGTACACTGGATCACAAATAACAAGAGAGTTAGCAGAGACTGACACATTGTGGTGAGCTGGTATTGGGTATCTGAGGCTTTACCAAGCAATGAGAGCAGCTGGCAGAGGGGAAGGAAGAAAGTAGTTCTTATGCAGTGAAGTTTGATAACAGGACAAAATTTTGGCTGGGAAGCCCTGGGGATGCATCCCCAGAAAAATCTTGTGGTCTGAGATGCATTTCAGTCTCCCCTTGATATCCCTCCACTTATTGCTGGGTAAGGGGATGCCATACTGCAAGGTTTGGTCAACGAGGTCAGAGCAGCACCCCTCCTCTGAGCTTGTGACAGGGCTGAGTTGCACAGTGACAGGCAGAGAAAGGACTGGTAGGGGTACCAGAAAATGATGGCAGAAGAATTTTGCTTGCAGGAGCCCTAACTGCTGTGCTGTGAAGGCTGGTATGCAGTGACAGGAGAAGACTGCTGGTGGATAAAACATAAAGGAAGGTGAGATCCCTGCCATTTCCAGATGTGCAGGCAGCCTGAGAGATAGATGGTGTATATGAGTCCACTTGTCACACATCCAAGTCTTCAGCAATGATCTGACAGGAGGAAAAACCACAGCAGTGATGGTGAGTGGAGAATGGCACTCATACCTCAGAGAGGCATTGCCATGGGGGACTGACTCATGCTGGAGCACTGATTTCTCACCATTGCCAGGTAGCAGAGCTGGCTCAGAGTGATGCTGTTGTCCTGCTCAGCCTTTGGTTCATTTCAGCAGTCACCATGAGCTTGTGCAGCTGCTTGGCAGAGATCGAAATCCCACGATTGCTAGTCTCGGGAAAATTCTCAAATTATGTGTTAGAAATGTATTAAAGACAGCATTGCACCCATAAGTAGATTATTTCTCAGAGACAGGTCAAACTGTGTGTTAGAAACCAAGAAACAGAAGTTTCTGAAGACAAAAATCACAAAATGGAACTTCCCTTGCCTCTTTCTGAAAAGTTTTCTGCTTTCATGTTTACATATTTGGTGTCTGTAGCCAAGCCTAATGGTGTGATTCTCCTTGCTGTTCCCACAAGAAACAGATCAGGCACGACTTGCTTTCAAACTGAGACTTTAGACCTTTAAGGTGCTTTGAACCTTTGTACCCAATAGCCAAAAATTTCCATTTTTAGAGCAAGGCTTCCCTGCACAAATTCCCCCTTCTCATAGTACTTTTTCTCAGCACAGACTTCCCCTCACATTTAAGCCTAAATGAAAATTAAGAAGTCGTGTTGTCTTTGGCAGACTGAGCTCAGTCAAATTTTAAAAGCGCTTGGAGTTTTCTTTATATGATGAGTGTAAAGTCTGAAGACTCAAAGCAGTTTTAGGAATGTGTTGCTAGAACTTGCTTATTATAGCAACCCTTCAAAAGAAAAAAAGAAAACTTTTTTTTTTAAGGAAATACATTTAGAGGTTTGCATTGCACTGCATGTTTGCATTGCACTGCACTCATTGCAGTGGGTTGGCTGCGTGCTCCTGGTTGCTACATCTTTCCAGCTCCTGCAAGGTTGTTGCTTAAGCAGGCAGTGTTTGCCTTACTCTGAGGTTTCAGACTGAGGTAACAACTGTGTGAGCAGCAGCAAGTTGCTAGCAAAGAGACCCGTGGTGGCACAGGTGTTCACTGCCCTTTGCCCCTGTGAGAGGAGAAGGCTGTCACACAACTCTGTGATCCTCATCTTAAACACTCTGCACATGGACCTAAATAGAGGAACTTTTTAGTATTTCCTCTAAGGAGCATTGCCTGTGACATTTGCTTCAATACTCAGTGAACAGGGATTCTTTCCATAGCAACTGCGCAGCAGCGATGCTTTGCTTCCTGATATTCTGTAGTTGTTGGCTGAAATGGTAGCAACCTTTCAAGCCATAAATACATCACATTCTTTTACCAAAAAAATATTGCCTTAAGAATTAAAACCTTAATATTTTGATATGTTGTTCTGTGTAGCAAGTCTTTCACATATATCTAACACCATTGTATCAGAGGAAGAAATTGCAGAAATGCAATTAAATGTATTCATTAACTACTTAGTTTGTCTTTCTTTTTGTACTCCTACAATATCCATTTCTCAGTATTATCAGTATTTAACTTTGCTATTGTGATTGCTGTTCACTATTTCCTTGTTGTATTTTGAACTTTTGATCATTTATTAGAAATTTGAAAGATCTACAGGGATGATAAAGTGTGAAAACATACGTAAAATCAGTTTCAATTTTATTTTGTTCTGTGCATTTATTGCTGCCATTGTTAGCTGACATCCTCTTATCTTACTGCACTCTACCCATAATCTAATCTATTGTGAAGAGTCAGATGATCTTTGAAGTGATTATAAGTATCTTCAAGTTTCTTCAATGGTTTTCTGTACTTGGACTGTAAAGGCATTTTGATCTGTTGTTGACAGATAGAATAGACACAATAAATCCCATTGTTGTGGTTCCTAGAACTTCACCTATTAAAAAGGAACAATCTGGAGAGAGAAGAACATGATAAAAATTCATCACCAGTGGACTCAAAAATAATGCTACTAGTTTTGCATGTGTCACCTGGCATCATAACAGCTATGGATTTCAACCTTATACTGCAAGTCACATGTGGTTAGCTCTCCTTTTCTGCCTGGAGAACTCAGGCTTTTCTGGTTGTGATGTTCTGCAAGGCGGAGCTCAACTCTTCTGTGGTTTTTATTATTTGGTGAAAATATGTTGCATCTACAACATTGTGCAGCTATAAAGGCATTGCTTTGTAGAGGAAATATAGTCTTATTGATCACCTCTTGAAGAACACTAACTGCATCTTACCTCACTATATCATTTTTCAGAAGACTCTGGACTAGAAATGTGCAAACTGAGTTTTCCATTTTCAAATGTCTGAATTATTAAAATGCGGGAGAGGATTATATGGCTAATTCTATCTCATTCCTATCACAGCTGGCTTGCACCTTAGTCAGCAGTCTTCCCTCCCTGCTCTCTGATCTGGAAAGCATGCTGCCCCTGGTGCTGCAGAGGAGCTGCTGTCCGGGGGTGTGGGCAGCTGCCACCTACGCTGGGGATTTTACTGGGGATTTTGTCTTAAACTGGTCCCACTGTAAACTGAGCCTGGCCACTTCCCTTGTCCAGTTGCTCTCATCCCACTGGCAGACCCTTATCATGTTGTTTTGCCTGACATAAAGCCCTCTGGCTGCCCTAATGTAATCCATTCCCTCAGCTAGTTCCCAGGTTGTTTATTATGGGCCTCGTCCAACGCCCGAGAAAGGCAACACAACGTTCAGCAGCCTCAGCAGCTGTTGGGCCAGGCCTAGGAAACAAGGACTTCTTGCTATTTTCAGGGCATTAAGAGCTTGGATTGCTTAAAAACTGTTCAACATGTTTTGATCAGGATTAAAAGACTAAAGGCAGCAGAAAAAATTACGTTTGAGGTGGCATCTTCCACTTTCCAAGTGTTTTGGAGACACTTTGGAGGAAAAGATATTCTTTGGTCAACATAGTCAGCCAAGACCCTGAAACTATTGGGAGATGGATAGGCCCCTGTAGGCAGGATTCTTCACCCTTCCCATCCTCCTGTCTGTTCTTGTAGGAAGCTTCCTTTCTTGGAAGGAACAGGAAACCTGTTCTCCATGAACCCTATAGGCAACGTGTTTAGACAGGACATACTGTTACCAAACTATGATGCCGTTTGGTTTTTGCCTTTTTTCTTTTATATGTTCTCTGTATTCTTCACACACATTATTTCTAACTCTGTAGCCTATTGTACTACTGACTAGTTTTCCCAGTACCTTTCCATAGTCTTCCCCTAGGCAAAAAGATCAAATTCTAGAACTCCAAGCCCTGGGGATACAAGGTCCCAATGCTCTCTTGGTTCTTGCTGGGAGGCAAGGCTGAGAGGCCGAGGAGAGAACTCCAAAGAAAAGGCTTGACCTGAAGGAAAATTGCATCACCACTTGTCCTCTTAATTGGTGCTTTTTGTCAATTATATTAACTTCCTAAAACCTATAAAATGTATTCACCCCTAGAGGAGGAAGGCTTTTGTGGACATCTTTCCATAACATTTGCTGAAGGCCTTCAAATAAATATCCACTCTTATATTAGCTCCTTACTAAAATTATCTCGAGTTTCATTTCCAGGTTGAGACAAAGGCTTCAACTATATGTTACCAGACAGCCATCAGTGAATCCTGAAGCCAGAGATGCATCTAGGATGGATCCTGTAGTTTTACACCTGAGAAATACAACCTTTTGGTCATTCTGATCCAAAAATGGATCCAACCTAGCTGCCTTGGGGAGTCCAAATTCCTTGGGAAGAAAGGAAGCTTCCTACAAGAAAAAAAAGTAACATCAACCTAGGGGAACATCAGTTTCTTCTTTCCAATGCCAAACAGAAGAGACAGTAGATTAGCTTCAAATGGTGGTACATTTCTCAGTAGCTGCTTCTGTCATGTGTCAATACTGTATTATTCTTTCTCTTTCAAAAGTAATATCTTGTTTGAGAAAGGACATTTTATTGAATGCTCATTAGCCATTCCAGTCATCATTATTAAATTCATCTCTGGGCCAGAGACTGCATTCTGACAACAGTGTGAGTCATGTTTGAATTATTTTGCAATTCTACTTTAGTTATCCATACATCATATCTTAGTTGTGACTGTCATTTGAGTGACAAGATCTCAGGCAGGTTTCTGTCTGTAGAGAACGGCTTCCCACAAATCAGCATAATGTTAAGCTTCCAGTAAAACTGATGTTGAATTTTGGAGCCAACACACTCAGGCTCCAAAACTTAAAACCTAAAGGAGTCTGTCATTAGTAAATGTACTGTACAATGTGATATGTACCAACTTGCCTCAAATGAAATATAATTAAGATGATTATTAATAGAGATTGTATCCAATAATACTTCTTAATGGTTTATTTAAGGGAAATGAATTTCCAATTTAATTGTCAGGATACGTTTTTTTCTTCCTTTTTTCTTTTTTTTTTTTTTTTTTGAAGTGCTAAGACCACCCACACTACTATTAGCAATAGATGCAGTTTTTGGCTACAAGAAAGATTAAAAAACAGTAATAGTTTGAATGGGGGAATCCACTGTTGATAAAATATCCTCACATTTTATCTTAATTTTGAAGTAAAATGGGAATTGGTCTATGCCAAACAAAAGAGGCAGTTTCTAGGTTGTTTTCTCATTACAAAGATTTATGTAGAAGGGTTTTGGAGCTACTGGTTTCAGCATACACTGCAGTTACACCTCGATCCCATTTTGGAACAAGACCAAGGGAACTTAAGCCTTTGTACCAGTCTAGTTTCCAACAGAGATACAAAAATTTTATCTCATTAGGACATCAGGATAGTTTGGTGTGCTGCAGCACATATCTACTGGTTAGCTGTACCTTATAGCATCCATTGCTTACCTCATGATTTCAAGGGCAAAATAGGATGGCAATAAATTCAGTGTAATTACTGTTCCCCAGACCATCAAAAGACAATATAATCAACATGTAGATTAAGTTTATTAATTTTTTCAGAGTGTACATGTAGTACTGGACATTGTCCAAGATTTCAGTTCTTACCCAAGAGTGAACTGTTATCAGAAAACTCTGAATGCAGGATACTGTTCTTCTACAGCATTCAAGCTAATCAGTATCAATAATTAATAATAATTCATATGTGTTTGTTTTTGCTTTGCAGGTAATACTTTAACTCCAATATGGGAAAACAAAACAGCAAACTACGCCCTGAAGTCATGCAAGATTTGCTAGAAAGCACAGACTTTACAGAACATGAGATCCAGGAGTGGTACAAAGGCTTCTTGAGAGACTGTCCAAGTGGACATTTATCTATGGAGGAGTTTAAAAAAATATATGGAAACTTTTTTCCTTACGGGGACGCTTCTAAGTTTGCAGAGCATGTATTCCGCACTTTCGATGCCAACGGAGACGGAACAATAGATTTCAGAGAATTCATCATAGCCTTGAGTGTAACGTCGAGAGGAAAACTGGAGCAAAAGCTGAAGTGGGCATTCAGTATGTATGACCTTGATGGGAATGGCTACATCAGTAAGTCAGAGATGCTGGAAATCGTGCAGGTATGTGCTGCTCAGAGGCACCCCTGGGCTCCCTCCTTCAGAGCAAATTGTGAAGCAATGTTACACTGAGACATTGAATGAAGAGCTGGCAGCACTGGTTTATAATCTTGTACAACTGCTTGGATATAAAGTCCTATTTCATTTCGCAAAAATTTTGTCACAATTCAAGCTACAGCTTAATATCCACTGCAAGTTCTTCCAGAGCAACAGGCTGCATGGATATTTCTTACCTGGGAGCTCTGTTGGGCTCAAGCACAACAACTAACATGCTGATAAATATGATTCTCTAACCCTGTCAATTAATTGTGATTAATTACAGTTGAACCAAGTAGGTATATTAGAACAACCAGGCAGTGTACTTTTAAGGAAGGCAGACTCCCTCCACAATAAGAAGCAAATCTACTTTGAAATTGTTTTATTATGAAGAACCAGCTCACATATTATAAAGTTGTTTTGTCCACCTAATTCCAGTTAGGTCTGCCTTATTAGAATCATACTAGCTGTCTTCACTTCAACTTCAAGTTGACAGTGTAGCTAAACCTTATCTGAGTAGATGATGATTCCACACATAGCTTCTTTGGTTGTGTTTTCTTGTGGTGTTAGTAAGAGCCCCCATCACTGACTTTCTCCAACATGTTTTTGCCCTTGAGGCATATCATCTACTGAAAGATTTAAAACACTTTTATATGGCAGTGTATTTACACAGCTTGAATCTGTATAATGCAGCACTGTTGAAAAAAAAAAGCCTGTTATCAGGATCTTTCCTTTCCCTGGAAATTTTGAAGTGCTAACAATGTTCTGTATTATTCAGATTTATATTTGCACTGAAGACCAGGGGAAAGTAATGCACACAAATTACAGGCTGTGATGGCAAGCTGCATGTAGGGAGTCAGCCTAATGAGTGGTGCTCCTGTCTTTCTACCAGGGCTCTTTTCACATCCTTCAAACAGTGGCCAATACCAGCACTTGCACTCCTTCAGCAAGACCAGATCCAAAGCTCAGCTGCAAATCTAGTTTGTTGTCTCTCACTTAGTCTGTTTTGTGTTCCTGTGTCTGAGTTGAGGAGCAGGACCTCCCTGCCTGCACTATGACAAACCCCATGGAATATTTGCATTAGAAGATCCTCTGTTTCTTACAAATCTTCCTCTCCCCCGGGCAGGGTAAACAGCCTGTCAATTATTGTTTTTCTGGCTGCATTTCTCCTCATGGAAAAACAAAAAGAATCCCAAAAGAGCTAACACTGTACATAGGGAACACAAGGAGCCAAAGCCGGGTGACCACCCGCTCCTCTGGAGGAGGAGACACCCGGGGGCTGCAGGACCCCTTGCTGCTGTGCTGACAAGCAGCACAAACCCCCCAGGCAAGGAGATCTACAAAAAGGCAGAACAAGGCCACAGATTTGTCCATGTGAAATGAAATGAAAATATCAGTGGCTGGATTTTCTGTAGGGAGCCAAACAAGGACCAGCAAAGCTGGAAGCTTTTTCCAGTTACCCCCATCTGCTTGCCAGCAAGCATAGAGGCTGGAATGCTCTCCCTCCTCTTCACATTTATGTCAGGACCAAATAACAGCATGTCCTTTACAGCCACGGTGCCATCATCAAACAAAATTGCAGCTTAAGTATTGGCGTAGGGCAGCGTCCTGCCAACGTGTGTATGCAACCCCAAGCAGCACTTTGGCTGTGCACAGCCCTCAGCCTGGCACTCCAGCAATCCTTCTGCACTTCTTGGGAGGTTTGGCTCTCTCCTCCTCCAAGATTGTGAAACTCAACTGCATAATCTCACCTTAAACTTATATCTCACCTCATTTTGAGGGACCACACAAAAAGCAATTATGGAAGTGAACAGCCTGAAAAACAGTTATTTCGGTATCATGGACTATCAGCGATTTTTAAACCACACAAGCTTCCCTTTCTGTGATGGGGTTTCCCATAAGGCAATGTGCCTGTAGATCTCACCCTGTTCTCTTCTTTCAGGTGGTTTTGAGAGCATTGGTGTCCCTGCATTGCGCTGATCACCAGGAGCTCTTCCCAGTGGGATGGGATTTGTTGTGTAGTCTCTGGAAACATGTTCAGCTGATATCTGAAACTGAAGTAGATGAGCATATTTTCTCGCTTTGTTGAGAGGTTTCTTTGATGTATAGTGAATAGATATAAAAATCCAGTAAACAACTATCACTTTCATTTATGAAAGATGATTATTTTTTCATATGGAATGACAGGATTCTCTATCAAATATCTTCCTGGGGGCCCTCAGCCATCACAATTTTTCTGAGAGTGAAAATCAGAACACTGACATCTCTCTGATATATGTCTCAAAGGAACCTACTGCAACTCCCTTGTCTAGCATACATTTGCAAACTGATAGAGCAAGATTATGTTTTCATTGGGATTTTTACATGAGACAATACATCAAAATCAATGCTAGAAGAAACACCTTTAGTCTAAAAGTCCTGGTTTCACAGAAAAATACTGTTCCTGTTACTGTGGGATTCCTGTATTTTAAATAGCATAGGACCAAGGCACATTTTTCTTCTATTTTAGTCTGCTTTTCTTCATGCTTTGATAGTCCTCTCTCTGCAGTGATTTTCGCTGTTGTACTAATGCTTCATTGCACTTCCTTTCATTGCTCTGGCCTAATCTAACAGCACTGCAGGCATTGCTCCTCATATTGCTTTAAGGAGATCAGGGTAACAGTGGTAGAAGCAGCAGCAGCAGCAGCAGCTGCACTGGAACGGCAGCACTGCTGGTCAGGATGTCCCACAGGAGCCCTCGTGACTGGCCAGCTGCCGAGGAGATGAAGGGGAATGGTCCATGACAGCTTGCTAAGGAACCTGATTTCCTTGCAAAGGGATGTGCTAGATGGAAAAGCACTGGCATTCCTTTAAGCTCCATACACCGTCATGCCCTAAACCACTCAGGCACAGCCCAGTGCACTCACCATGCCTGTCCCTGAGCATCCCTAGGCCAGCCTCCAAAATACCCTGCTTAGAGATCCACGTGGAGCCAACTGCACAGTTTGGAAGCTGAAGGACTTTAGTGGTGGGCTGACAGTTGCAGAGCCTCAAAAAAGGAGGTGCATGGGATAATGCTATGCTTACCAGACATAGCACATCTGTAGACTACTGTGGGAAGAGGCTTCATAGCCTGCCCTCTTGACAGACCTTGCCACAGTTCATCTCAGATTCATGTCTCAGGCTTTTCATGCCTCTCATGTGTTTACCTATAATCTGAATAGCCCAGTCCACTCAAAAATAGCTGCAAACCAGTCAGAAGATTTGTTCCCCTTGCTGAAACAGGACATATTTGGCTAGTCTCTTAAAATAAGAGTTCAAATGAGAGATGGAAACCTTGTTCTAAAGATACAATTTTTCACTGTATGGACTCAAAAGGCATTTTAAGAATACTGAGCAGAGACAAGAATAACACTTTTAGTTTAATAAAAACAGAGCACACACGTTTAACTTGATGGGATAGCTTATTTGCAAGGCAGGAGGAAATAGAAGCTGGTATGGTAAGAAGCAAAAGCTGATATGGCTCTGTAAAGACAGTGTCAAAAATCTCCAAGAGACTGAGAGGAAAACAATTTTTTTCAGGCCTTCATGAGACCTGAAGTCATTCACTTCATGAGACCTCTAGCCATCAGCATTTATTTCAACAGAGTAAAAAGGATCAACTGAAAATTTGTGCTGTCATTGCTGCTGCCATCGCCATAATGAGCTTTTTGACAGTTTGCCAAGTATACCAGGACAGTGCAGCCCTCACCAAAGCTTCTGGTCTGAGTGCAGCAGTGGCAGCCAGCAACTGGGAGCAAAACCTGTGTGAATGGTCAAAGGGATGAGATTTGTCCTGAAATCACCCATTGCTGCTCATCCACATGGAGCTGGAAAATCAAAGGAGGATGCTCAGCAGGGCAGCAGGTGAAGCTGGAGCCTGTGCTTGTTCCCATGATGTACACATGGCTCTGGAGGCACCACTTCCTGGTGGCATTCAGGGGTGCCAGGGAGCTGTAAGGAGCACTCCT
The DNA here is from genome assembly GCA_018697195.1 of Certhia americana. NCBI lineage: Eukaryota > Metazoa > Chordata > Aves > Passeriformes > Certhiidae > Certhia > Certhia americana. The sequence continues at coordinate 133,000,407 of CM031858.1, read as the reverse complement.
GGCAGAAGTTCACCTGTTAAAGCTGCCCTGATTCAGGAGACTGCTGACAGGTATCAACTTCCAGTGCTGAGTGCCACTGATGGTTTTCAGCCATTTCTCCTGGTCCTGGGAGGCCGAGGAGTCACACTCCATGTGGAGTGGAACCCCTGCAACCTTTCAGTCCCAGGTCCTAGCCCAGGGTTAGGGCAGCCCAGCTCTATGTAATTATCGCATGAAACCAAATTCCTTTCAGAGCTTGCTCTTTCAAACATACAATAAAGAGTTTTGTGTAGCTGCTCTGAATTAATATGGGGCAAGTCTCAAGATTCTTAATCAGCTTTAGCTGGCTTTTACTTTGGGAAAACTTCCCAACGAACTTCTGAGTAAGGACATAAGAATTTGTCCAGAGTAACCATTTTCAGCATGAAAGGAACGCTTACTATGTTATTCCCATCTGGCTTTCCTAGAATATCTCATCTGTTATTCCCTTCACACGCCTCTGTGAAAAGGACCCTGTAGGATGAAGTCATCCTGAAGTGCTTTTTTTGTCCTAAAAATCTGCATATTCTTACTATGGTTACTTTGATCAGGGTAAACATGCCCTCAATCCCAGTCTGGGGCATTCCTCCCACACTTTCAATGCAGATTCTCTGCTTTGCTGTCCTCTCACCCAGAGAGAGGGAGTGACCCCTCCACCTCTCTTCCTACTCCAGACAAAAGCCAGACAGCTTCAAATGCTTAAACACTGGCAGATTTATAAGCCTCATCTCTGCTCTGACCCTTGCAAGCCTTGCATGCTGATGAGGATGAGCAAGGTCTAAATTCTTACTGTCCACCCTCTCCATTTTTTCCCTCCCTATTGCCTCATTCCTCAGCTCCCTCATCCCTGTGTTTGTGTGCTTGCATATTCATCCTTTCTTCTGTACTCCTGGCATCAGAGTATCATGGCTGTGTGGAGAGCATCCCTGCCTCTACTAAGGCTCTGCCCAGTACTCTGGAACATGAATTCTCCTGGGAGATGTGAAGGGTGAGCTGTTGGCAGAGGAGGAGCCAGCAAGATGGCCAAGCAAGCGGATGCTCCCTAGTCTGAGTGTAAAATGTCTGTGCTGCTTAGTGGCATCCTCCATCTGTGCTGTTACATTCCTGGAGCCAGTCCTTTGGAATCCTGAGTCAGATGATCTGAGCTGCTAGGCAGAGTGCCTTCATGAAGGGAAAGAGAGGAGAGGGGTAACCCAGTGAGAAATCTTGGCTTGCACCAAGGACTCCCCTCCCAAAGCTAGAGGAAAGGAAGAACAAATAGCTAAAGCAGTCAGACAAGAACAGGTGACAGCTAATGAGTTGCAGTGGGGAGCAGAAGGGGCCAGTTGGATCAGGGCAATACTGCCTTGAGTTGGGATGTGCTACCCCTCCACATGGCTGGGAGGAAGCCCCAAGGCCACCATCCTGCAGCCCTCTGAGTGTTGCTGCTGTCCCAGGTGTGGCACCACAGGGACACCTAACACAAAGCCCTGGTGTTTACTGGTGCTTATGTTTGCCAGCAAGGTGTGGATAACCAGTGCAGAGATAGATCCTCATCCTTGTTTTAGAATTAACATTAACCCTCTTTCAGGGATCTGTAGTACCAAAGGTGACTAATGTGTTTGTCTGTGCAGAGGTTAGCTGTAGGTGATAGTGGTGCCCTGTAGGACCAGAATATCTTGTCTCTGTGGAGCAAATTGTGAAAGGAATTTTGAGCTGTGCACACACCAGCCCCCAAAGAAAAGGCCACCTCCTTGATAGTCCAGTCTTTGTTATGTGTGAGAGGCAGCAAATGCAAGGAGTGAGTCACTGCTCTCCCCGTGGACAGGATGCTGACAGGGAGGGAGAAAAAGGAGATGGGGGAGAAGCAAAGGCAGGGTGTGACCAAAGCATGAAGATTCATCATAGCACGGGACAAGACCTTAGTGGTCTGGCTGTTCCTCCAGGCTCTGGGAGCTGCCATTGCTTAGTGTGTTGTACAAATGTACAAATTTGTCCAAAGACTGTTTTAATAAGGAAAAATGTAACCTCAGTCCAAACCCAGATGGTGTTTGACCTTGACTAAATAAAGAAACACGGGATTTCATAAACAAGTGTCCCACTGAAGAGGGAGGCTGCATGCACTGGTGACACCCTCCAACATCCAAAGAGCAGGTCTTGCTGGTGCTCCAAGGATATTTTCTGCCTCTGTTTCTGTCACGAGAAGATCATCATACCCTTGCATCAAGATAATGTGCTTCTTACCAGCTCTTTGCTCCTCTCTATCACACAGGCAATCTATAAGATGGTTTCTTCTGTAATGAAGATGCCAGAAGATGAGTCAACACCAGAGAAGAGGACTGAGAAGATCTTCCGCCAGATGGACACCAACCGTGATGGTAGGCACCCTCCAGGTGGGGTGGCATGGGGCATTCTGCAAGGCCAGCAGGCCAGCAGGCAGGACTTCACCTTGCAGGGCTGCTTCCCCAGGGATTTTTCTGGATTCCCCAGCTTCCTTCCATCATGCTTGTCCAGAGGCTTATCAGGTGTGCTGCAGCCCACCACGTGTGCTAAGTGAACGTGTTTCTTTTCCAGGAAAGCTCTCTCTGGAAGAGTTCATCCGAGGAGCCAAGAGTGATCCCTCCATAGTCCGCCTCCTGCAGTGTGACCCCAGCAGTGCCGGGCAGTTCTGAACCTGTCCTTTGGATGAATTTATGTATCTGCTTGTTTTTTTTTTTCTTGCCAAACAACATTCATGGTAGTGTTGCCTCTGTATGGCCAATTATGCCTTCATTTGTGGCATTTTATAGCTTATTTTGTTGTGGATTAATTATAAGAATGCTGAATTGCTCTTAACAATTTGTCCAGAGCACGGGCAGTACTGTTTTAAACAGATATTGTGGTGTTATCATTGTTTTTAAAGTTACATTTTGTTTGTTTGTTTGTTTGTTTGTATCTGTTTTGGAAAGTACGTGTTGAGGTGGAGTAAACCAACAACAAACCCCTTAGTAGCAAGACACACTGACAGATTTTAGATTGCTGCTTTAGTTGTTAGGTATTCACCTGCAGGACCTGAAAGTGTAGTAAGGCTGAACCAAAGGGGTTGTGATGGGTGGAGTAGGATTCATCTGGAACCTCCTGTCCTATCCAGGAGGCACCAGTTAAGATCAAAGACAGGGCTGGGAAGAAATATGAAGGTACAAAACGTGTGTGGGGTGTATCATCCACTCCTATGCCTTGTTGTTTCAATGCTGTGAACACTTTCCAGGTTGTGAAGGAGAAGGGACAAAATGAAGGTCGACATTTTTTTACTAGGTTTACAGTGGTTGAAGTCATATGGCTTTATCTGAAAATTCAGCAATTTGCAATCCTGATCTCCAAATCCACAACTGACAATACCTCTTGCTGTTTGGGATCAGCAAAAGCAGACACAGATATGACAAGCTGGGTCTTGACAATGAATTTAAGGGAGATATATGTTGAATGTGAAATTTTCAGGTTAGTAATAAAGCAGTAGCTACAAGGGAGAGTGGGCATTCACGTGAGGAACTCACGGACACCTGCAAGCAGCTCCAGCTAAGGCACATCTGCTGCTCTGAATGCTCTCACATAGCAGGAAGTTTTGGGTGTTTTTGTCTCTCTCCAGGTAGCTAACAGAGTCTCTGGGCCTGCTCTTAGGGGAAGGCCGTCATCAAAACTTGTTTTAAACTTAAAATTGTAGCATTTATATTTCATTTATTTTAGTAAAGTTCAAAAAATCTGTACTGAAATGAGGAAATGGTACGCTTTATGATATATTTATATATATAAAAATTAAAAAAAAAAGATCAGCTCTTGAGAGAAATGTTGAATGTTTATCTTTCTGCCTAGGTGCAGGAGTTCTGAAATTTGCTGCTGCAAAATTTTTATCCTTTGGTCAAAGTTGCTGTATGCAAAGCTAGTACATACATGTGGGATTTCTTAGGGACTTTACAAGCGCTGTTGCAAAAGAAAAGCTGGAAAAGCTTTAGCAACAGGAGGCATTATGCTGACTAAATTGGCATTAATCAATCATTAGCTGAAGTCTGCTTTGTGATCCTGTTGGAGGGATACCCATGCAGGCAGGGTGTTGGGAATTCATGAGCTCCTTAGAGTAACCTTTGTCTGACAGGCAAAGTTGGCATTTTGTCAAGTGACCTTGTAGATGCTAATCCCCAGTAGCCTTAATTTAAAATAAACCAAGTAAAAGAAGTCTGCTTTGCAGATGATGATTAGCTAAGTACTAATTGGAAGTCATAAATAAGTAGTTGAGCATAAATAATCATCTGTGGAACACTAGCTAGCATGTACAATAACCGACAGAAGCAAACCTACACTTAATTTTTCCATACCATTTGCTCTGCCAGGTGTGAAGGGCAAAGCATGTTAAGAGAAAATAAAAGTAAATTGAAAATAACATTGTTAATCAGTTGTACTAAAATTTTTATGAGTGGCTAATGACACTCAATGTCTTCACGCACACATCTTTGTCTCAAACAGTCACAAAAATCCAATTGGCGATATATTTCCATTACATTCATCAAAATACTGAGCCAAGATGATAAGAAAATACGAAAGCAAAGGGGGCCCAATCAGACACAAACAGATTTTTATACCCAGCACTTTCAGGTGTTACAAGCAACACTGGCAAGTTTTGCACCAATTCTTCTGACTGGTGAAAATGTTCCCTATCTCCTTCTCCCAAATCTTAACTAGACACCATGTGCACAAATCTGACCCTTCAAAGGACAGTTTGTGCCTACCTTCTTTAAGGTAATTTTCTGCTTTACCTGGAGAGGTTCTGGCCCACTCTCCCATATCCATCACCTCATGGATTTTGAAAGTCATGTACTTTAGGGTTGTTTTTCAGAAGAAGAAGCCTGGCCAGACTGCTGGGGATTGCTGAAGGAAGATCAGTGGGCATGCACTGATCAACACCCCCCTCTGCCAGACCAGAATGACCAGTGCCACCACCCAGCCACTCCGGGGGTGCCCCATCACCACCCCTGTGTGGGCAGGACAAGGTGACACCACAGGATCCCTGCTGAACTTCCAGCCTCCTGGCTTAGTGCAGGCACCCACGTCCAAAGCAGCCCAGACCTGTGGAAGCTGGCATTTACTGAAGGTGAACTTGGATACCTTCTACAGTTCCATCTTCTTCTTAATGCTGTGAAAGCAGTTGCATGTGTCCGAAGCTTTTAAAATGTTGCCTTTTATTTAAGTGACTGCATACCACCTCTTTTTGATTTTGCAAGATACTTGTGGCTCAGAACCTAATCTCTAAGTTTGTTTTTGCTCAGTGGTTTTGGGGTGTTTGGGCCAGGCTTGCCTCCTGTGTTACTCCCATACAACATGTGCTTGAAAGCAAAACCTGTGCTGTGACCCCAGGCCAGCAGAGATGTAGTGGTTTCTACAGTTCACAAGATTTGGAATAATAAGGTTTAGCTTACAGCTGCAGTGGACATAGCTGTAGATAAGGCTATTGTATAAACTTCTACAGAGTGAACTGTAAAGGTTATTCCTTTATCTGACTTCCACTGATGATTGGTATTATTTAAATTATTAACTATCCCTTTCTTTCTCTGTCTATGCATGTATGTAAAGAGTGATTCATGGCTGAAGTTGTGATAGGAACATCTGCAGACCTCAAATCAGCAGGACAGCAGTGGTGTGCTGTGCCTCAAATTGAAATTTTCTGGTTTGCTGTCATTTGCATTTGTAATCATAACTACCTTCATGAAGCTTTTGAAGGCATAATGGTATATCCTGTATAAAGTAGCACAGTAAGTCAAACTTTTGAGTGATTCATTAGCAATATCTCCACACAGGAAGGATGGCAAACAGCACATACTATTTCATATCACTTCTCAATTTTGTAGGTGCATTCTCTGGTTTTACTTGCATGTGCAAGAGGCAGCCTTCACTATGTGTTGTCCAACAGAATTAATGAGTACAGCTCTCATGTAGACTGAACTCATGGAAAATGCCAGTCCCATTTATCTGACATTCCCAGTCAGCTTGTCCAACTCTGGGCCAGAAGATGTGAAGTGAGGACTACGACTTGTGAGTTTTGCAGTAGCCTCTTCCTGTTTTAGGGCACTTTGGGAAGGGAAAAGGGAACACAAACCTTTTAAAACCAACACACGTGTTCTAGTGAGTGCTTAGAGTTTGAAAGGGACTGAAGAAATATTTATGTTTCAATATTATTTGAAGCTGTGTCAGTTCACAATTCAATGATGTTCCTGAGGTACCCAGAGCTATGCTGTTCCCTTGCAGTTCTTAGGAACTTGTAGGATTTTTATCTTCTTCCTGGGGCATTCTGTCCTTTGTTGTTCCGTGTTATAAGGCACAACCTTCACGCTTTCTGCTGCTTAAAACAGTAAGCCAGAAGGGTGTAAATTTTGTAGCTGTATGAGGTCTGTATGCAGAAATATTGCACACCAGCACAGGAAGTAGTCACATATGACCAAGTCCCCGTTGTTTGAACACTGCCTCTGGGCGATGAACCCCAGGATTTGTCTCTTCACTGATGGCAAAAGTGCAATAATGCAGCTTAACTTGATTTTCTTTCACTGCAGATCAGGTTAAGTTGCATTACCCTGCATTTGCTGTGGGCAGAACCTTGTCTCAGCTGACTCAGGGAAACCTGGTGAACTGTGGTAATTGATGTTGAGCCCGAATCTGGAGACTAGGCTGAGATGAGAAGATGGCCTTGTCCATCCATGTCTCAATACATGTGAGCCAGAGAACATGGTGACAACTGGCAGGTCCCTGGGAACATGTGGCAGTGAGAAGGGAATCTCCTGCCTCAGAACAAATGCCCTGAGCTGAGCTGCTTCCTTCTTTTAAAACTCTCTCCTTTTTTAGCACCGCTGGTGTAAGATGCAAAATGATAGCAATATAGCAGGTCAGGATCAAGGAGGCATCCTTCAAGGGTTTCCTTCTGCAGTTTAGCCTACAAGTGCCAAGTGAAACAATCAGACAAGCCTGATTGTTGGCTGGACAAGTCTTCCGAACACCCACTACACCAGCACCTCCTTTTGTCTTTCTCATGGTGCTCCCTCGGTTTCCTGGCAGGGCAGTCCTTGGGCTCAGCAGTTGATGTTACCTGGTGCAAGACTGGTGGAGAAGAGTATTTCACCTGCCCTTTGAAGAAGTATTTGGATTTATTCTTTGCTCTGTGTCTTACTAAGTGGGATCTCATGTAGAAGGAGTCTTTAAAGTGGGGAAAGTTGGGTTTCTTGGTATTACAGGCAGAATTTGTGCTTAGAAATGCAGAGAAACTTGGCAAGTGCCAGAGAGCTGAGCAGTGCTCAGAGCTGCATGCAGTTTTCCACTGATTGTGCAGTAGGCAGATAAGATAAACAGCAGTGATACATCAGACACGTGGTGCCATGTGTTTCGAGATAGGGCTTGACTGGAAATGGCACCTTCTGTGTGAGCAGCTCTGTCTGATGCATATTCTGTCAGAGGCACTGGCAGAATACACTCTAAAATTAAGCAGCAGAGCTGTTCACCGTTCCCTGGCAGGCATTGAACAAACAGCTCCCAGGATGAGCATAAGGTTTTCCCTAAGTGCAGCTGAGGACAAAACATTGCCTGTAGGAGTTCATTTCTGGTCATGGTAGAGAAGAAGAAGGGAAAGCTCCATTGATTCTCAGGTCAGCTGTCATTTTGCAGGCTAGGGTCAGTGGAATGAATGTCTGTGTTTTAAGCACATAGAAAAGACAGCAGGGACTGTAAACTGGCATGAAAATCAGTGCATTAGAAACCAGGACCACTGCTGAGGGACTTGCAGAAGCCATTAGGTGCATCTGGCCTTCAGAGCAGTAGAACCATCAGCTGGATGCACAGTCAATCTCCTTGCCCCTTGCAGAAACTATCTCTGTCTACTATGGGTATCTTAGCGGCATCCCTTATTCCATCCTGGCTTTTGCTGCTGTTATTTCCAAATTATCCATACTGAGAAGTTGTTTCTGGGATGAGGATTTTCACAGGATAAGGTATAAAGCTTTTCAGATGTACTGTCCATATCTTAACAAGCTGGGAAGGCCAGATGCAAGGGGCTTCTCATTGTTTCCCACAGGTCGTGTTATTTTAATGTGTAGCTGGAATTAAGCTATCCCCTGTGAAATGCTGACTAATATGTTGACTAATAAGCAAAGTAAAAAAAAAGCTTGAGTTGTAGTGAACAATGTGAAAAGATTAGAGAAATGAAAAACTGAAGACATCCCTGCCTGTAGCCCAGGGTCTGAATTAGCACAGTAAAACCTTCTTAGCAGTAGCCAGCACAGAACAACTCCTCTACTCCTAGTAGCCTACTCAATGGTATCTCCTGGACTGTTTCAGCCCTGTGCGGTGAGGTTGGGGACTCTGGGTCCAGCCACAGACATGGTCACCTGAGATTATTAGGCAGGCTGAGGGCTTCCTAAATCTTGAGGCACACAACAGCCACCCACCCTCTGCATGGTATTCTCTTACTGTGCACCTGAGATGTTTTAAATCTTCCCCTCTTGCTCTGACCTTATACCAAAGATGTTCTCAGCTTCCCAGGGCATGTGCTCAGGGTGTCCAGCTCTCCAAGTCTTTGCAGCCATCTCCCAGTTCCCATCCCCAGCCTTTGTGTGAACAAATAACAAGCAGCCCTTGACATGTGGAGGAGCCAAACTTGGTGCACTTAAATGGAACAACTGCTTTGGTTTCCTGTCTTTGGCCCACCTGTGTGTACCACACTGTCTATTTCCTATTTTTAAGTAATGGCAGTATTAAACATTTTTAAGGGCACACTGAACCTCTAACTAATTTGGTTTTCATTATCATGTACATGTTTGTTGAGGCACTGCAGACTGAATCTGCCTGGGGTTTGCTCCCCACTGCCCCAGTTTGCTCCACAGAGAGCTGGTTTCTTCCAGGCTGCAGCAGCACCTTCCTATGCATCCCCATGCAGCGTGAGGTGCCCCGGTCCTGCAGCAGCACCCAGGTGCTGTGGACCAAGAGATAATTTTGGTATAGTTATATCAGGAGGAAACTCTTCCTGCTATCTGTCAAAAACAAGTGAGGGGTTGTGACCTCTGGTTTTCTCCTCCCTGGGGCAGAGGTTTCAGTGGTGTTCACAGTTGGCCTCACATTTCCCCACCAAAAGAGATGACAGGATGATGGTGATGAGTAAACCCACCTGAACAAATCTTATGAGATTCGAAACTTCATTTGTGCTGCTCATTGGCTGCACTCAGAGGGAAGATTAATGGGTCCAGTGTGGTGGTTTGGGGGAGAGCTTGCAGTTCCTTGCTACCACCACCTTTTTATTTTCTGTCATTATTCTCATTTCCAGGGCAACCAAATAGTTTTTTATTAGTATCTGGAAGAAGAAGAAACATCAAATCCAGGATTTCAATCCAATAAGGATCTAAAGAAAGTTACTAAAATGTTATGGTCGATGTTAGTTGTACAAATGTTCCACAAAATCCTGTTTCTTTGGTATGTTGTGTTTAATTTTATTATTCATGTTTTAGGCATGTTTGTGATTTATTTCATTATTTTGGATCATCTTAGATTCAGCCTTGTTGGTTCTTCAGCTCTTATGCAGAAGTCCCAATGATCCCAAGAGCAGAACTGACTGAGCAATTGCTAGCAAGGTGGGCACACCATGCCTGGTAAAAATGAAGAGCTTAATTACCTTAGGGATTCTTTTTGTCTGCACACTTGCTTCAAAAAGACAAATTGAGCTGCATTTCAATATGTTTATCTCTTCCACTTACTCACTTCAATTGCATCCAAGAAATCTTGTAGTTAATATTTGTATATTCAGCATTATTTTGCTCTTGAACCTGAAGTGACCAATATTGTCTTCCTCTGACAGGAGTACTTAATACCTTTTAATTTTTAAATATTGCTGAGTGATGTGATGGATGCAAAAGTAGTTACACATTTGTGTGCGGGCTTTGGCTGTGATTGAGTTAATTTTCCTCACAGTAGCTAGAATGAGGGCCAGTCTTGAATTTGTGCTGGAAATAGTGTTGATAACAGAGGGATGTTTTCATTACTGCTGAGCAGTGCTCACACGGTATCAAGGACTTTTCTGCTTCCCACCCCATCAGCAAGGGAGCTTGGGATGCACAAGGAGATGGGATGGGATACAGCCAGGACAGCTGACCCCAGCTGACCCCAGGGACACCCCAGACCATGGTGCCATGCTCAGCATATAAAGAGGTAGAAGAAAGGAGGAAGAGGGTGACAAGTTCAAATTGATGTAATTTGTCTTCCCAAGATGAGATGGAGCCCTGTTTTTCTGGGAATGGCCTATCATCTTCCTGTCCATGGGACTTGGTGAATGTATGCCTTGCTTTGCTTGTGCATGGGGCTTTTGCAATCCCTATTAAACTGTCTTTATCTCAACCTATAGATTTACTCACTTTTACCCTTCCAATTCTCTTCTCTATCCCACTAGAAGGGAGTGAATCAGTGACTTTGTAGTACTTAGTTGCTGGCTGGAACTAAATCACAAAAATTTGTTTAAATTTGGGCAGATATTTTTGATGCTGTTGAAACTAATAAATTGAGATAAAACATGACCAAGAGCTGAATGGATCAAACTGTCCAGTTCCTATTTAAGTCCATGACTATTCCACAGGGAAAGTTTTTCTCTGTTCCCTCAGGCTGTTGCCTCATTGCAGGATAGAGTAGACGTAACAAATAGAACTTCTAATGATCCATTATGAGCAGACTCACTGCAGCAGCATGGAGTTCAGTATATCCTGTGTCTTGGCAAAATTAGATACCTCTCTACATGAATGCTTTGTAAGCAAACCTACATATCCTAAGGAAGACTTTCACTATTCAGAAAGGAGAGGGACAACTATGAATTAAATTAATTTGGTCTGCATATTTTTCTTATGGCTGTGTAGATTTGCAAGTGTCCTGTGTGTAGTTGCCTATAGCTGTTGTGATGTGTTCATTGCCCCCCCTGGTTCTGTTGTAAGCTCATCTGGTGGTATCCCGAGTCTCCAGCTGGTTCTCCGCCAGGCAAAATCCATGAAAGGGACACGTAGAGGTGAGCAGCTTTCAGGCACAGCAGGGGCAGCTTTTGGGGATGTGGCCCTGTGCTGTTCCATGCTTTGGGAGTCTGTACCTACAGAGCAACATGTTAAGTCTACCTGATAAAATGAAAGTAGATGATCAGGCCACCGAAGGCGACGGAGAATTTGGTGGAGGGTTGTGTATGTTTTGTGCCCCCTAGCACGTGCACGGTTCCCCCAGCTATTAACTTCCAGTTAGGACTTTTCCTGAGCTCTTAGTGTTAGAATAAAGTTTTCTTATGCTGATAATGTATTTGTATTATGCAACATAATCAGAAGACAGAAGTTTATCTCTCTATGACTGTCCTCTCCTCTCGAGAAGCTGTTCACCTCTGTACATATCACATGCAGAATGTATGGGAGTCTTACCAGCGTTGGTTTGCATTTTTAAGACTGTACTAATTAATGTGTGATACTATTGTGTTTTTGTAGTGGCATCTTTGATGTAAGATGTAAAAACTATTTAAATTCTTTTTTTTTTTTGTTATTGTTCAGCTTTTAGAGCTAGCACCAAGGACTGCATGTTCACTAGAATCAGCCTTTTTCAGGGGCTGTCTTAGCTGCACGCAGGCACCGGAGTTTTGCCCGGCACGTAGCACCTGCGTTTTTCTTTTAATAGGGGTCAGTTTTGAGTGGAAACTAATTCTTCCTGAAAAGTCTAGTTTTGTCTTTCCCTCTCTCAGATTCAAGCTTCCCCCTCCCATGCTGTGTGCCAGCCCTGGCCCCAGGAGGAGAACTGGGAGGAATGTCTCCTGACCCAGGGCACCCCACTGGCATCAGGCTCCCTCACCCCGGCGCTCACCCAATGCATGATCCTTGGAACTTGGTTTTCCTTGGAACAGCTGGCTGTGCCAGCACAAAACCGGTGGGCTCACATTGCAAGACAATTTGTGCAAGTGACTTTAAAATGAATTAACTAAAATTGAGGGGAATTAAGGAAAAGAAGAGCCTGAGCAGCAATTTTAGGGTCAGAATTTTATTGATGTGCTTAATATAGCAAGAACTTGGGGTCAGTCCCTAATAGACAGGACCATTTGAATGGCTTAGGTCAACATTTCTTGTCAGGTTTGGCAAGTGAAGTGGAGCTCAGATCCAGCCTTTCAGGCAAGGTTGACTTACTAGATAGATTGAGTCTGAGATGCTTCTTCAGATTGTGTTGTGGGCCAAAAGACAAGACATGCTGCAGCTTAGGAGTTACTTTTCTTTCAGGTTTTTTTTTTTTTCCTTTTAATGGAGAATGCAGTTCAAACTGCACCTGGCAAAATGACTGACTTCAAAAGCATGTTTTTCCGTGTTATATAGACACTCACAAAACAGCATTGTGTGGCTAAAAAGGCACATTTGTGACAGTTTCTTTCTGAGTGCCAAAATATATAAGCAGTATTGTTTTAAGGGAAATAAAAATTTTTTTACTGTATTGTTATTACTGTTGAACGAATATATTGTTTTTAAATGTTAGATTTTGAAGACTTTTGTATTGTAAATTGTTTTGTGACACGGTGCTTTTTCATACTGGAATTACTGATTGCACCTAAATATGAATTATTGCTTTCTTATATAAATATGTGACCTTGAACAATCTTGATGAAAACCAATGTGTGGTGGATACCAACAGTTCAAAAAAAAAATACACCTACTGAAACCCCCTAAATGTTCTTTCCTACTAATAAACATTCTGCTGCAGCTAGTGATTGTGTGCCATGTACTTTACTCCTTCATGGCGGAGCCTTAAAACCTCATGTAGCCCCATGGTCTGGGGAGAAAACCCCAGAATCATTTTGCCAGGCCAGAGAAGCCTTTGCCTGCTGCCTTCACAGCTGCTATCCTGCTCACTGCTGTGGGCACAGTCAGCAGCAGTCAAAGCCAATTTGGAGGGCTCAGCCAGGGCTTAAGCTGTGCATGGGTGCTGGCAAAGCTTGCAGCTGGCTGGGTGCTCCACTGCTACCACAGCTTTTGCTCCAGCAGCTAAAGCCAGCAGGATATCATGGAGTGGGTTATAAAAGCAAAGGAAGGACAGCACAAGGCTGAGAGTCCTGGTCCTCTGAAGCTGGAAAGAGCAGCTTAGCTGACTGACAGCAACTTTCTCTGCTATAGATAAATCCTTCTATAGGTTTAGGGGACTTTTTTACCCCTTAATGACTATCACACCATCAAGGGAGCAGGATGTGGCAAGGGAGCATGGGCTGGCAGGATGGTAGCTGTGGTTAAGTAGCTCTGAGATGTGGCTGATGAGGCAGCAGCAGAGCTTGTCACAGCAGGGACTCCTGCCAACCTCAGACAGGCTCTGGAGGGGGTTGGCTGATGCTTCTGTGCATTCTCCTTAAGCTCCTCAAATTTTTACCTAGGTTAAATTTGGAGCAGGCATTAGCTGAGTGCAAAAAGTAGTTTAAAGCCTACTGGAAAGTAACAGAACCAGTGCCTATTTCCTTTTGAGATTAAAAGAAAAAAGCCTATTTGTGGAACTGCACATTAATATGAGCTTGAAATTCAGGCTGGAGCCTGAATGAAGCATCAGTTCAGTATTCAGGTATCTCCTGTGCTCGGTGCAAACAGGCTTTATTACACAAGATTCCAGTGTGCCACACTCCCTGTGATGTACATTCTCCTCTCCCTCCCCTTAGGGCCATCATACGATCCAGCATAAAAAGACAGGGTGTAAAGAGGTGTTTGTACAGCGGTGCTAAAATCCTCCACCTACCACCCTGGCTGTCTCTAGAATCACCTCTCAATGTGCAAAGACATCCGCCCCAGGCACGGGAGCACATGTTGCATTCCCACAATCCTGGAGTGGACCTCCCACCATCTCAGGGAGGAGGGAACCTGTGATCCTGCAGCTCATGGCCCTATCTGGGAAGTAGTGTGCTCCAGAATCTATCACTGTTTTCTGCAGCACAAATTGGGCCAAGAGATTGGGAAGGTGTTGGAAACCACAGCTTTGCTGCTCCAGTGAGTCCCCTGAAGTTTCAGTCAGGAGCTAGAGGTGGAGTGTTTTGCTCCCTGCTCATAAAAGGGGGTCAGTTCTCCTTAATGTCCTTTAATCAAGGTGACCCAAGTCACCTTGCTAAAGCCAGGCTCAGCCATGCCAGACACAGTCCAACCCTTGAGCACACAGTGGGTGCAGTGGTTCCCATCAACCAACACATTTCTCCTCACCCCTCCATGGCCTCGTGGATGGAGCACTGCCAGCCATGCAGCTTTGAAGCATTTGCATTTTAAGAGCCACTCAGTAAAACTACTTCCTATAAAACATAATTAAACATCTAGCACAGGCAGTGCCCAGGAAATGTGATTAACTTAAAGAGCTTCATGGGAGCTGATCCTGGTTCACCCTGCACTGCCCATCCAGAGCACTGAACTCCTCCACCCCACAGTAAGACAAGACTGCCGTGCTGCTGCTTGGGGAGTCAACCTTTGCTAAGGCAAATGCTTTCCCAAGAAATTTCCCACCTACTAAGATGTTCTCACCTCCTGAATCCTGTTTGAAAAGCCAAACTCAACTAGTGGAGAATAAAATGTTTGATAAAAATGTTTTATTGCAAGATGTGTTGCCAGGCAAGCTTCTGTGCTTTTGGAGCAGATGTGGGTAAGGATCTCAAGTCAGGTGCCCAGGAGTCACAAAGATGTTAGTGTCAGTGCTTCCAGTCAGGCTCCCAGGACACTCCAACAAGTCATAGAATCACAGAATAGTTGGGGTTGGAAGGGATTTCTGTAGTTCATCTGGTCCAATCCTCCTGCTCAAGTAGGGCAAATGAGAGTTGGTTGTCAAGGACCATGTCAAGGCAGCTTTTAAATATTTACAGGGATAGAGACTCCACAACCTCTCTGGGCAACCTACTCCAGTCCCACTCACAGTAAAAAGCATTCCTTGATTTCAGAGGGAACCTACTGTGTTTTAGTGTGTGTCCACTTGCCTCTCATCCTGTCACTGGGCACCATTCAGAAGAGCCTGACTCCATCCTCTCTGCACTCCCCTTCAGGTATTATACATACCAATACTATCTCTCCTGGAGAGATGCAGTAATACACACCACAGCAACAGAAATATTATCTCATACATAGGAATATTTATTTTTTTTCCTTCTTAAAAATGTACAAAAAATAAAATAACTGTATTTACAGCTTATCAAACCCCTCTCCCAGTTGCAACACTATTAAGTTACATGAGCTATATTCTTAATATAAAAGCACACTATTTATACATAAAGTTTCCTTGTTTGCCAGAAAGACGGCTTGTCACAATCTTTGGCACAAACATTCTTGTTTGTATCTTGTCTCAATTAATAGGAAATGGAAGAGCATATACACATTTAATAAGCTTTACATTTTATAAGTCATAAGATACTCCTTTCCAGTTCCACTTCAATCAATATACAGCATCTCTGACAGCTAGAGAGTCTAGATTTTACTAATTGTTTGAATTAATTTACATTTAAACAATTCATAGAATGAAAGAGAAAAATATATAAGAAAGACATTTGATCTCTGAATTCCATTGACCAAAAACTTTGTGAGAGAGGACACACAGGAAAAAAACATTCTTTTCTTTGTAGTTTACACTCAGTGGTAAAAATCCTCCAAAAATTCTTGATGGGATTATTACCATGCATCCATAAAGCTTCACTCAAAGGATGTACTTTATTTCGGGGATATCAGCACCTGACTGTGAGAAAGAACTAGAATTTGAGAATTTGAATGGGATTTCATAATAGAACATCAAATGGACGGACAAGTGCCAAATTTGCAGCAGGTACCAATATTAGAAGACTGTTCTCCTTTTGTACCTCTCTATCAGAGTCTTTCAAAACATATCTACAGACTCTGCCCTGCTATAACTCTTCATAGGGAAAATGCACAGAGCAGCAAGCCACTCTTCAGGCTGCACTACTTAAGATTCAGGACTGCTGTCTTGAAGAAGAAAAGGAAATGAGAATTTTGTTCCTTTAAATAAACAACCACAGCAGCGCCACAAAGAGACAAAAGGAGGCAAGGCAGATATTCTTGTCCCCTGCTGGCTGAACAGTAGCCAAATCTTACTTCCATTTATCTCATAATATTTGGAAGATCCAGCATTAATCAATATTTTTTATCAAAGAAAAGCAACATGCATATTTTAAACAATACACATGTAAGCACTATGTACTCCTCAGAACATTTGAATCAAGCAGGGCACAAGGCAGCCATTGCTTCAGAAGTTTGTATTACTCATACTGCCCCTTTCCCACCACTCTGATGGGCTGATTTGGACCAACAAGGTGAACCCTGAGAGCTTGCAGCCTGCCACAATCAGCATCCAAGGTTCAGTGCTCCTCCAGCAGCTGGTGCTATAACTGAAGGGGTGCAGTGTGGATACTCTTAGTGTTTGTGATGCACCTGCATCTGGAATAGAGGAAGAAAGCCCTCAGATCCTGGCAGATAAAGTTAAGGGCAATCATCCTTAGCTCCAGTTGTTGTTTTAAAAGTATCTTACCACCAGTCTAGTTATCTTCCTGATAACTTCATTGAGACTGTAAGAAGGAACTAAAGGCAGGAATATCAGCATTCTACTATCAGGAATTTGCACACTTTAAGATATATTTAGAATAGTTTTCATTTAATCTTGGATGCAACTTTGCTTTTCTGGACAGTGCCTGACTGAAAACTCCCAAAATGACAATGGAAAGATAGCTCCTTAAGCCCCAGTATTCCTGAAGCATTGCACTTATCACTAAACTGCTATTCTAAACTGCTCATCATCAGAGGATACTGCAGCACCCAACAGATTTTAGCTCATCTCTACCCAAATGCAAGACAAAACTATCACATTAACCTGAGTGCTGGTGCTGCCAGAATAGCTTGTCCTTCTCTGCGATCCCTAAATTCTCACTGGCCTTTCTTAATGCAGCACATTCCAACCCAGGCCAGCCCCAGATGCCACAGGCATTCCCTTCAACAGCAAGTTTGTTGGGTAGAACCAGGGCTCAACTCCTGCATACATTCAGTCCTTTGCTTCACCTCAGACATCTTGACCAGCTGAGAGATCCCAGTTGATATTCTGAGGATTCCAAATACCAACAGAGAAATACAAGAACTAAGAGTATTGCTCACCAGTCCTGTGTGCTGGTCCTAGCTCCTAATGCCTACTGTCCAAACTGTCCTCTTTTTTTCTTTAAGAAAAAAAATATCTGGGATAAGTCAGCATAGACTTTTTATGTCAGTCTGAGCCAAATAGAAATAAACTGAACCATTGTAAATCTCTTGTATTCCCAGATCATTTGCTCTTGAGCAGGGCAGCAAGAGCATCTTTGCTGGAGTGCATTTTTATATGAAGTTAAGGAAATTACAACCAAACTCTGCACCAGAAGGGGAAAGAGTGCATGACAAAAGAAAAGGGCAGGAGAAAGACAATACACTCTTTGTTTTACAAGCATATGCAGATTCTGGGTATGTTATCACTGATGCTACCAGCCTGAACGCTTTATAGCTTCTGGTGCAACAGAAACCCTGACATATACCTAACATTTCTATTGCAGGAAGAGATTTTAATGGGATGTTACCGCTAATGAAGTTAAGAAAGTGTGCAAGAACTAACAATTCATGCAGATTTGGCCAAATCAGACTGGTCAGTTATCCCAGCTACTTTGCTTGAGTGTAAATAGCTCCACACAGCTCAAAACAATATATGAGCCCTGTTAAACTAGGCAGTGTTTCTTTCTGCCATTAGCCACCAAATAATAAAGGCTGTGTGACTAAAGTAGAAAAGGTTTTAGAAGGAAAAGAATAAACTCTAAAGGCTGCATGCAGGAAAGGACCCACACTTCTGTCTGTCACATAGGATCCATGTACAGTTCATACAGAATAAAATGCAACTGAAACTCATGGAATTATATGTTAAGTGAGGAGCTCTTTACAACAGCCAGAGGAGCTGGAACGGAGAGAGAGAGGTGCTGGCTTTGAATGTCATAGGGACATTCAGGCCTTGAACCCCTATCCTGGTATGATTTTAGCCTGCACAACTTTATCACTTCATAGAATTCGTAAGACAGGCATGGAATTTGATGGAATAACCATGTAGTTCAACTTTGGTTCATGCAAGCTCTTGAGACAGAGACCAATTTCCACACCTCTGTTGTGGAATACCTAGTCTCCACTGGAAAAATTGCTCCAGTTTTGATAAAATATTTACATCAAGCTCAGGCTTGTACATCACCCAAGTGTCCTAGGAATCACAACAGAATCATTCAATGGAAATACAAGAGCAAATACACTTAAAAGGAAGAGTTTGCAGTCCTGTTTCTTCAGTCTAGAGGAATGCTTTGATGCACAGGCTGCTGCAGAAAGAACCTTCCCACCACAGGTTTGGGAAAAGGCCACTTTAGGAGCCTCTGCTTCATCAAAGGAAGATGACCAGGAAGAAGTCCCTTCTGTACCTCTAGCCAAACCAGGCAGCAGACATGCAGTCTCTCTTGGATTTTGTTACAGCTGGATGGGAGACTCAGGTATCTACAGCTGGAACTTGGGCACCTAAGGTCGGCTCCATTGTGCCATCCAAGACCCAGTAGCAGAGTCTGCTCTAATATTTCAATATACAACTGTGTGAGCCAGAATGAAGCATATGAGTACAGATTCAGTTATCAGCTTCTCAGTACACACTCCTTAACAGATTGCAGCAATTTAATCCTCTAGGAAAGACTCTATTAAACCCTAAGCCAAATACATACAAAAACATAGTGGCAGTAAACATGCCCACATACAGTAGTTAAAATATATTATTGCATATTATAAACATTATATACAAGATTAAAATGGTTTCTTTACCATTTACTTACACATGACATTTGTAACTGAATGCCTTACTTACAAGTCCTCATTGCTACGTGCTGAGAACTACCAGAGGTATTTGGCAAGACTATACAGTATAGAGATATACCAGTATGAGCAAGTGAACTGTCAGTCACTTTGCCCATCTTTAGCACTGCAACAGATTTTTAGCAATGACAGAAACAACTACTGGTAAAGTGATTTATACCAGATTTCTGAAATTAGACCAGCATAACTACTGAACATGTTTTAGAATGAGCTTATCCACACCAAAGTATGGATTAAAATGCTGCATTTCACATTTGCAGTGGGTCTTCTGGTTACAAATCTGGGGGCTGGTAACTGCTTGTACACGAGAGAGTGGGGAACAATAAATAAGGGACCAGGTTAATGTGAGTGGCCTTGTGCTTGACAAACCCAAGTCTATCTGCAGTGGGTGCACGTGTGCAGAATGGACAATATTTTCAATGCAGTGTTGTAACAGTTTCTCTGATCAATGTCTGTCAAGTTCATGGGGAATCTGCTTTCCAAGAAGGATGAAATGCTGTGGTTCCTTACAAAATGGCTCTGCCTGAGGCTAGATCTCTGTCAGTGTGATCTTGAAGCCTTCAACCATGCTCTCCATGTTCAGGATGAATGTATCTTCGTTGGAGTAGTGCTCAATAATGTTGTCATCCATGTTTACCAGGATACTGGTGACAAAGGCAGAAATCAATGTTTTTATGTACCAGGACACTGAGAAAGCTATACACTCTGACACATGTACTTGCTTCTCTACAGCACAAATCCAGAACCCAGCACATGCCAGTGCACTAGTGGGAATTATCATCAAGATCTGCCCCGTAGTCTTTGGATTAGAGGTTGCTCCTTGCTAGACTAGTTAAGAGACACACTAGTGCTGGGATGTTAACAAACTTAGGCTATCTACAGATGAGCTGCACTTCAGATCCCTGGCAGACTCAGCTAAGTGGTGCTTCCCATCACTGGCATTGGCTCCCACAGGGACAGGTCCATGCTACTCCTCAGGCATGCCATGTGAGCTGCTGCACCTCTGTGGTGTGAGCTGCTGACACAGGGAAGCAGTGTAATCTGTGCTTTGCACGCAGCTCGCAGACTTAGAACTCAGCTTGGATGTGAGACTATCAACAATGAGTATTAGAAGTGTATGAGTGTTTTCCTCATACTTTACCTCCAAGCGTTTCCTCTGTCATTTAGAAAGAAGCAAAACATGTGAAGTTTCACCTGGCTTCTCAAAAGCTAAAGAAATCCTCAGACACAACAATACCCTAAGCTAGAGTTACAGCAAAAATAAATGATTGGTTTAAAATTATATCGCTACAATGTTGTGGTTAAATAGAACATAAAAAAAAGTTGAAGTGGAGAGATTTAGTTTTATGACAAGGAG
The DNA here is from genome assembly GCA_018697195.1 of Certhia americana. Classification (NCBI taxonomy): domain Eukaryota; kingdom Metazoa; phylum Chordata; class Aves; order Passeriformes; family Certhiidae; genus Certhia; species Certhia americana. The sequence goes on along the minus strand of CM031858.1, from coordinate 132,980,136 downwards.
GAGAAGCCTAGCTATTCTAAAAGTCCAGCTGCAATGTTCATGTCTAAATTTATTCAGCTGAAGCCTCTGCAGACTCTGACACATTGCATGCCTGTCTTTCAGAGTAAGACAGTGGCCTACTTCTTCCTAACACTGCAGGAAAACTCCACACTGCATTCACAGCAAAGGCAGTATCTCCCATGCTGGCTCTCCATAATGTTATTAAGCATATTTTCTACAAAACAGACTTTATCCACATATCTTATCCACAAACTCTTTCTTCACAGAAGGCTTATGAATACTGGTCAGACACAGATTGGAGATCCATGTTTCCTCTTCAGCCATCCCTTACAGTGTCCATAGACATGAAGATTTCAAGCACATGGGTACATCTCCTGAAAGAGTTTGTGCTGCCCAGCATCATGAGGCCACAAGTATAATTGGGATCTCTGAGTATTTCTAAAGGATCCTGCAATAGGTCCTTAGTTAGTTAGGCAGCTAACTTACCCCTTTTTGCTCTTCTTATAAAGTTTTGCAATCTTTTCAACTGGCAGCCCATATTTCTCAGAGATCTGAAACAATAAAAATATAAGAAATATCACTAAAGGTGAATGAGTAATATAAAATTATCATCTTTTACCTTACATAAGACATTAAGACAATATCTCTGCAAACTTTGTCAGGATAGCAATACAGAAAAGTCCGCCACAACCACATCATGCTTTCATTTAAGGATGGCTTGGGGAGCAATCATCCTGAACAGCTTAATCAAAACCCACAATTGTCTCCATCCAGAAACTCAGATACCATAGTTCTTATAGGGTGTGAGTCATCAGAACTGCCCCAGCATCTCCTAGTGCTCTGCTCAAAGAGTCAATGCTTTTCTCAGCTTCAGATTTTACCAGGCAATTTCAATCTGATCTTTCTGTTGTTTTTTAATCTGATTTTTTGGGCTCATGGAAGCAAAGGCTTCTCCCACCAAGCAGAATGCAGACACATGGCAACCCAACAGGAGCTGAAGGACCAATGGAATAACAAAAACATACACATTTCTATTTCTCAAAGACATTTCAAGATTTGTTAAGCTAATAGGACTCTACATGGTGGTACTTTTGTCTGAAAAGTATCTTCAAGGTACCTTTTATTGTGGGAGGGCTACCAACATCAAACACGGGACTAAGAAGCTTCTGTACTGTTCGGAAGGTGACTGTCTAGTTACTACAGTAGCAAAATAAAAACACTATTTGGCTAACAAAACATCATCTGAGTGTATAGATAACAAGATGAGTTGTCACAGAGAAGTGTGTTATCAAGGTAAAGGGCTTGTAAAATAAACTTCTTACTAAAGCAACTAAAACAATAAAGCAGAATATACAGTAAAACTTTAAAAGGAAAAACTACTTAGCTGACAAATTACCCACGCCAACAAGTACTTCACTGGGATGCTCTGGAATTGCTTTGCAGCAGTGTGCTAGTAACTTTTTTGGATGTCTATTCTGCAGTAAGTCTGTGGTGTGCTTATGACAATGGTGTCCCTGGGCCCTTCATCTGAGCCAGGTTTGCTTTCCAGAGTATGATTCTTCTTTGAGGGAACAGGTCACACAGTTTTAACTTTGAAGAAGATTGTCCCAAAGGGCAAAATAGTTACAGAAAAATTACTTTTTGTCCACCAGTGATTAATGTTCTGTGGTGCTCTACTGCCAAGCAAAGTAAGTTTCCAGTTCTTCCCAAGTGAAATGAAGTCGCAGCTAAATGGCTGACTACTTATCTTCTGCATTAGAGAACTGAAATGCATAATTAAAAATCCATTTAAAGACTGGCAAACATCAGTCACTGTAAAATCCTCTCTTTGTGTTTGCATTCAGAGTTCTGTTGAGAAAAGGTATTTTAGGGAAGTGTATTAAAGCAATTATCATGAAAGAGAAAATGGAATGGATAAACTCAGCACCAAGGGCAGATTCAAAGAGCCACAGGTTGAACACCAAGTATGGCTCCCATCCAGTCAACCAAGATTCTCTGAAAGGGAGAATTAATTACCTATACTTGTCTACATCACCTATAATAATTGTCATCTTAGCCCAGATGCAATTTTGTACTAAAAAACTATCCTTAATAATGCACAAGTGTATCAGCTTGACAGGCATTCTACAGAACAACTCAAGATTCTGAAGAACCAATAAAACTCTTACACTGGAAATGGTGTTCTCTAACAATTAGCATACATCAGTGGCTAACAGAAAGGGGAATAACTGATGAGGTACAATAGACCCATCCACTCCCTAAGTTTTCCACCTAGCAGAGAACTAAATACAAACTGAATTAAGTGGTACTTGCTACTTCAGTTTTGTTTGCAGCAACATGTTTCACTGTTCTTTTACTCTTTATTATCCTCTGGCTTAGCTTATCATGAACAGAACGACATCAGATAAACAATCTGGTGTTGAAATTTTGTATCTGTGTTTCTGTTGTACCCCTAACTTTAAGTTTTCATGTAAAGCAATAATAAAAATGGCTCCATTTCATCTGACAGTTGAAAAAAAAATCCTTTGTAATACGTATTGAAGAGAAACTGGCAACCCAAAAGTGCAAAAGTGTCACAACTGTGTGTATACGAGGAAATGATCTTCCTGTCTGGGTTGTTAACTCTGAAGCCTAGTGATATTGTAAAGCACTTGAAGACACTTTTCACTGACTCCATGCAAATAAACAAGCCGGGGCTAAACATTTCTTGCCAAGGAGGCTTAATAGCAGCTAATATACAGCATTCTGCACATTCCAGCATAAATCTTCCCCAGGATATTTGGCATACCTAACACTCATGCATTCCAAATGTTGCTCAAAGCAGTTTGGGACTCAGGGACATCACTTCCTACATAAACTGTGAGGCTGGGCTGAGAAAGCCTTGCCTGTCACACTGCCTATGGCAGGTGTAGGATTTATATAACATGCAGGGATTACTGAGCTTTGCAAAAGACTTCCAGCTGACTGAATAAGCACATTTCTCAGGAACCCCTGGGATTCAATCAATTATACCAAACAGCAAGCAGTGGAAGCAAGGCTTAGAGTGGGAGTATGGGAGAGCCTCCCCCTCACAGTCTCCAGTACTAATGTGCTAAGTCCTGCTGCAGAATTGGAGAAAGCAGAGAGCGAGCATCTGCTAGGGTATCTCACTTAACACCCTCTTCTCAGGGTGTTTGCTGCCAGCGCAGGGGGACCATCACTTACTGCCAACTTCCACACAAAACAACAGGATTTCTCACCTGAACCCAAGCAGGCTACATTAAATTTTAAAAAGGTATATTTGGAGGAATATTTTCCCTTATCATCTCCATTGTTCATTTCTCAATCTTCTAAACAGAGATTTCTTTCTGTTAGGATGCCCAAAGCAGTGCAGCAGCCTTCCGAGTGGCACTAAAATAGCTGTCTGGGTGTCCCTTTGGGCTGCAGTCCTCTGGCGTGGCAAGTTTGTCTGTTGCACAAGCCACCAGAAATGCTCTCTGCTGGAGTCAGGAAGCCAGAAAAGGCAATATCCGAGTGGGTCAAGGCATGTAGGAAAACACCTTTGCCAGCTTATTTCTATGAAATAGTCCAGTCTGTTACCATGCACTGGCTGGAAGATCACATATATAGGCAGGTATCTAATAGTCTAAGCTAGCTCTATTGAACTCAGCTGTTACCTTTTAATTATTGAAAGACTTTGGGAGATGTTAGAATTTCCCAATTTGAACTGCCTTCTGTAACTTGAATAAATATGTAATTTTGCACAATGTAAGACTGAGGTACCTACTGAGATCTACAGTTATCCTGACTTTGGATAACTGAAAGTCTGAAAGCAGGATGCAGAGCTGGTCAGTCACCACATATGTGTGATGTTTTGCTATTTTCTGTTGATCAAGACTGACTAGTGAATACCAAACATCTGCATTGCTTCCTGAGATATGCTGCATTTCTGAAACCCAAGACCTCTAGATATTAGCCAAAAGAAAGATATAAATGTGAGCATAAAATAAACATAGGATCTGAGAAAAATATATAATTTAAAACAAAGTTAGGAAAAAGTCAAAGATCAGGAACAGTAACTTACAAAAAGGAAAAGAAAGTAAAATCCATAAACAGAGAAGGAGGGTATGACTGATGATCACTGGAGCTCTTTCAGATCTGGGGCTCTGTAATACTCAGAGACTCAGTTCCTAAATTCTTAATACTGCGACTAGAATGGAACATTTAGGATATGCACAATTACAAAATTTCATGATTTGCTGCAATGACTGTAGAGAGAATATTTAAGAATATCTACTTTGACAGCTTTCAGGCATTGTTTTATCCACAATATCCTACCAAAGAGAATTAAAATTTTCTGAATGTGTTCCTTCCAGTGAACCGGGACATTTTACAACAGATTAGATTTCTCTGGTGCCGAAAACGTGCCAGTGAGTCAGCAGCTGTGCTGACTGAGATATGCAGAAACCTTTCCTGCTTCTGCACCAGCTTTGTTTTTGTTACATGGTGGCTGGAGAAAAGGCATGGAGATAAAATATTCATGCTAGCTTGAAGAGTTACAGAAGGATTATAACATACTTTTGAATTCCATACAAAGACAAGATGAAATTGTGTTGCAGCTTACCATGAATCAGGCTGCTGCCTCTTCAAGCAAAGCCTGGTTTTTGTTATCCATGTGCTCTGCCTGACAGTTGAGCTGCAGTCACAGCTAACAAACAGCATCAGCGGAAGCACAGTTAGGACATCCTTAGCATGCCACTGACTCTCCTCAGAGATACTCTCATCTAAATAGGTGCTTTAAGCAACTTCACTAACCCACAAATCCTTTTCTGCCTTCTGCTACTGGCCAAATATTGACCAAATAACTCAATCTTTACTGCATTAAAAGTGTTCGGTACATGCAACAAGATACCGTGACAGTTTTAGGAGAGTATAAATACACACAGTTCTAGCACTTGGTTGAGTTTTCAAGGGGCCCTTTCATCCATTTCCATCTTCTCCCCTACTCATAAACAAGGCTAGAAATCAACTCAGCATCCCACATGTCAATCTCACATTCCCCCACTGAAGCAGTGAGACAAGTGATTATTTCTTAACTCTTCCCTTACCAAATTTCATGAGCCATCAGCTCATATGAACAGGATTAAACATGGAAATAGTAACTCTTAGGATGACAGCTAATGGGTAACAAGCAAGAACTCAAAGAAGCAGCAAAGAGGCAACTGGTAGGCAGGTCACACTGTAAGTGAGGACTAGAGAAGGAATTTAAGACAACATATGAATGACAAGTCTGCACTGGCTCAGCACCTGCCTCTTATATGCTGAACAGCAATTACACAAAGGCCATATGAAATTCCCACACAAACAGAACATGATTTGGCCTCTTTCTGAAAACCAGGCTGGGAATGTACTGAAAAGCATTACAGGAAAAGATTCAACAGGCTCTGAACCATCAGTTCAGAAAGAAGCATTTTGGAAAATGAAGCTTGCACCTCTCTCCTTCCCTGACACTGGTTAACTACTGCCATTCCGCAAAGCTCAGGTCTCCAATAATCAGCTCTGTGATGCTGTCTAAACCCAGTAACCTGCTGACAACACTGAATTAGGAAAATGCCAGCATTTCAGAGCTGCACTTCAGAAGCCTTTAAGAAACGCTTTAAATGCACTTGACAGTAACTTCATCTTTATACTATGGTTTATCTCAATAATACATGGAAAGCCTCAAGATTTTCTTGCCAAGAAAGACAAACAATGTGAGGACATCAGATACTTACGGCTTCCATTAGCCCCTTTACTGTGGGTGATTTCAGCATCAAAGCATCAAACACCTCATCTGTCTCCTTCCTCACATACAAAAGCACTGAAACAGAAAAAAAAATCAAACTTGGAGCAGGGTCAGTCAATTGCACAAATAAGTACCTCACATTAAATAGAAAAACAAATATTAATCTATGACAGATAAAATGAAGCACTGAAGATGCTTTGCACTTAAAATTATGTACCTTTAATATCAGTGATATAGACATTGACAACACATCATAGTTGCATTGAAAATACAGTATTGAAAATTCAGCAAATTTATTCTAATGTGTAGAATCTCTGTCTTCCAGAATCTAAATTTCCATTTACAGAATAAAGTTAAAAAGCAATGCGGCCTTGTCCCTTGGTTATAGGACAAAACACACAAGCTAGGTCTTCTTAAAATTCTGTCTTGGCTTGTACCTCTCCAGGCTTCATCTAACAAGTTGGAAAACAACATTCAAAAAAGGCAAGTCTATGTTGCCTTTAAGAGCAAAATCAAAGAAAAGGTAAAGAAAGAGTTGTCTCTGATATTACCATGCAGATGACTGCAAATGGTCTGACCAGTATGAAAATAAACATTGGGAAATACGAGTTCAAAGTAATTTGAGAATTTATAGGGGAGATATTCAAGAGCACAGCTGGTAGGCAGGCACTTACCAGTGCGCCCACCTACTTAGGTATCCAAATGCCATTTCTGTTCCTTCTCCTCCCTCAGATGCCCTGCTAGCTGTTAGCTGCTCACAGGCAGTATGCCCTGCCCTCTCTAGCTTTTGTTTCCTTCACACTTGTGCAGGTAAAAGGAGGAACCTTGCTATAACATGGCAAAAGCAAAGCAGACAGGTACAAATCATGTAAGCATAGACAGCAGAGAAGTGTTTTAGGCATCATCTCACATGACTGATAAGTAACAGGTTAAATAAGATGTTCTGCAATTTGTTTTGTTTCCTAAATAAACAGCTTTTCCAAATAGCACTGCTGCACATGAGGTACAAATACACATGCATTGTCATGTCTGTGTGACAAGAGCATCATTTGAAACTGCAAATTGTCATGGTCTAAGAGATGTCTTCATCAGGTAAACTCAATAGATGACACACAGATAAACCAAAAAATATGATGGTGTTTTTCAAATAGAAGTAATTGTGTAGAAGTTAATTCTTGGGCCAAGAGTCTAGCAGGATGGACTCAGGCCCATTTGCAGAGAATTGTAGCTTCTTTGCCCAGGTTTCAAAATTACTGGAAAAAAATCATGGGTAGTTCAGTCCCCTGACTCGGCCTACAAACCAAACACACATGACAAGGATGAGGTTTTTGCATCTTCAATTCAGAAATACGAGACACGAAACTGCTACCACAATATCCAGAGCCACATCCTTTCCATCTACACTTCAGCAAGTTTTTGGGGCCTGACATGAGAACGTCCTTTTAATGGACTTAGAAGCTGAGATTTTGAAACTTTGGGTCACAACTTAAACTGTCAAAATGTAAAAGAAAAAAAGAAATGCCATGCCAGGAGTTAAATTTTACCATGCCTGATATGTTTAATTGCATGAACAAGCACTCACTCAATTGGCTAATTTTACCAGTACTAACAGTTATATTAATTCAGTAAACCTTTTCCTTGTGACTAGAGGGTTGTACTGTAACTCCTGGCTTTACAAACATCTGGAGCTCTGCCAGCCTTAACAATTACAAATATATCTGAAAGGAGAAAAAAACACACTTGGTCCAAGTTAAACTTGGGTACATTACACAATTACGGTGCTGAGCTTTACATCTCTGTTGTGCTTGGTGTGCCAGGCAACATTATACACACAGAGAGGCAGGATTAATCAGCACATGGGGGGTTGTTAGCTTTTCCTTTCCCCTGACAGGTGTGAAACTCCTGGCTTTGATTCAGTAGAGCACTTTTCCACAAATGACTCGTGGTGACAGTGATGCTTTAGAAGCCCTTGCCTTATCCCTCCTCTTATGCCCTCTTACTCTGGCTTGTCTCAATGAATTTTCTTGGACGACAAACTCTCCCAAATAGCAGACATGAGTGAAAAAACAACCCTTTTTTCAAGTTATTCTTCAGACAGGTGAGATCCGTGCCTCAGTGTACAATGCAGCCCCACAAGCCTTCATGCTGTCAGAGTAGTGGAGAGATGGCTGCAGCAGGAGGCACAGCCAGAGGGGAGGGAAAAGGGCTGCAAAGGCTCTACTGGGCTCAGCAGCAGCATTGACACTGAATGATTGTGACCATGTAACACAACTCACATCCTCTGATCCTACTGCGACCACATTCATAACATCTAGATGGACTCACTCTAACAGTACAAATTACAAGATTTGGAGGGGAACAAGAGGAAAATCTTGTACAAGGTAATGAGCTATTTTTGCCTGAAAGTTAGAAGTTAAATTCAAATTTGTCTGATCTACTCCATGGTCTTATTCCTTAACCTTCTTGCCAGCACTGAAATCCTTTGCAGACTTTAATATTCTTTAGATGTTAAAAAGAGTCGCAAAAGATGGGGGGAGGATGGGAATAAATATATCTTTAGTTATCTAAGCGATAGCCCCAACATGCCAAATTGCAGAGGGGCAAACAGCCTTTGCTCAAAGCAAGGGATGTTTCACCAGTGAGACTTTTGGAAGCCAGGCCACCGAATTGAGGATTTATGTGTGAATGCAGAACAATGTTAGACACCTCTTTTAAAATTGTTAACAACAACATATATGAGGAAAAATGAAACTAAGGACACAATGAGACAGTAAGACTTGGGGCATTAGGAAGGTCTGAACCTGGGCACTACCAGTGCTGTGACAGGCACCCTATGAACAATGACCACAGTCTCTTAAGTAGTCTCTGAATGAAGATGTGGTACATCTTAGACAAGGAAAGAAGGACTGGTAGCTGTAATTCAGCTTTCTTTTCTCACATTTGGGGGTTTTCATTATTGCTCAGGCACAAATTTCCTTGGATGGCTCTCAACCCCCTGACTGAATCCAAAATGTTTCAGAGTACTTTAACGTGACTTTCCTAAGAGACAAAAAACAGACAAAAAATTACTGTCTTGAAACTGAGAACTACAGAACTGGAAATCCACCTGATCTATAATTCAGCTACTGGATTTAAAAATAATGAAAAACTCCCTATGAAATCTGAAATGGAAAGTGATTTGCAAACTTACTGAGAACTCAAAACAGGAAAAAAGCCAAGTCTAGCCAAGTAACTAGCTGTGATGCACGTTTGGTACAGATTAACATACTTCACATTTCTATGTTGGGCACTTGGACTTCCCTTAGAGGTCAAGGAGATGAAAGAATAATTTAAAAAGAGGCAGCTACCTATGTGAGAATATGAACCTTGTTTGCAAACCCCTTCAGACCTATTCTCTTGATGGCTGACCCTTAATATTTTTACTTCCACCAGACAGTGTTACAAGTAGGTCCAGCAGGCAGAGGTGAGGCCACACACTTTCACTTCAGTTCTTCAGTGGGGCTCAGACACTTCACTGGCTGCTATTTACCTGCTCTGCTAATGAGATACTTTGGGAATACCTTGCTTTTAATGTATATTTTAATGTCTATTTTCATGGATCAGACCTGCTCTCTCTCAAACATTACACCTGCTCTCTAGGAGTTATTGATTCTGCTGAACCAAATAAATCTTGAGAAAAGAAGCTTGTAATATGGCAACACTGGGGGAAAAAACTCAAAACATTTTAATACCCAGTGAGTTCTCTGGCAAAGAAAACGTTATCAAATGGATAGATTCAGCTGAGCTGCACACTATCAGCACAATCCCAGATGCAAGGTTCTGGATGGCAGGAAGTTCACCAGAGCAAAGGCCACAGTGGAAAAAGCTTGGCCTCCAGCTAGCATAGTCCAAGATGAGAAAAACACAGAACAGGAAGTGGATGTGAAGAGACCATCCTCCAGCTTCTCTGGTTCTGCGTCTCTCCTGGATTTAATCATTTTACATAGTTTTGCCACCATCTGAATATTTTTTTCTTTCTAATCTTACCCTTGAAGCACTTGCAAGTCCTGGATGATATCACTATAAAACAACTAATCACAGCAAAGGACAGGAATAATCAAAGCAAACCAATACCTCCTTGCAGGCAACTTCCTAGGCTTCCAGCTGGGAAACCCAGTGAAATTGTAGGAAATGACAATGTAGCCCTCATGGCTGTCATCTTCTGTTTGATAGAGCCCTGATAATATGAATTTGGCCAAGGTCTTGGGTCAACCAAATGCAAGTCCACGGTCAGTACCGACCTCACATAATTAATTTAAGATTTAGTTAAAAGAATCATATGTTCACATTTATTTCAAGAAGGTACCAGTCTCCATCCTATAATCTTCTATGCTTCCCCTGGTTCAAGCACACCACCCTAACCAACATGGAAACTTTGCCAATGGGGGCTTGTAGGAAGTCATTTCTATAAAGAGTCTTATGAATGGTGCAACTAAGACAAACCCAGTTCACATCTGTACTTTGTTGCTTTGTTGTCTCACAACCTGACAGGTAAACCTCAAAATATTTGCAAGTTTTAGTTACTTGTCGATAAATTTACATGACAGGACTCATAAGACTGAAGGAATGGCAAATATTCTCCAGGGTGTTTAACTGCGACAGGGTAGGAAGTTATCATGGATGGCACTGCACTGGAAGTAACTGTACACAAAACAGACTTTGTGGACAAAACCACCTTCAGAGCAAAGTTTAACAGCTCAACCTAAGCTGTTGCTTCAATGTTATTCAATTTAAGCTTCACTTGTAGCAGACTGGAAAACAGGAGTTAGTAGAGCACATGAAATGCAACTAATAATACCCACCTGGGCGGTAAAAACAGTTAAGAGAAACAAACCCTTAAACAGTTATAGTAATTCAGTTACATCTGCTGGAAGATGTCTCTCCATGTCTTTTATTTCTAATAGGGTAGGAAATTTCTGAGATTTTATTCCAGCCAATCTAAGTTTGCAGCCAGCAGGACCCTGCCTGTTAAGGTCTCTATATTTGACCCAAAGCATCTTGCATATTTTTGCTTTTCTATTCCAGACAGAGTAGAAAAGATGAGCAAAAGTTAAAACCAGACCATCATATATTTGCTACTAAAACTTTTATGAACTTTGTAGCTTGGCCAAGAACCAAGTAATTTTCTAGCTTTTTTTCTATACACTTGTGTCCTGATTCCTTCTTGAGAGAGCATAGTCCTTTTGGTTTTTTTAAGTAATTTCTAGCATTTGTTAAAATACCTTCTTATAGACTCGCAGATGAAAAGATCTCTTCTTCCATCTACCCATATTTGCACTAGCATCCTACAACTGACTTTGTCCAAGCCACACCTGCTCTTCCCAGCTTGAGGGTTTGAGTCACACAATTATTTTTAAGAATAAATACATGTATTGACTGTTACCTCTTTTCAGACCTTCTTCTTTGATTTGTTTCAAAGGGGAGGGACCAAACTCTTCCTCCACAGGCCGGAACATCCTTTTGACCAAGACACTGCTACTAGAATACACAAAACAGGGACCATATCAGAGTAAAACCGTGCTCACACCAGAAGAGGAGACAACAGCAACAGTCATGACTCACTTTATACTCTGGCAAAAACATCCACTAGCTACTCTAGTGCCAAAAGCAGAAACTGCAATGATTTAGCTTTTGATGCTTATCTGAACTATTCAGGCCTCTAAAATTGCTGAGACTGACTGACTGGGACAGGTGACAGGAAAATATGTTCCAATGTTACACACTAATTTGAAAACCCCAAAGGCCCTTAACTGTTTAAATATTGAGGGAAGAGGGGTGGTTATTGCTTGATGCAATAAACCCTTTTGTTTCTCAAATTCCACTGTAAGCCTTATGAAGAGCATTTGCATCAAAAAGAATTGAAAAGGGCCTCATGTTTTCAAGTCAGTGTTGACTGCGGGTGCTTGGCCACTCCTTACCACAGGTCAATTTTTGCAGGTTTATGAGAGTGTAGTTACGTTACTCCAGAATCTCAGACTTGAGGGCATTCACTTGGGGATTCAAGTAACTTACAAAAATACGAGGCTGGCACACAATGTGGGCTGAAGTTCAACAACCCATATTAAAACCCTTATTTCATGGCATCTCTAACTATTAGAGGGACTTTCATCAATTCTTCCAATCCTTTCAAAGTCAGATAGGGGGTACTCCCATTTCCATCCGTTCCCCTTGCCAGGTTCTCTGTTCTCTTTGTGCCTTTCTATTCTGGCACTTGGCCATTCTCTCTGCAGTTCCTGTATTTTTTGCATACACGTGTATGCACTGCTAAACAGCTTCAGGAGTGCAGTGAAGTTCAGCACTTCTATAAAAAATTCCTGTTTTTTAAATTATTTGAGAACCCTCATGCTTACATAAATGGTGCTTCATTGTGAAATATATTGTCCTGTCCCTGTATCGAACCTTAGGGCTCTTTTACTTGGAAATGTATTAGAATACAGACAAAAAGCAGACAGTTTACATGGGAGAACATAAGGAAAGAGGAAGAAAGGGGGTCAGTTTTATCTGATTTCATATTTATTATCAACTTTCTATGAGTTCAAACTGTTGATTACAAAACTTGTGAAACAATATCTTACCCTTCTCTCTCGTCATCTGTATTATAGTAAACCTAGAACGATGGAAAAAAAATCAATTATTCCCAAAACTCAGACACTTGCTTAACAGAATAACTTCAAAAGGGAGAAAAGACAAGCGTTTTGCAGTTCATAATATGTTAAAAATCCTTTTCCTCCTATAAAACACAAACACCTCTAGTTCTAACTGTCATCTGGAAGAAGTATGGCTTAGAGAAACTGCTGTTGAACATCATCTAGTGGAAATGTATCTATATAAAGCTTATTTGAGAGAAAGTACTCTCTTCCCTGGTTTATATCATTTTCCCAATTATTTTTACAATCCTCTAAATCAGATTGCTACTCACCTAAATTACCCCTAATACAGTTTAAGCCACAACACTCACAAGCTTTTGTATGCATTTAATACTGTCTTGAAATCTAATTAAACTATAAAGAACAAGATTAAACTACAGGCCTGGTGGAAATACAATTACTAATGGTACAGCTGAACATTTTTTGCACAGGCTGTGGGCATAAACCCAAGTCCAGTTTTGTGTAGATCCACATAGCTCAGAGTCACCAGGACCAAATTTACAACAGCAGAAGACACAGCTGACAGTAGCAGGGGAGGTATAAAATCAGTCTGTTGTCCAACACTTTACAGAAGTGAGCCAAACCCCTCACAGTGTGCCCACACTGCAGGTCTGCACCAACAAGTGTACCAGCCCTGCAGCCGCTGAGCTGCGGTGCAAGCACGGGGCAGAGGCACAGGGCACCGCAGCTGCTCCTGCTGAGCAGGGCAAGTCACCCCAGGTGGGTCTCCAGAATGGTGCTAGCAAGACTCAGAGCACACTTGGCTCTATCTGGAAGCTTCCACTTCTGAATTTGTGCAATGAAAATAGTTCAGAGGTGTGCGTGTGCAAAGCTGAGGTCCGTAACTATGAGTTACAGCAATAAAAGACATGGCTGAACACTGCCTAAGAGCTAGGGACATCTTCCAGTTAGTTTAGAAAATTATTTATAGGATTACATATACTAAGGAATGCTTCCACTGTCTCCTGTTTTGAAACAAATCCACATTCTGGTTTGAAAGCCATGAGGACAGAAGGTACCTAACACTGATATGTGAGTGGGCGTCTTTCCAATTTGGGAGAGTAAGCCAGTGACAGCTGCGATTACAACGTCTGCGCTCTTTGTGCTTTGCTCAACCACAATTCTCACTGCTTCAAAATAATTGACAATTCCAATACTCAGTTTCATTTAACCTCCCTCATTTTACTATTTTTCAGGAAGATGCATATTAAATTTCCTCATCAAGTATTTGTCTTTATAAACACATGCATAAAGGTCTCATTCTACTCCCTGAGATGTTAATGAACAATACGTTCATAGTGAAAAAGTTGTCAGAGCTGAGCCTACAGTTCAGGTTTTCAACTTCGCAGCAGGCAATAAAGTAGAAAAGAGTCAAGTCAGGGAAGACTTGTGTTTCCTTGGGATAATAACAGTAAATACTGAGTATTAACATTAGTATGATGGATACTTGAAAGAGTGAAAATATTTTTTTAAGGAATTTACAGATCTCAAGGTGATGCCGACAGAAAATGGGTAGTGCTGTTCAGCGACCCTACTCTTGACCTTCCTACACGTGTAAGAGCTTGGTCTTTGTTTTCAGCTGTGACAGGGAGGGGGATCTCTGCTACCACAAGGTGGCACTTCATTTCACCAAGCCAAAGAGTGCACTCAAAACCAGATTATATTTCAGTCACAAACCGACCTTATATTTAAAAGTAAAAGAACGACAAAACTGTAACAAAACCAAATGAGTCAGTTGTCAAAGAAGTATAAACTCCTTCTTCACACCCAGAACTCAGAAAGGTACTTGTTTCTTGTAAGGTCTTCTATAAGTGAAGCACCAAAACTGCATTTACCAAAATGAGAGCTAAAACAAGCAGCCCCCAGGAACAGTGATTTATTTCCCTAAAACTTCCCAGAGCAGAGGCAGCCAGGTGGCAAGTGGGCACCTGCTCATCTCATTATTTCCTACCTGTCCAGTTCTTTGTAGGTTTCCAAAGTGAACGTCCGGTATGAAGAGAACTGGCTGGGAATCCAGGTCAGCCATTGTTTTGAAGAAGGTGATATCACTCTTTTTCTGCAGAGGGAGTGCACTCAACTTCCCTTCAGCTGCTAGGTGAATCACAAAGCACAGGGTTGTGAAAGGAGGCATGTCAAGCATGACTTAGCCCCAGACCAGAAAGGCCCACTTTACTCACCATTATTACAGGAGGCTTGGGATGCCTGGCCTTTGCCTTTCTTCCTATTCTGCTTTCTCTCTTCATCTCGGATTTTCCTTTCTGCTCCCTGATGCAAAAAAGACAACCCACAGATATTACCCAAAGAGGAACGACTGTGAGCATTGTACCCCGCAATGCCTGGAACTATAGCAACAGATACACAGAAATGCTAAAAGAGAAACTGGTTATTTAATTGTAGACAGATTTGTCCAGTCTGTTGGCAAGGTACCAGGCTTTGCATGGATCACCTGTGCCTGAGACTCAGCTCACACATCCAGTAGCTCTCAGGGCTGCAGACAGCAAGAGGAACATACCCACATGTTGGTTTGGAGGAGCCAGGACAGGCAGTATGGAGTCTGTAGCAGGACTGATGCCAGCACAACCTGCACAAAGGGCATCCCCAGCCCAGTGTCTCTGCAATGGACAGAGTGCTCAGGCCAAATATTTTGTGTATGTAATGGCATAAAACACCTGCAGGATTGCTATCATTTTACATAATATCTGTGCAGAGAAGACGTCTTCCCTAAATTCTCCTCCACCCACTTTGTGTCTGGGTGGTATTACTCCACTGTAGCCAGCTGTGCAGAGCCTTTGAGAACTGACAGTCCAAAAAGGCTGTGCTGACAGCTTGCCAACATTGCAAGGGCTCTTACAGAAAAATACAGTCATTTCAAACCAGGAGAAGCTCTCCAGAAATAGGAAAGCAATGTAGCGCTGCCCTATCAGGCACCAGGAACTCCTGGGAAGTTGCAGGCTTCTGTTATGTAAATATACCCTCAACAAGTTTAAAAAATAAAACTTGTTATTGGCATAAAAAGCAGCAACACCTCCTTTGAAGTTCTCCTAATTTACTTTATAAATAATACCTATCACATTGTGAAGGGTAATGAAGATCCATATGCTCCCAGACAGTTGGCATACAAGATTACAGAATTTTTTTCCAAATTAAAATTAGAAGTTTCTTGAATAGAAAGGGAGGGGAGGGAGGTAAGGAAAGCAAAAAATACCCACTCAAGATGGCAAAATTCACACATGAGTCAATGAACCAAGTTTAAAAAGGATGTGAGGAAAGATGTAGTCCTGGCTGTGATCTATCAGTAGATTACCAGAGGCTGAAAGAGCTGGAGGAAAAAATAGCTCTTTAAGAAAACATGAATGTGTCAAACAGAAACACTGCCTCCAGACCAGGTCCCAGTCCAGGTGTCACTCACCAACCTCAACTGCAGGAGCCAAGGGATTCAGAGTTGTGTACTTACCAAAATTGTTTCTAGAGGTACCTTTGTGACCTTTAAGGCCACCTGTTCTTTCTAAGAAATGAGCAAAAATACACATCACAGCCACTGTCTGGCAAAAAGCACATCCTGAGAAACTTGTGCTGAACAAAGGGCTCTGCCAGGTGGCCACTGCCACTTGGTGCTGCCACTCTGCTGCTCAGAGGGAACAGGATGAACCACCAAAGTATTTCATACGTGGCAGCAAGTGTGAGTTTCCTCTCAGGAAAGCAGAAACTGAGAAGGACTCAGCCTAATACTCATACATAATAAAAAATGTATGTTTTATTGATTTACTGTAATATTCTTTATAACCATGAACTTGGTGATGTTTCACAGCTTTCTCTTCATTCATTCATTGAAGGCAACACACCCCAAGATCTCTGGGGTGCAGGCAATCCCTGAGCTGGGCAGTCACTCCCACCCACTAGTGTTTATTTGTGCCACAGCCACTTCATAAATGTGGCAACTGCAATACCCATAGAACTACCAACTAGCCCTTTTGAGCTTGGAGAAACCCACATGGCACATGGGAGGGGGCAGCCAAGCCTACAGGATGGATGTCAATGTCACAGGGATGAGACCACAAAATGATTTTTGCATACTGGAGCACTTCTGCTGCATAGTTTTGACAGCTGAGCCTCTTGACACATACCTAATAAACCACAGTTTGCACATCTTTTCAGGACAGAGGAAATAGCACTGTTACAGGGGACTATAAACTATGCTGTGACCAGTGAAATAATGAAATGAGTCTTAATTTTTTCATTACTATCTGGGTTTTGTATAAATGCAAGGAGTACTTCCGCTACTAATCATTAACAAAATGCAGCATATAAATTTCAACTGATTCAGAGTATTTTCTTCCTAATTCTTCAACTCATTTCAACTTAAGTCTTGCATTCTAGCTCCAGCCTGACAAAGCCCTTGCTCTCATAAGGACCACTCCCATCACCACGCTGATGCTCATGTGTACACTTGCTTCTAGTTCCAGGCTAAAGCATTCCACATCTTGTAGGGCAGGCACATAGACATCAGCCTTCTCTCCAAAGCTGAAGATTAATAGGCAGTTATAGTTGCTCAATACTCTATGATAGTCCATTTTCTCTATGATGTTCCACACCAAAAACAAGGATGCAAAAACTGTATATATTCCAAAGAACATGGGGTATTTTCAGGTTAAGGGAAACTGGAATAATTCATTTTATTTTGGAACAATGTTATGGTATTTGGCAAGTCAAGTTCTGCTTCTTTTCAGCAAAGATAATCACATATAGAAAATCAAGTAGCTCTGAAGTCCCAGTTTTTTCATACACAGTGGCTAAAGCGTCGTGCAATATATAAATATAAATAGGCCTGGTAGCAAGTTTCCTTGACAACCTACTTAAGGAATAGAAATTATATATTCTTATAATGCAGCATCAGTGATCTGCATATGATAAAAAGACTGTAAGGGCAGAGAATTAGCACTGGGAAAACAAGATGTGGATTGTAATAAATGCTTTGAAGATTGCCTACTGAAAAACAAACATGGACAAAAGATTGGAAAACAAAATAGGGAGTATGGTAAAGTTAGATTTGCTAAGTAACATTTACAGCCTTTGCAGCATTTATCTCTATACATTTATGTCACTAAGGACATACTGGATTTGAGTTGGTTTTGCTCACTAATTTATATGTAAACTAATATTAAAATCAAGGAATTGCCAGAATACCAAAATATATATAATATGTACCACTTAGCTAAATGCAGCTTTTATTCTTCAAAGATAACTCTTTCCAAAAGAGCTATGCTGTGTTTCAGCTACAAGACATTAATTTGTCAGTGAATGTTCTTAAAAACTGGATACCTCCACCAGTGATTTATCTAAGTGAATATATAAATACACCCACTGCTCCTAAAGAAGCACCACCATTGCAGAAAGAAACATTTGTAATAATACCTCAGGCACAGAAACATGTTTTCTTCCATGTTCCAAAATGAAAAACATTTCATACTTGGGCAAGAGGAATTTACTGTGCTGTTCCACTAGTCCAGGTGATTGTAGTAAATCAGGTACTTCTCTCATCAGCTTCTCTTTGAGGCTGTCGGATTAGGGCATAACAGCGCAGTTCACACTTCCAGAATTTATAAAGATCATTATATTAGTTTGCTGAGGTTTTTAAAATTTCCTATAGTACCTCTTCAATTGATCATGACAAGGAGGTAGGCAATAAATAACAGTCTCAGCTTCATGACCTTTCCCAAAGAGGCAGCAAGCTTTGTCCATGTCACTGGAGGGAGAGTCACAGGTTATCAAAAGAAGCTGAGCCATTTAGCACCACCTTAACCAGAGCCAGGGGTTTATTTTGATGTCTTGGAAAGATGAGGATACCCAGCCACACCAGTTACCTTCCTCTGAGCACGATGAATTCTCTCAGTGCCACCAGCAAACATTTATTTACTTACAAAAACTCTGTGATAAAGGGATGTTGGTAAAGATCTGGCAGCATTAGTCTGGGGAGAAGCAAGAATTCGCCTCTTACCAAGTGCCGATTAGCACAAGCTGTCATGAAAATTGACCTTGATAATTTTCATTCACTCAAGTCATTTTCACACCTGCATTAACTTAAAAAGCTCTACATGTGTGTATACATTTATATTAAACAGATACATAGCCTATTATCAATACCCTTGAGCCCTTCAGTTCCCCTTACCAATACATTTTTGATGTGCATAACACTTTAATTACCCCTGTGATCTTTCCTTCTACTTTGAGACAGTTTTGATTAATAGACTCAACATTAATTTCCTGCTTTCTAGTCTGGATATTTGAAGCTCCAATTAAGCCAATAAATGCAATGAACATGTATTATTCAAAATCTCCACCAGTTGTATCTAGAGGTCACCCTTGATGAGTTTGTGCTCTGAATTTCCTTCTTTTTTTTAAGTAATTCAGATTTTTCTAATTGCTCTTCAGAAACAGGTAGATGAAAACGACTTGTTACTTTGATATTTACTGAGCTTTTAACATCCAGCTGTAGCTTCAAATCTCTCAATATGTGACATTCAAAGTTACAATTAAAAGCACAGCATCTTGGTTGCAAGACCTCAGTGCATACATTTACATTCATTACTTCTAAAGATTTTCCTCCACTAACACAACTGACTGATTAGCTCTCCAGATCTCGTTATCAAGACAGCAACAAGGGAATAAACTGAAAAGGGGAAGGAGCAGCAACACAGAGACCTGAAACAGTTGAACTCTTACCCTTTCCATTAAAAAGTTAATGTTGCATTTTGCCTGGGGCATGGCCTTTTGTCTTTCTATTCCCACCTGTAGGAAGGCAGCACTAATTTGGATAAATTTCCAAGTCACTTAAATAGATGTAGGCTCCTGAACCCCTGAACCTTGACTAGAATCCAGACATCAGTTCCTCTATGAAAGATCTTTCTCAGCATGGAGAAAGTCATCAGCTGGCAAATGCAAAACAGAAAAGTGGTCACACTCTTTTGAAGAATCATCACTGACATTTCTGAACAGCAGTTTCTACCTAGTGATATACACAGCTGACCATGACACTGTCTAATTCATTCAGGGTGCAGAAACATCTTACTAGTTTCCACACTAGTATGAGCAGTCATACCTATACCAAAAAACCAAAGCTTTGTGAAAGAGGGTGTGAACACACACAAAAAATAATTACTGAATTACAAAATGGGAACGGCTAATATATATTTTCCTTTTGATAAGAAAATCCTACCAACACAAGAGCTTCTAAAATAACTGTTCGTAAGCAAACCAGGGGGAAAACCCATCAGCTGTGTCACTGTAATTTGCTCTTTTCCACTGCATCATAAAAGGGACCTTAGCAGATCCTCACTGTGAAGTGCATTTTTCTGTCAGAGAAACGGACATGAAGTTTTCCTGCTACCTATCCTGGCTGTAAGAGTTAGAAGGGATGACATCAGCGGACTGCCACTTACATGAGCCTGTGATCAGCACTGACCTTCTAAATAAAGGTATTTTCATTTGCATTTTCTATTACTTCTTTGATATTCCAGAATCATGGCCTATACATGCTGTCCTTAAACAGTCCAACTATTGCTTACGAGCTGAGGAACTTTTGAGGGCTAAAAAGGCTGCAAAGCAGTAAAATAATTACATGATAATCAGATTTGTGATACAGCTGGTCCAAACGCCATGATGAAATACAATTCTTTAAGGAAAGATACAGCAACTGCCTAACCAGATTCCTCCTTCATCCATAGTAACAGTGGTTTCCACTTACCTTGTCACAAAAAACCTTGATCTGGCAGTAGGCTCGGTGGATAGGTTTATTGCTGCGGTTGTTGTAGCTGTAAGTATCAATCTGAATCATCAAAGGAAGCCCTTTTACTCCTTTTTGTGAGGAGAAGTCTGTGCTCAAGCAATTCACTGTGATGAAAATCTGTGTGCCAGAGAGATTAGTTTTTAAAATGTGTTGCAAACAACAATTAAACTTCCGGAAATACATGACAAAAAATGGGAAAATAAAATAAAATTTCAATTCAGCTGTGATGCATACTCTGGCAATTCACACATTTATCCTTCACTTCTGTCCAGAAAAGATACTCCCATGCTGGGAAGAAGGACAAACTTAAAAGCCGTATATTGGTGCTTCAGTTTGGATCAGAAGCTTACATTTGAGGTGTATCGTTTGGTTGTCCCAACTTACCGTTCTTTGGTTCACACCAGAGCTCAGAATACATGACTTAGATTTTTTTGGAAGACCTAGACCAGAAAGATATGTTCTAGGACCACACCTCAGATCCTCCAGCTGCTCACAGCAGCTTAGTTCATAGGAACTGACTGAAGATAATCTGAGATAAAACCTCTTAAAATGTGCTTCACGTGGATGTCAGGTCTTTAGCCCTCACTTGTTCCACTCTACAACCCTGCTCTGTATGTTTGTACTGTTTGTTAATACAGATCATCTTGCTTCACCCTTTCCAGCTGCCTTGGGTATGGCATGTTCATTTGACAGCTCATTCACATTCAGTGAGACAAAGATAAACTACTCTTTTTTTCTTTATTTTAAAAATTTTCTTCACACTCTCATCAACACTCCTGCTTTCTCCATCCCATCGTTCCTCCTGTGTTTCACTTTAAGGGCCCTTCACTGTCTTTCCTCAGTTTTAAAAACGTATCTCACTCTGTCTTTCAAACTAGGAAGGAATTTTTCAAATATTCATAAAACTACTCCCTACCTCTTCTCAGAAGTTCTCTTTGTTATACAGTTTTCACATAACTTGACACTGCATTCAAAGAGTCAGAATCCTCAGAGCTGGAAGGGACTCAGAAGCATCACCGGGTCCAGATCTTAAAGTGAATGGCCCATCCGGGGATGGAATGCACAACCTCAGCATTACAAGCATCGTGCTTTAAACAACTGAGCTAGCAAGTCCCCTGCTTGCCTGTGCTTTAGAAGTCTCTTGCTCTCCTACAACAAAACCTTACAACTTGATAGCCACTAATCATCTCTACTAATCATCTCCCTCTCTTTAACTCAATTGGCACCATGGGACAAGGTGTGTGTCATCGGTACAGGACCTGCGAGAAGAGTCTCCCATCACCAAAGTCTTCCAAGATCTATTCTGATGTAAAGTAAGCACTATAAACTGAAATACCACCGATAGCTTTCAGTCAGGATGGCATGCATAAAACTAAAGAGATGAAACTAGATTAAGATTCTAATTATCAGCCCAGTGAGAAATACGTGCATTACATAATAATTTGGGGCAATTGTGTATTAACCTGATTCTGCTTTTCACTTGCCTTTAGTTTAAAAAGCAAACAACAAAAATCACCAAACAAAACAAAACCTCAAAAGTGTGAATCAAGGAAAAGAACTGAGAAAAGCGGCAGTGCATATCTCCTGAACCAGGAGGATGTGAGACCTGTTCCAGAAGAATAAGGACACTCAGGAAAGAAGAGATCTCAAACAGATCTGACGAGCACCTCACAAGGCAGAGGAAAAGGCAGCAGGCCCCTGGGGTCTGAGAGCATTCCTGAAGGAAGATCGTGAAGAAGATCCCTGCTCCTCCCCCTCCATTCCACAGACAGGGAAAACAAACCAACAGTGTGAGTGACCAGAATGCAACATCCCTAACACAGCTGAGAATAAAGAAGGGCTCCAGCAGGGCTGGTGGGGGATACTTTACCCTCCTGGTAGAAGTTAACATTACAGTCAGGGTCTTTATGATGGAGCCAGAGCAACTTGTTTGCCTGACTGAGCTAATGGCCCCTCCTCTCTGCTTCTGATTGTATCACAGAGCTGCATTTACAAATGAAATAGTTGAACTTTAACTGCGGAGAGAAGAGGGAGGCAGGGAAAGGCCCTAGGTGAAACTCTGATTTTGAAGCTGATAGTGTTATTTCTGTTTCAAATTACAAGCTGATCTCCTCCAGCTCCAAAGATAAGTGTAGACACAGCGAATACACCTTTGAAATATGACAGCCTTAATTTTCATTTGCCTTCAAAATCATTTATAGTGTCAGGGCAATGGTTTAAAGTGTGTTTGAACACACAGCAGTGGAACAAAGTCTAGCATAAAACGGAATCTGGTCTCCCTATATTTTAACCCAAACTTCTATGGGGATTTAGTATGGGGATTTTCAAAAATGTATGTTCAAATGCAAGAAGACAGGCAGGTTTTGCATCTACCTAGAAGTTTGTACATCTCCCACCCTTGCTGCAGATTCAGCTGAGAAGGAAAAAACGATCTTGTTCCACCTTAATCAACTATATACACTGTGTCATCTCTTTCACTGCCTCCAGGATCACAAAGCAGAATAGGAGTGGCTGGGGAAGACAGACTTTATGGTCTCAAGAGTCCCCATACAGCAATAACAGATTATTCAGCATGAATAATAGATAGATGCTATAAGACTCAGTATCTTGTTCTGACACTGTAATACATCAGGATATCTCTGAGGAGCAATGACTGTAGATTCATGCACATGAAGTGTACTACACTTTCTGGCATACCATTTGCACCTTACAAATAGACAGATGGATTCAAATTAACACAGATCATTCTTATTGGGGAAATTTTCTGTCTCCATGCAATGCTCTATTAGCTTTCCTGTAAAGCAGCACACTGACTTTGGATTTGGAAAACTTTGGGGTGTGTAGAGGGAAACAGAAGAGGACATAGATTCTGTTATTTATTTTAGGGTCTTTTTTTGACTTGCACGACTAAAGATTTGCACCAGTGCAACAGGCTGCTATGGTGAAGAGGACCTGGAGAAACATCTGGACAGTCCCCCTCTCTCTCCCTTGGTGTGTCCAGAAACCACCTCCCCAAAGCAGTGAATTGCTCTGAACAGCAGTGATTTCAGAGATTTGTCCAAGCACAGCCTGTTTTGCCCTTTGCAACACTCACCTTCCCCCTTTTCGCAGCTCCTGTCCATAATGCATGTACTCACTCCCACGCTTGACAAGACAAGGGGCAAAACTACTCCATGGGCAGCCATGAAAATGAGTGCTGCTCTACTTTTCTTAGAAGATATCCAGATTTAAGATCTCTTTTGCTGTGGTCTTTTGCATAGTAGAATTAACATGGTTAGAAAATGTAGAGTTAAGTAGAAATGACAGTAGCAGGAAGAGAAATCACTGTTTCCCTCCCAAGCCCCGTCTACGCTTATCTTAGAACTGTATTAATAAAAGACTATAATTGTACCTGAATTCAGATACAACTTTTTTTTTTTCCCTGAGCAAACTGGATTTTAGCAATGTTTTGCTATCTGGAACACATTGTATAATTGTCATTATAGAGATGTCTTTCTTTTTTTTTTAGTGTCAGCATATCTCAGATTAGAGCAATTAATGGCAGAGTTCCACCCATCTAGTCTCCAGCTCAGGCATGCCATTGGCAATTAAATACTAATTTGGAGAAACATTTGGTACTGAGAAAGTTTCACAAGTGACCTAATATAATGAAAACTCTTCTGTTTGTTATAGAGCATGTCTAGAAAAAGCACTCTGTCTTCTGGGGATGACACTCCTGCATTGTGTAGCTGCTACTATGAGAATTACTGTTTGTTAAGTACTGCAGCATAATTCAGGATGTACAAGACACAAACACAGTAAGCTGCCTTAAGAGAAAGCAAGGCTCAGAAGTGCATTTCCCTTTTTATCATTTAACTCAGCAAACATGACTCTACTGCAGTCTCTCAGCTTAGACACTAAAGGTGTACAGTTACGGAACTTCTAATATAAACCTTTTATTACTATTTACATTTCTGGCTCCCATTGTCTCAGAAACTGCCAAGGGCAGAAGGGAGGGAAGAGTGTGTTGCTGCACAAAATAAGAAACTTAAAGCAATTTCTCTACTGAATACTGGCAATACATAGAACCCGGGTGACGGGTCTCTTAAAAGCCTGCTTTAAAAGGTTCCTCCCTCCAGACCATAACAACAAAGAGTTAAATGACTCGTCTCTCAAATGACTAACATCAATCCCATCATTCCTCATATACACAGAAAGTGTGGGTTTATAGTTTCTCCTGCCAGCCGTTACCTTATAAATCCCACACAAAGGTAAGACCTTTGTTTTATTTCAATACAAATGTCTCCAGCAAATGTTTACACTACTCTTTTGAAGCTTCCTCAACCCACACCACACCCCGGCAACTACATAAAAATGCCATTTGCTTTGAATCCCAGATGCATACATACCAAGCCATTTGTATAGACTGAATTTCAACATTATGTGCTACCACAGCTTAACTCTTCTGTAATATATACAAGTGTGTGTGCATGTCTCGCATCTATATATACACTCATATATATATATGTGCACACTTGCACACACAGACATGGTTTATTAAAGTAGCTGCTGAGTCTAATCCTATATAATTTCTGCTACTAACTCCCCAAAATGAAGCATCTTTTCCTTCAAGCTTTACATTTTTAGAGAAGACGTTCATTTCCTTCCTAATTAAATTAAATTTGATGTAACTTGAGAAGGAAATTCATGATTAAGGGAAAAAAAAAAACCTTATACTAGTAAAAGCCTGTCCTAAGTATCACTAAGAACATTTAAGAAATACGGAATGTCACAATACAAATCACTGCTAGACATAGTGCTGCTCTATAAGCTTGATTTTACCATTTTAACCCACTAGAATTGGAACTCACTTTGGCCCACAATATCCAAGAGCCTAATCCTGCAAATCACTCACTCTTTGAAAACAGCTTATTACTGTATGAACTATGCCAAAACTCATTAAATAACTGGAAAGGTTCCCAGAGGCTTCAGCATACTTTGGATTAAAGATCTACATTTCGGTTAAATATAGCAGGACAGTGATTGCACGCAAGTATACACAACTGCTCAGCACACAACTCCTGCACACACCAAAATCATCTCACTCATCTGCCAGCACCTGCCTGCATTACACAGCCACAAACATCTATCTATTGCATGTCCAAGTTGCAGTGCTTAACAGAAATCTGTAATCTCTTGATGTTACTGAAAACTGTTTGCCTCTTTAAGGTGACATTTTTTGTTAGCAACTGTTCATTAAAGTCATATCTTTGATTTTAAGGCTAAAAGGTACTTTCCATAAAAATATACAATTAATTGTTTCAGAAGTAACACCATCATAGCCAATTTAAATGCACCCAGTACCTACAAGAGAGAAGACATATCTCAAGGATCTGGTGTGGTTTATGACAAATATATTATCCTTTGACCAAGAGAGTTCTGCCTCTTTAATCATCTTTCTTGCAAACTAACTTCTGTCAGTGCTAACACTGCAAGCAGACAGATGAATGTCTATCAGAAATGAAGCTGAGCTTTGTTCAAGAGCCTCCACAAGAACTTTGTCAACTGGCCAACTGCTGTAGCAAAGTCTTCTGTAGGGCAGCAGCAAGGCACCTACTTAGCTTCTAGCATATCATAAAGACACTTTTAAGATCATTAAAGTCAAACCGTTCTTGTTAATTGTTGTTTGTTTTCTCCTCTTTTTTTAAAGAACTCCTTTAAAAATACCAAACATAGCATTTGGGTTCAACCAAAGGGAGACAACAAATCACCTTACCCATAAATGTTACATATTTATAACAGAATTAAATATGGACAGAAACAAAGATGGATGGTACAAAACTATTCTTCTCTTCCTACCCCTGCTCCCTTACAGCAATATTTTTGTCCTGAAAAAAGCACTGAGTTTGACACAGCTATAGAGCCTTCCCTTCATTTCCCTGGATCCTGCTCTGAACCACAAGCCCCACAGTGACCTCTAATTAATAGCCGCAGCAGAAAAGGATGTTGTTCTAGAAAAGGGTAAGGATGTGCCAGGACTAACTATGTTCTACCAGAAGGCAAGGAGACAGCTGCTGTCAACCAGGCACAGCAGAGAAAACACTAACAGAGTGCTATTTCTGACTTTGATGCTGCTTCCTTAGTCCACAGAAAGCAATAGTGTGATTATCCCATAGCTTGACTGTACAAGATTTCGTTCCCATTGACTTGTTCTGCCAAGCAGCAGTTGGCAGATAGCGCACCAAGTATGGTGAACTGGAGCCAACAGCCCAGTTTCATTGACATTACTGGGACAACAGAGAGGTGTCTGCCTGTACCCTCTGTGTTCCTGTTTATTCCACTAAGACCCACATGAGATGCTGCCTTACCAACCGTTTACTGGTAGCTGGCAGATTCTGGCTGCCACACCTATTCTCTTATACCCTCATCCTGAAGGGCTGTGAGGGGAAGGCCTGCTCTGCCTGTGTGTGAGAGGAAAAGTCTGACTTCAAATAAGGAGGAAGCCAGGCTGCCACCCAGGTAGAGTAGGAAAGTGAGAAATCTGATGCTCAAAACAGGTCTCCTAAATGTGGGATTTAGTTTTCCAGGAGAGAGAGGTATATTTAGTTAGGTGGTTTCTACTGCTTGGTTGATTTTCCATATCACTCCCCAGTGCACTTCCAACAAGAAGTTTGTTTTCTTTGCTTCTTCCACAGCCAGAAGTATGCTTCATCACATCCCATCTCAGAGGCTCTGAAAATAACTGCTGTGTGCCACTTTTGTCTGACTTGGAAAAAAAAAAGTCTCAGAGGCTTTTGTGCCTCTGAGGGGGTTAAGTTTTAATCTTGAAATTGTGGTGAAAATGGAAAACAATACTGAACAGAAACAATGGCATCAGTTGAAAGATCATCATTCAAAAAGCTTAGGAAAAAGAGTCTGTAATTATGCCTTGAAATTCTTCATCTCCCATGGATGAGGTAATTGCTGGAGAAAAAAAAAAGCCTAGTGACATGCCTCAGAACCCACAGTTCTTCCAACACTGCAGGGGCATCCTATGGGAAGCCCCAGACCCAGTGAAACCAGTTACTGTATTAAACTTTCCAACAGAAGCAAGCACGTACACATACATGCATGTGGGGAGGGAAACACTTCAGTGCAGACAAAGTGATAAGCTTCCATGTACAATCTGATTTATGCTTGATATCCAGACACTAAAGCATGTTATGAGTCCTCTTTAATCAATACATTTACAGTTCAAGCTCCTAAAAGATCAGATATTTCATACCCCAAAATAAATATGCATAAGCCAATTTGCATTTTAATAACTATTTCCTGCAAAAATACAAGCAGCTTAAATTTCACTCCTAACGCTTTTTTAATCCAGTAAGAGTCTTTATTCTAAAATCTTAACTGTTTCATTTCCAGTGATCATTGCAAAAGTTGTGTTCTTAATATTCTGGCACCCAAGGCAGGAGCCAGGTGAATGGTGTGAGATTAGAACAAAACATCTGAGGTTAATACCTGACATTAATGGATGTGACTTCCTTGTTCCTAGATCAACATGGGTGTCTTGATAAGTCTGGCTTGGAGCTGCAAATGCAAATGTCTTAGAGAACTGCCAGCCCTGGGACAAGTCTGCCATATTCTAGTCCTGGCAGTACTTCTGTGAAGGTCCTTGAGAAAGACTGCTGGGTCAGAGACCCCAGATCGGTATTTGCTTGCACAGTGATCACATAACACACAACAGGCACCTGTTGTGACTGCAGAGGACAACCTACAGCTGTGTTTTGAAAGGGAAACACATAATAGGGAAATATCTGGGGCTGTGAAAATGTAATCACTACATGAGTAAATACAGCACCATTAGCAACTGGGCCAAATACAACTCTGTTTATCAAGGCCTGCTTTTGAAAGAGCTGGGTGATTTTCGGAATTATTGTCTTTTCTTTTAAGATTTTTAAGACTTTTAAGAAAGTGCATCAGAAATGAAAATCCCTGTTACTATAAACAGTCAGCACCTTTAGTCATCGAGTCAGGACAGTGAGTGTTAATGCTACCAGTGTTCAATACAAGTTCTCAGAGGACTCACTCTTAGGATGCAATCTCTCTAATGCTGCTAGAAATGCAGTGGGCAATTGTGCATGAAGATGTCTTTGTATTTGAAAGATTCATAGATTTATTTGAACATTGGACATTTTGTATTCAGCATGAAAACAGTTATCAGGGGTTTGCCAAGCTCAGTGTTTGCTATTTATTAACTCCACATCCCCGAGAGTACTGCATCACCCCCACTCATTTTACACAGCCTATTTCCCTTGTTGTTTGCTTTCCGGGGGCCAACTTCTTCTTATAATTACCGGCAGTTTTTCATTTCTCCCACACTAGTTCATGCAGTTGAAGCACTCTGACAAGTCTTTGTACAACCTTATCTGTAAGAAACTAGTTAAGGGGTTCTGATGTCCTGGTTTATAGGTCCACTTAACAGTCACATTCCTGAACAAAAAAAACCATGCCTGAGGGTACTTGACCATTTTAAAAAAAAAAAAAAAAAGGCCTCAGTCCTCAAAAATACATTCATTCCCAACTGCAAAGACAATCTGTGTAACAATATTAAAAAAAAATAGCACCAACACAAGGGAAGGCATAGTCTAACTTACAGAATCTTGATTATTGGAGATGCATATAATGTAGAAAGAAAGTTGATAGTTTAGAGAAAGAAAATATTCAGCTTGTGTCTTCCACCCAGCTTTGCAAATCGGAAAAAATATTTTACTGTTTCTCAGGCTGGGCACCTACCAACAAGCATTCTTATTTGTCAGAAAGGAGAGAAGTGGAACAGTGCCTAATGGTGGATTGTACTTATAAAGGGATGCCATCTGCATGGCTTTTCCTCACCTTTGCCTCCTCATTGACATCCCAAGTAAAGGACACAGCATTGAATGCAATTTCTTCAATATTCCCAATGGTATTAAAACTCTCCTTGTAATCAGCTGTAATAAAAAAACAAGAGTCATGAAAAAATTTGAACTTTATGTTTCACAACTCATAGCTCTTCATTGCTTCTTAAGCTGGATTGTCTAGTGCATCAAAACTACCTCTTGTATTGTTTATGATTAATTATGAATAATCTTAATTGCAAAGAGGTAATATAATGGAATCTGGGTCTTATGCACAGTGTACAGCTAATGTTCTTGCAAAATATTATTGGCTCTCAAAAAGGAGTAAGTGTAACTCTACTGGCAGAGTTGGTGCACTCATTAGCTTGGCCAAGGAATGGCCAAAACTGGAAAATTAACTAAAAACTGCTGAAGCATTTAAAAGGACTATTCAAACCTTGATATTAAGAACAAACATGGCAAATCCTAAAGAAGCTTTCTAAAAGTCTAAGAGCAATGACTGGAGGAAATCATCAGTGTGCATTTCAACTTTCCCAGGAACTACTGCACTGGATGCTAGATTTTTATATATTATTATAAAAGAAAATCAAAAATCCCACAAAAAAGTACAAACCAACAAAAAATCCCCCACAAAGAACCAAACCACAAAGATCATTTTTCCAAAGTATGTACACTACTAAAACAGCAAACAAACAAAAAAAAATTTTAATTTTTTTGACTACAAAATCTGCACCACCTTCTCACTTCTTCCCCACGTGCTGTTATTATTATCATCAATCAACTAGTATTTTGGAAGGAATTTTGGAAAACCAAAAGGGAGGAAGATTTCAAAGCTGACTAACCCTCCCCCAAAAACAGTAAGGGTGGAAAACTATGTAAAACTCCCAAGTCTTCTTTATAATTGAAAAGAGGAAGAAGCACTGCTTTTCTCTCACTTTGCTGGACAGTTTAACATATTTTCTTCTTTTTGATGACAGATTAAGAAAGATACCAGGTAATATCTGCTTGATTAAAGGAACTTCCAGATCATTCACACTAATGGAATAACTCTCTCTGGGACAAACATTTCCTAAGAATCCCTTGAGAGTTGTATTTGGACTCAATGCTGAGATTACACTCCTGATCTAAAATTTGCCCAAATCTGTGGTTCAGAAGCAAGCTGATTCTTAGCTTTGTAACTAGTTATAGAAAGATGTTTTTGTATTCTGTGAGACATGCTAATGGCTTCAATACTCATTCCCTTTGCCTAAACTGTTGGTCTCTAAAAAATAATTTCTAGGTAATAACTGCTTTAAAATCATTTAGAACAAAAAATATTTGAGACAGGCAATCAGTATACTTTTCCCTCACTTGAAACACAATAATCCTGGCATCTCACTGGGCAAATAAAATTGTGTCCCTGGGACACATGAACAGCACGAGATATTTGGTGATTAACAAATTAAAGTGTTTGAGAGGGCAGGCAGGCTTTTCATTCCCACCTTGAACTCAGATCTCCTTTCTAGCTGAAGTCATTGGCTTCACTGTCTAAATTCAGTGTGTGGATGCAAATGAGAGGAATTAGAAGACATAAGTAGTTTAATATGCATGTGCACACATCCACCCACCTCTTAAATTTATGATTCACCAGAAAGTGCATCATGCAACTGACTGCTGCATATGGGAATGCTGTGTAGGTGCACTTTGGAAAGACATTAACAAGATGTCTCGTAAGGACACCTGTTTTCTTGTCTTAAAAGGCTTTCAGAACCTCACATGCCACTAATCCTTCCCTTCTCTCAACACATGCCTCTCCTTTAGTTGCTATACACAAATCTCATGGAGTGTCTAGGTGACACTTAAAATCCAGAAGTGCATCCTATTCCCCTCAATTTACAGGCAATTAAAGAAGGATCCTTAGTTGATTAAGAAAGCATTTACACTTCAGAATATTTGAAAGTTGTTAGAGTGACTACAACTTTTCATTTTCTCCTACTGTGAGTTACAAGAAAGAGAAAATCAGAGTTGTTCCATATGCAAAAAATGCCTGCACAGTAATTATTTCCTTTTTTGTTGCATAAATTGCATATTAAACAATGGCAAATTTTTAATGTCAAACATTAATCATGCATTACATGTCATTGCATACTTTTGTATTGTGCACATAAATAACACAAACTATCCTGAAACAAAAAACTAGGCCAAGTTTCTTTGGAGCACAAAGCTTCCACACCCTCTCTTCATATCTGAACCTGTTCCAGTATGTCAAATTAGTGTACTTATTCTAAATAATCAATATCCACTGCAATTAAGTATCATATTCTTTATTTGACATTATTGTAGAAAGGTAGTGATCTGATGTCACAGCACTGTGAAAACACCCTATTTTCCCCATGCCCCTCTTATTCCTCCTAAAAAAAGTAAACATGCACCTTGCTGCTTCTTCAGAAAAATCCATTACAGTACATAGCCTAAATTTTGGGAAATACCTTACTTTCTTGCTTAATAAGTGTCAAGCCCTCAGGTTTATTCCTCAAGCACCCAGGACTTGAATACATGTAAGTACATGCTTATCTTATTAATATCAATACATCTTCAGACCTGTCCCTGCACCTAATCCATTGAAGGATCCTTCCTCCCAGGAGGTGCACCAGCCAGTACACAAAACAAATCAAAGCAGTGATCCCTGTGTGTCTCTGAAGTGAAGGAGCAACCCACTATTTCCTCTGATGTCCAGAATATAACTGCAGGCCAGAAAGCAGACAGACAGATCCCCACCACTATGGAAAGCAGCACTATGGAAACCTGCCCTGAACAGCTGGAACCCAGAACTAGAGCATCCCAAATTAATTTGATCCTCTGCCTGCTAAGGACCACATCATGCTCTAGATTAAAAGTGCATTCATAAACAATTAAAAAGGATTCACAGATATTAAACATGCTACAAGCATCTAAATAAGAGTAACATCTATGGAACAGGTGATGCAGAGTTATGGACACTTAATTTTCTTTGTTAACTCCACAGGGCCTGGACTTCAACTCAGTATTTAGAGGACCCCTTCAGGGATCTGAATTTTTAATGTAAAGGGAAATTTTCATAGAGCCATTCAATATAATTTGGCCTGGAAGGGACCCCTGGAGGTTATCTGGTTCAAGCAGGGCCAGGTTCAAATTTGGATTAAGTTGCTCAGTTAGATCATTCAATGATAAAAGTAGCAGATTTTGCTAAATGCAGCTTGATACTTGTATGAGAAAAATAACTGGCAGTCATTCTGGACTAATAAGCCAGTTAGCCATAATGCAAGTGGTAAAGAAAATGAAATGAACTTCAGAAATACCATACTTGTGAGAGCTAAAGCTATATTTCAGTTGTTCTCAAGAAAACACTACTGAGCAACATTTAGGTCTTTTTTTCTGGAAACTGAGGTGAACCATGCTCTTACAGCTCTTATATCTGACAAGAAGTGCTATATCACTTCTGTAAGTCTTACTACACTGTGCTTTGCTCATGTTTGCAGTGCAAATAAAGAATACGCACCAGAGTGCCTCAAAAGTCAGAACAGAGCTGTTTCACCTCAAACTAATGGAAAATTAAAAGACATTCACTTTAACACAGGTAAACACACAGCTCATGCTCGGCACTTACTCTGCAGAGCACTGTTTTACAGAATATGTATCATAAGTTAACTTGTTGGGGTAAGGCAACTGAAATGTGCCAGGATGCCACAAGTGCAGTGGAGTCAGAGGGTGTTGGCACTGCAGTGGAGTGAGCTGCTCAGCACATAATGTTCAAAGGTATGAGCTTTACCACCACAAGCTTGTAGGGACTAGCACAAAAAAACAGACAGCCTTCAGAAAGAGCTGTGACGTGACACAATAAGAGTCATTTGGTCTGGGGTGGCGGTTTTACTGCATTAGGAACCCCAATGGGGAAGAAGAGAAAATGGGGGGAAGGGGGGAAAAAAGAAGTTAAAGAAACAGTTCAACCAAAATAATGATGATAAGACAAGCGGCAGAGAGGAGACCCTGGAAGAGCAGCTTGGACAAAATAAACTTGACCTTAAATAACACCAGGCCTCAGTGGAAACAGCAGCATTTCAAAATCTACTAGCACTGTAGTGATTAGGACCACTTGGGAACAGATCCCCAGATCACCCATTGCAATTATCCCTGAAGTCTCCAAATGCTCTCTACAAGTAACCCTGCTTTGGTTTGGCCCCCCTCTCTGCCCCCTCTCATTCCTGCTATTCAATGGTTTGGTTCCCTCAGGCGGTCAAAACAAGATAGACTTTGTCTCCTTTGGTCTTGCCGACTCCTTTGACTGGAATCCGTGCAGATGGCTGCATGTGTAAACTGCACGTGGGAGGGGAGAAGCGCTTGATGTCTAGACATTGCCACTGACTTCAACTTCAGGCTCCTTGGCAGCAAGTACGTGTTCTTCCTCTGCTAAAATCTTCCAAGCATGTGGATAGGACAGCTGGGGCTGAAGTGGGCTTGTAAATACTTTAGATGGGATCAATGATAAACAGGTCTCTCAGGATAGCACCCAGAGCTTGCTTCCCCCTCACTGCTGAATCTGATGAGACTCAAAACTCTATGGGAGAAGGAATCCTGCACTCTCCTTTGCAGTCACCACACTGATGACATCTGCACTCTCAGGCTGCAATTCCACATCAATCAGCTAACATAACTGTTGCTGGATCAAAGACAGGATCACCCTTTGAAAAAATAAAGGGAACAGATACCCTGCCACACCTGAGGTGGTGCAGACCTTGATTTCCCAAATGCAGAAGGTGGTACACAACCAAATACACATGAAAGGGGCAGCTCTTCTGTGTAAATACTGAGAACGATTCCTTCTGCACGGTCCCTATCCAGCTCCATAGACCCCACAGTACTAGCAGGAATGAGACATTGCTAAAAACTGAGCTACAAGCCACAAAGTCATTCCCAATATATTCCACCATATTCCGGTGAAAGGTACCAGAGCTTTCCATATCTGAAATCATCCCTGAAACATCTGGAGATCTTCTTACACTCACCAATGTCAAGGACTCTCTGTTTAGCTGTGTGCTGCCGGGAATGCCAGTACTTCCAATATTTCAGCTGTTCATCTCTGTTTTTATCCTCACTGAAAACAACCATGACCACACTCTATGAAAAACAACACCAGAGTCACATTAGTTAAAATAATTAATAGTCAGGAACACAAAAATTAAAATCTCCATATGTCTCTAATTCTGATCCAGCCACCACCCTCTCCTAGTACTTTGGTTGTAGAAGATTGGATTTTAATCAGTCCAATACTACACTGTACTTAAAGACTCAGGACAGAAGAAATGTAGCTGTAAAATAACACAATGCCCAGGATTATGCTCTTGATAGTCAAAATAAAACTTAATCATATTCTTAGTTTTAAAAAGTCATCTTCACTGGCTAAAGGCAAGACATTTTCAATTTAGTATATACAGCCCAAATGCCCTTTTTGGGACAGGTATAATGACAAATTCAGTGTAACTATTTACTGAATTTTGCTGAGGTTTTCAATTCACGTTCTGAATTTTCTTTTTTAAATTGTGATTCAAAGGAAACAGATTGAATTTTTATGCAGAATTTTACACAAGCAATATAGGCTTTTTGAAAAAACCCTGCTGTAGGCAAGTTAAACAACACAAAACAATGAAAGAACGATCATAATAATTAAAATTAAGTGAAAATAAATCACAGAGGACAAAAATTTCACTTTTAAATATCCTGTTTTACTTTCACCCTGGGACACTAAGCACAAAAACATCACTATCAAGCTGCTTGATAAACCAAGGAGGTGGATCACAATTGATTCATCATCCGTGTCCGCCCACACAGCCACCACCATAACCCTTCACGTGACCTTCTGCATGCCACCTATAAAATAACTGAACACCATCAGCACATCTTCCACATCTTCCTAGCCTCTCCATGGGCACAAGGCCGTACACAGTGTGGAGGAGTCCTGGGTTATGCCTGTACATACTGGGTGG
The DNA here is from genome assembly GCA_018697195.1 of Certhia americana. Lineage (NCBI taxonomy): Eukaryota > Metazoa > Chordata > Aves > Passeriformes > Certhiidae > Certhia > Certhia americana. The sequence goes on along the minus strand of CM031858.1, from coordinate 132,945,049 downwards.
ACATCAGATGTGTGTGGCTGGCCAGCTGAGTCACCAACCAGAACAGGCCATGCAGACTAGCTTTTCCACCAAGGACAGCACTAATGCTTATATGAACCACTTACAGGGAACTTGTAGAGGTTTAATACCTTCCAGACCTCTTACCCCTCCTGTTAGCTTTGGATGGAATTGGAAATAAATTCAACAGTCACTTGAGCAGGGCCCTGGCAAACAGAACATGATTGTGAAAGTTGCACACGGTTTCACAATCTTCTGTCAACTACATCCTCTAGAAGGATGTGGTCTCACCTCTCCTTTATAATTTCCACCCTTGTGCTGCCACAGCTTCAAAACTTGTGTGGCAGTGCACTGAACCAGGCATATGAAGACTGGTTTTCAGTCAGACCAGTGAGCTCCTGACTCCTCCTGTTTCAGCTCTACAAGTGCTAGAGCTGGAACCACAAAATGGGAAGGAATGGGTGCCAGGGAAAGAGATTGTATAGCAACAGAGAAGTCTTGCATCAGATTCAGCCAACAGCCTCATGTCCTAAGGAAACCAGGCTAAAAATTAACTGCTAATTCAGGTTTCCAAATCATTACCTCTGTTTAGGAAGAGTCTCTCTAAACTTCATGTATGATAGAAATATATAGGTTGTTGTCTGCTTCAGTGCTCACATTGACTTTCATTGGTTTCTTTGACTAAAGTCACAACATTTTTAGACCGTTTCATGTATTTGGATGGAAACATTTTTGCAGCCTCATACATATGCAGCCCTGCCAGCTTCAGGGTAAAATTTACAGGGCTCATTGCTCATTCCAAGGTTACAGAGTTAGGATTTGTTAACTGAAAAACATTACCAAGGAAATCAGGAGGCCCGTTACCAGGTAAATGTTGCTGAATACACAAACTACAGTTCTACACATAGAATCTAAGATGTAAATCCTTCATTTTGTTACACTTCTGAGTGAATGTAAAGTGAAAGCTCACTGTAAGTGAAGTGCACTGGAAAGCAGCTGATGAAAGTAAAGATGAACTACACAGTAGATGTGGCAGATCTTGGACTTCTTTGAAAGTTCACCAGTGTTAAGTGTAGCACCTGTGTAATCACCATTCTGCCAAACCATAAACTAAGGCTATCATCAACTCATAGGATCACACTTTGAAAAAACTGGACAGCAAAAACATTTGCTACTGCCATCAATAAGGTGCTCTTCCCGCCTTTACACTGAGCATGAGAATAAGCTTGCTCTGTCCTATCCCAAGAAAAAAAATTAAAATTAAAAGCCAATCAACCACAACCATATCTATGTGCAGAGCTCCACTCCCACCCAGGAAAGAAATGGCACTATACCCTGACTTTGCTGATGGGATGCCGGAAGCATTTGTTGTCACCCGTCTCACTCAGGGTGATGGCATAGAACTGTCCTTTGTTCAAGTACGTCATGGGTCCTTCCCCTTGCTTTTGACGCAGAGATTTGGTGGCTTCTAGTGTATACTGAAAAGTGCTGCTGAAAAGACAAGGAGAGAAACACCCACAAAATCCATATCACTTTCTCCTTTTCTCTTTTATTATGCAATTATTGTACTGTATAAGGCATAAGAAGCTAATAACAAAATTCCATGAAAATTTCACATGGCAATTTAAAATTGCAATTTTCTTTTTTTGACTTCATCAGCTCCTGCAATCAAGCGTAAAACTATCTGGACTGTAAGTTTCTTGGCTCAAAGGCTAGATCTGTACTTTCTCTGAAAGGAACTATTATGAATTATAAAACTGTGCACCCCACAATGAGAGTGTCAATTACCTAGAGGGGATTCAGTATGATTTGCAGGAAATCATCAACTCCACAGACATTTAAACTTAGAAGCATTGCAGAAAGAGAAATAATTTAATAAAATAAATAAATATTTTTTAAAAACACCCAACTGGAATAAAACATGTTGCAAAAGATGAACACAGAATGGAAACTGTGAACTGTGAACACAGAACTGCTACTTTCGGCACAGTTCAAAGAAGGAATACAAAGAGAAGGGGCAGCAAGTTCATTTGTTTAAAGATGACATGCAAATCAAGGTTTTTACAAGCTTTCTTTTCAAAATTAGTCACACTGAATCAAGTGCCTACATTTAGCTTTATCTTCAATCAAGTAATCTCCCTTTAGAAAAATAACAGGGAAAAACAGTTAGTTCTTGTGTTGAAATTTTAGCTCTTGAAAAGACCCTCCTTCACAGAAGAACTTTTCAACTTCAAAGCACTTCTCAAACCATGAAAAGTTAAGGCTCCATTAACTAGTGAACTGTTAGCTGGAAACAACTCTCTCTGAGCCTCTTCAGCCATCACCTCCAATAATGGGCTTGAACAACAATCCAATAAAAAATGATGCCTGCAGCTCCTCACATTCTCTTAAATGAAAATAATATTGATCTTGTAAAAAAAAAAACCCAACAAAAATATCCACAAAATTTTTAAACAGTACAGGAACCTTAATGCAAAGATTCCTCATGAACTGGAGACACAGTGGAAGCATTTTCACAAAGGTTCTAATTCAGCAAAGTATTTAAGCTGTGCCAGAGCAGAACCAAAAGGAGGAATATGTTGGTCCAAAACAAAAGTGTATCTTTAACTTTCTAATTCAAACAAATACTCTCAATCATCATCGTACTGCCATAGCAATATAGAAATAAAGGAAAACAAAAGATATTTTAACTATCCAATGGGAAAAAAACCCACAGCAAAGCATATAAATGATCATTACATTTAAATCCCCTCACAAAGAGAAGCTAGAAAAAACCCAACAGATCCAGTCTTTCCATCCAAAAGGAGTTTCAGACAGCTTAGTATCCATTATTCAGTTTACTAGCAATCATTCAATCAAATGAAAACAACTTCTAAGTGCTTCTTAGCTTATAAATTGAAATCCAGTCATTTTTCTAGTTGCTTAGAAGTTGCAAATCAGAGCAAAACTAAGGTAATAAGCAAACAAACATCTATACCTATCCAACCCCCCGATGGCAGCTTTGGTGCTTCCACACAATGCTGCTGCTGCCACCATGAAGGCTCTTGCACACAGCGGGAAGGTGGCACAAAAGCACTGCTATCCCCTCCACTGGTGTGTGATCCTGTCCTGTGTGCAGGGGGAACAGGGGCACTGCCAACACTGGCAGTGTTGGACCTGTCTGAATGGACCAGAAGAGCTATACCACCAGTGCTGCAGAACCAGCATCCATCCTGCTGGTTGTCCTACTTGTCCTACTGATGGACCACCCATCAGAGGTAGGAGCAGAGCCTTGATTTAACATTCCACATAGGGACTGCAGGTTGCATGCTCAAGACCACTTCATGACACACATCAAAGCTCACAGAGTGCTCTGGGAGATGTTTCTCAAAACCTCACACCAGACACAAGAACTAAGGATGTGTGTCGAGAAGGGCTTAGAATTATCAGAGTCAGACACACAAAATGCCTGAACAGAACTGCCTACATTCTGCCATGGGCTGATCTTCTGTTTCCTGGCATTCTGTATGTTTCAGTCAAAAAATGTAAATCCCAGGCACATTGCACTTGGCCAGTTTTGGAGACTCCATATAGTACCACTTGAGAGTTTTCTTGTTTCCAGGTGGCAAGCAAAGCATGCCCTATAGCAGGATTACTCTCACTATTGAAACTTATTGCAGTCACTCAATTATTACAATACTATTGTGAACTTCACCTCAGGTTCTCAACTAAACCCCCGTGTAGTCACTAAGACTTCCAGCAGGCTTCCTAATTACTTTCATATTCACCACTTCTTTTTTCAATCAGATAGTCTCATTTCTGGGCCTTCCACTTCCAGGTAAACTAAATACATCTCTCCTAGGAGTTTTCTTAATGTGCATTCAGAGGTTTCATTCTTAGTGTGACCTGGGCCATAGCATGAAAAACTTAAATGCATGAGAATTGTTAACAATAACAATGCTTCAGGATTCAATTTTACAAATGTTCAGTGTAGTAAGTGAGCAGCCTTTGCTAAATATCAGTTTCGTATCTTCTTCCTATACAATGACTCAGTTCTGAGCTCACTGCAGTTAATGATTGTTTTAACATTCTTCAGAAAAAATATCAAGCTGTAAGGAACCTTCACCATAGTCACAGTCATATGCCTACTCCATGAAAACTACGTAGGCATGTCCCTGATTCTAAAGTGAGAGTAATCTCAGATATAAACAGAACCATTCACAAGTATGAAATAAAGCAGCAGTTTAAAAACTTTAGTGATTACAGTCTTTACTAGATAAAGGGACTCTGCTGTGTTTGTACATGCTACATACACGTTTTTCTGTGCTTAGGCAGAACAGTATTCTTTTCAAACTTTAATTTTTGAAGCTTTTCAACTGTCCTGGACATTTGACTTGTGCATTCTGCCATCCTGAAAAGATTTTTCATGGCCTGGCTGTCAAAGCTATACTCTTACCTAGGGATCCTCTCAACAGTTTTCATCTTGCATATTTTGGGTGGGGAGTGCTCCAGAAGAATTGTGAGTTTAAAGCAATTTGAGGGAAGGCAATAGACGAAGATATAAACTGACCAGATCCGAGAGCTAACTTGAGCAAGGGAATAAGGGGAGACTGATGATTGGCAGCATCAAGGGAGCCCTGCAGGGTATAGAAAGAAAGGGTGGGAAGTGGACACAGAGAGCTACTCCTCAATACATTCCTGCCTAATGCCAGTCAACATACTCCAAAGCTTATGCCATACCTTGTTTGTTCATAAATATATTCTTCAGCCCCCACTGACACACTCCGATACTTCTGAAAAATAAAACCAAATAAATACTGTTTGATAAAATCAAAATGCAAATACCAACAAAAGAGTAACTGTGTTTATTTAAAGATGACTCAGAAGAAACCATCAACCATTTAAAACTCAAAATACCTAAAAACTGGAGTAGATATTAATATGCTAGTCACATTTTATATGAAGGTTTGAGGTTGACATTGTAAAAAACACACAATTTACTTACCTAATCTCAAAGAATTTGCTTATACTATAAAGAACAAACAAACAAAGCACAGCTAAACATGAAAATGAAAAATATGAGAACAGTATATTTATAATTGTTAAAATTGTATCCAAAGGACTCAGCAAGTCAAAGTGACCAAAGTGTCCCTACCACAGGAATAAATGAAAACTCAGAAGTCCTACAGTATAACACAACTAAGTCACTCCATACATGTTTTGAAACCATTTCTAAATATGTATTTATACTGTGTTTGAAAACTGAGTATTAGAGCAAATCCAAACCCAGTCATTCTCGTCAGTACTTCGGAAATACTTTGCAAGCACTTATGAAAACTAGGTATGAACAACTGCCTTCTTATTTCTAAACACTAACTTTGCCTAAGTTTCTTTTGGTAAGTTTTGACATTTTACCTTATGGTTTCCCCATACTTGCTCCATCCAGCTACAGAACAGTGGCTGGAGGAGCAGTCAGAGCACAGCCAGGCAAAGCACATATTGGGGTTTGGGCAGTTGAGAAAAACAAAGGGACTGGCTCAGTGCTGAGTGAGGCAGCAGCAAGGTGGCAAAGCTCTTCCTGCTCCAATGCCACATGCACATGAACACCTGGGGCTAGGAGGCCACCAACAGTGGCACACATCTCCCCATACAACTATGGCTGGGGACCTAAAGTTAATTGTCCAGTGTCCCTTGTAGAATTAATAGGGAAGGTGAAGACGGAGAGGAGTGTTGGCACTTAGAAACCACTCCACCCACTTTTGGCAAGTGGATTTGAACTGATTCTTTCTCTACAGGCTGCACAGAAATCCTAAATGACAAGTACTGCACCCTGTTCTTAACCAATCACTTTTAAAACATGTAACAATATATCATAATTGTAACAAAATTACTATAACAGAATTTGGGATGCAAAGCCAACATATAGTTCCTTTACATATAGTACATATATGTAAAGTTCTTTTTTAAGGCAAAATTTAACAAGTTTGCGGGTTTGACAGCTCTCTGCACAGGGCAGATGGACTGTTTGGGAACCTCTCAGCAGCATGTCCCATTCACTCTGCTACAGCACCCCAGGGAAAGCCATGAGTATGGTACAAGAAGAGTCATTTACCAGTAACAAGTAAAAATAGCCAAAATTATTATTTGATAATGCAGAGCAGTGTCTTTAATCCAAGGTTTGATTCTACTGATTTTACAATGGAAAGCTAAATTTCTTCATTATTTATTCATTTAGTTGACCTGCACGTGTTCTAAATCTGAAAACAGATTTCATCTCCAGACATCCTGGATCTTTCTTGCTCATGGAGACAATGTACTTTTCTATAATACGTGTACACAAACACACAGTAAATTTTTCATATACTCAATCAGGGCAGATCAGCCTTAATATAGCTTGCCTTGTACTTCTGTTACATTTACAATTTTGTAGAGTTGGGAGGAGAAAATCCCTAAGGGAATGTTACCATCTAATATCTCTAATTATTTGCAGAGGCATTGCCAGCTTTAAATTATCTCTACCATTCTACAATTCCACTTGTTTGCATTATAGCAGGCAAAAGCAGCCAGAGGGTACTCACCATACTAAAGCTGACTATAAAATTTGTAACTTTGAGTTAGCAAAAACTGTAAAATAGTCAGAAGGAACTCTCCTTGTCTTTTTTCTCCTCATTCCTATACATGCAGTCATTTCTTTTCTGTTGAATTCTCTGCTCCTCTCTATGAGTCTAATTCTGCTACTTTTTCTCACTTGCTTGTGCTGCAGAATAGCACTTAGTGCAACAAACAGCTTCTGAATAAATTACTTGCGTTTATCCAGCAGCAGAGGCTGTTGCTACCAATTTGCATTTTCAAAAGAACATCTAGAATTTCCCTGTTACAAAGTGGCTACTTCTTACTGTTATGAATAGGTCTGAAGGCAGATCTTGTTAATGGCAAATAAATCTTCTTTCAGAATAACAACTATCTTCTACTTGACAGAAGATCCCCAAAGGGAAAAAAAAAAAAAAATAATTATTATTCTCAGAATTTTCAATAAACATCTTTAAAATTGTCTTCTGAAATGCTCATATTGCTCCCCTATAATCAGAGCACAGACTGATGGGAACACAGCAAGAAGTAGAAATTAATTTGTTGAAACAAGCATCACCGTTCTTCTAATGGCTCTTGTGGACAGTTCAAATCTCCTTATCTTGTTTACAAGCTCAAATATCCTTATCTTGTTTACAGCTTTTTATTGCGTCCTTAGATGCTAATTTGAGGTGAAAAACTTACTTCTGTTCCTCCATCTTTGAAGGTGTCACTGTAGGTACTGTCAGGAGTACTGCGCTGATCATCTTTGAGATAATTTGTGTGGGCAGCAATGTTGGACACTTCATATGGTTCAAAGATAACGCCTCGGTGCTCCTCATTTTCTCCTCTTGCATAGTGTGTTTGTGGGGTCATAAAAACAGGGGTGAATTCCTCTGCTTTAACCACAGTCACTGTGGACCCTGTGATGGGTGTTGAGCTCCCAGACACATTTGTGTTGTATTCCCTTTTGGATGACTCCAAAGGATCTTGGTTCAAGGAAAGGTTAACTGGCACTGTCTTCAAGACTTGCACACGGTTCTCTCCCCCAGTTAAGTTATTCTGAGCTTCCGTGGTATTAAGACAATTTCTGTGAGACAAAATCAAAAAAATGTTATGAACTGTCCTGATAGAGGAAATCTCCTCCTTAAATAGCTTAATGGTCTTAGATGTCAGGGAAGAAGATTTTTCAATTCTGATAAGCCACTGCCATAAGAAGTAATACATTAGCAAATACTAGGCAAAAGAAATTGTGAGGCAAGCAGAGAGGTCCAGAACTCTTTAACAAATGGGGAAAGATAACACATTTGATTTGACTTGTTACATTAAATTCTGGGTATCCAGGGCTGCTCTTGCCTTAGCTTATAATTTGGATGCAAAAACAATCCAGCAGTGCAATTTTAGACACAAGAAAAAAGAATAAGGCAGGGCAGGGATTACTCACAGTAGATATTTTGCACATGAAATAGGCAGGAAATCAACAGCAAAATTCATGTGCTGATGGCATGCTCTTTCAGGCTGTTGACAGGCCACTACTGTTTGCTTAACTCTGGTACCAATGCTGTTCTAAAAGAGCAAGCCCAGGAATTCCATTGTAGCAGAGTAGATCAGTAACTACAGTGGTTGCAAGGTAACCTCAGCAGCATTCCCACATCTACCCACAGTTGAAAGCAACTTGATTGCTGATAGTAGTTACACTGACATAAAACAGTTAATTCATACAACTTTCAGTAGGTTTAACATTGCTTTGTTTTCAACCCAGGAGAAATGCTCTGACACTGCAGTTCCTCTCTCATGGCTTTCCCCTGAAGGCCAGTTTTGCCAATCATACTCAATTTAGGAACTGAACATCAGGAATATCTCTGGGGTCTGTAGAAGAAAAACTCTCCAAAAAACATTTCATAGCCTATTTTGAAACAGTAAATTTTATACTACTACAAATTGAAACAATCACCTTATGAACAGCTAGTGGGGACTATCTAAGGCTGTCACAAATTAGCTACATTGAAATAAACCTTGTGTAGCTCATTTCTGTCATAATTTTATATGGAGATACCTTCCAGTATGTAAAAACATCATTGTTTCTATAAAAATATACATTCTTTCTTTTCTGCAGGTCTTAATAGTAGGAGGGAGCTTCCTTTGACTCAAGTCACTTCTGGCCTATAGAGAAAATCTGAAATCTGAGAGGAGGGAGAAAAACATTCTAAGCAAATGATTTTAAGAGTTTTACTTTATTTGCTGAGCAGATCCGAAGTTATATTAAATAAGACTCTATAAATGAGATTAATGAGGCCAAACTACTCACTTTTTGCCCTACAACAAGAAAACAAAGAAAAACAGCCAACTGTCAAGATAATCTGATTTTACTAATCTCGGCAGCAAAACACCACCACCAAACACAGAGTGAAACCTTCAGCTACCTTCCAAACTGCATGTTTGAGCATATTATCCAATATTTCTAATCAATTAAAAGTAAAAAGGAGTAAAATGTGCTTCCCAAAACAGCCTTCATTCTTTTAACTTTTGAAAGAAAACCATAAACCCCTCAGGCTCCCACAGTTCCTTCAGTTCACAACTGATCAAAACTTTGAGTAGCTGGTTGTATGATTTTGAATAGTACCGTACCTTTTATCTTGGTCTTCTTGATTATCACTCACTTTGTTAACAGACAACAGCCTTTTATCTCTGGGAACCTGAGAACAACACCAGGCATGGGGTCAGGTAAATGCAACTGTCAGGCACTTGCGGCTTCAGACTGCTCTACTGCAACAACTAGAAAAATGTAACTCTATCAAGTGTTGTCTAGTTCACAGATGCCAGGAGCTGTTTTTTCTTTGTGAGACTGATTGTGATCAGAAAGAAAATTTCCAAAGAGAAAAAAACATAGGAATTGTTTTCTTTTCTAGTTCTTCTCTCTGGGCACACCAGTCAGGAGCAAAGCACTCCTCTTTATGTCCTACCTTTTGAATATCAAGCTAGGCCAATTTCTCTCAAAATCAAAGCTCATATTATTCCAAAAACACACACACACTTTTCACTGAATAAAACAAGATGAGAAGGAAGATACATACTTCAGTGAGTTCTGCGCTGAGGCCATTTTAGCTCAGACAAAAAAGGCTTTTCAATTAAATCATAAGTGCCAGGAAAGTCCTCCTGTTAGAGAAGCCTGTAGAGCACAGGACTCATACCTAGGGAAAGTTTGTGAGACTTTCCCTTTCCTAGTATGGGGACAGGTCAGGGCACACTAGTATGTCATCAGAAACACTGACTTCTGCTTTGCTGATTGCATGAACAGTCATGAGAGGCAAAATCCCAGTCAAATCTGGCCCCTTGAAAGATTCAGAATTGACATTAAGTGACTTAAAAGATTTGTATTCCCACATACTGGTGTCCTGACACCAGCACAGATATGAAATCACCAAGGGCAAAGTTGCTGCCATAACCACATTTTTCTTTTCTTTCTTGAGCCATTAATTTGAGAGCTAAAACTTCTAATTTATCTTCTGTACAAGAAGACATACCCACTCCATCACAGCAATTAACTCAGGATTAAACAGCAAGAATAGACCTAAGAAAGAGCTAAAGTCATGCTTTTTACTTTTAAATATTTTAAAGAAACATCAGAAAAAGGTCTGACTTTAGAGGAAAAACATTACAGTATTCGTATTACAGTGCACTACAGCAGCCAATGATAACATCAACAAAAACTGCAAGACAGCAGCAGAGTCACAGAGTATTATCCAGAGCCATTGTTTCTTTTAGGGACATCCTCTTTCCCTACTAAGAATCCTGCTGGCCTCTTTAATTTATTAGAAAACCTCTTCCATTTATTTTTTGAACCGGGATAAAAGCCACAGTTTACATACGTTGATTTCCCTTTTAAGATGATATATTTATCGCTGATTGAGGCTCTATGTTTTGGTAAATATCACTACAAGAAAAAGGAAAAGTTATAAAAAACAAACATTTAAATTCAAATAATTCCTACTGACTGGAAAAAATTAATTCAAAAATATTATCCAACATGTCAGAACAAAAGAGCCAAATTATAAATAAGGACAATTCAAGAGTGGTGCACTGGAAGTCCTCTACACTTCCACATTACTGCACAGAGGCTAAGTTTTAAATTCGTGTTTAGGAGTATCAACAAGACTTATAATTTCTTCCCTATTTAAGACAAAAATAGCTATGACTGAATGCTGGAAATGCTTTTGAGATGTTAATCCCACCTCATTCCATCTGAACCCCAAGTCTTTTGCACCTGCCTAGAACAAGGAGCAGACATGTCTTTTAGAACATGGTTTTTGAGAAGAAAAAGGGCTATTTTCTGGTTTTATTACAAAAACCATCAGATTAATGAACATACAAAGGTATTAGTAAGATAGAAGCCAATACTCCAGCTGCTCATACACATCCTGAATTTTATAAATCTGTATTAATTTCACAGGCACTGTGGTAACTACGTCAAGCAGAGAAAAGGACCTTTTTTCTTTCTCACTGGGAACAGTTTTCTCTACTAACAACAACAAAAGCAAACAACTCTTGAAATATAATCAGCAAAGCAATTAAAACAATATTCAACCATAACGTTGAAAGAAAAGGGGTCTTCCTTACCACCCCTTCTCCTGAAGGCTCAACGTCACAGAGATTAAAAAGATGAGTCCATTCATTAAAAGCGTTCATAATAATAAATAATACTAAAAACAAAGGCTTCTAATCCCCATTCCTGTTACGCCTTCATGAATTACAAGGGGACCTGGCATTGCTGTGCAGCGTTTCATAGATCATCTGTCTAAGGCAGCCATAGGTGACTTCAGGGTATGAAGATTGTTCATTTCACTGTAACTATTTCATACTCCAGTGCTTGGGAGGCAACATTGATTCTGTTTGCAGAGTACCAAGGGTCAGCATGGGTTTCATAATGACACTTTTACATTACACAGAAATGCACCCTGTAGGACTCTCCTCTGATTTTAGCAAAAGTCTCAAACATAGCTTTACTTAAACACAATAAAATAATATATAAGAATAATAATTTAAAAAAAAAAATGTTACCAAAATCATATGTAAAGCTCTGGAGCTCTGGGTTTAGAACATGACAGACTGAAACTGTGACAGTGTTCTTCCTGTAAATTGACTTAGATCTCTGGCTCTTTGTTCAGCTCCATTTCTGTCCTGCAAACTTCCAGTGCAAGGGCTAGACTTCACCATATGTTTGTATACAGCCTACTGCAATCATTATACAAACAAAAATAACATGGGAAATTGTCAGATGAGAGATACCCCAGTTAAAGAGCAAACTAAAACATGTGTGGAATGAACCAGAAAAGCAAAAAAACGTACAGATGGACAAGGCCTCCCCTTTTACACTTTTCAAAGATTATTTCAAGTATGACCAAATGTTCTTGCAAAGGAAGAAGAAGAACACTATGCTCAAAAAGAAAACATGGTAGAAAATTTAATATGGAAATTGGGATTGCTTTTTTCTTTCCAGAATCAAATACATCAAAACTATTTCAGACAGGCTTCCTATAATGGAATGGGTGCATGACGGAAACATTAGAGAGAAAACAAGATGCAGTGACTTCTGTCTTTGAAAACTGGCTCTTTTGATTCCTCTTAGAGTGGTCCCTGCTAGTGCAGCAGGGAGGGATAATGACAGAATTACCTACTTTATAATAGTCATACAATAGGCCAAGAGCAGCAGCACTGTCCTCATCACCATTTATGCTCATCATAGCCTTGGTAGCTGCTGTTAGGGGATTCTCCAAATACGACTTCCAGGCTTCATCTTCACTGGTGTAGGCTCGTCTGGTGTTGAATGAAGTGTCATTTGGCACTAAGGCCACAAGTCGCTTGTTACTGCATAGACAGGAAGAATAAAATTGTGATCCAGAAGGGACTACTTTATTCACAAGGCATGGTAAAGAACATCAAATAGCTCAATTAAAGTTACATGAATACATGAAGCAAGCATCTCTGTATTACACTTGGTAACAAATATTTATCAGTATTAGCTATCTTTAGTACTTAAAAAGAAATTAAATGCGTGCAGATCTTGTGATAATAATTCAAGTGTATTTTTACTAATATACAGATAGAGCTGCAAAAAAAATTTTTAAACTATTTGGAAAAAATATGAAGCAACAATATAAGAACACTTTGCCCCAGTATTTTTGCTATGTGTACACTTAATTAGGGAAAAAAATCTAACATTTAACTGACATAAGAAGACATGAATGAAAACAAGAAAAAGCATCTAATACTAATCTAGGACTCACCTAAACAGAGTATAGTTTAGTATTTATAAAGTGGGTACACCTTAAAATTAAGCTATTCTCTGCTTTTAGAACTTAACTTGTCAGTAATTTCAGAGAAGTTTTCTGTAACAGGAAATGAGCAATAGGTCCAGTGGATGGAACAGAAGTAAATATATTTGGTCTCAATTCACACTTTATCACTCACCACATCTAGTAATAAACCCATGGTAACACACACCAGACCATTAGTGAGTGGCATTTGCAGCAAAGCAGTTTCCTCCAGACTGAAAGTGGTACAAACTGACCAGTGCTCGTGTATACTGCACGAGAAGCTGCTGCACCACAACTATGGCTGAAATTTCCAGTACAATGGAAACATAAATGAAGATAATAGCATCTGTTTGCAAACTGTTCAATAAACTTATTGATAAAAGAAGTGCATTAAAAAGAGAAGTTGCAGGCCTATTACATAAGATAGTAGGCAAACAGATCAGACATGGGAAATAGTTGAGTGAGGAGTGTGCTGCTTCGTGGGTGCTATAAGAACACTGTGAAGAACTGTGGCTCAAGTTACAAGTATGACAACAAAACTTTTAATACATTACACCTAACAAATCTGAAAGCTGAAGAGATGATAGAATAACTAAATATACCAACTTAACTGGTAAAACTAGTAGTTATTCCCGGTGACCTTCATAAAACACTTTTTGCTACCTTCCACACAAAAGCCAGTTTAGAAGTCAGTCTCCTATTTCTGTTCTGCCCTACCTGCACCAGTGCCAGCTCCACAGATCTAACCCAACCAACTGCTGCTGTTGCACAGAGAGTGGCATTTAAACTGTGCAAACAAGACTTTTATTTGTTTTCAGAAATAGGATTTGATAAAAGCACAACTGGACCCACACAGTAAATGCTCTCAGACGCTGGGAGCATGCCTTGCCTGGCCCCCAGGCTGCAGTGACCAGCAGAAGGCTGGGGCATCAACAGAACTCTGCTGTGGTGCAAGTCCAACCTGCAAAGTGCGTGCTCCAGTGTTTAAGGAAGAGGAGGGGGATGGTGGAGATTATAATCTCTATGGTACAGAGCACTGTTGACAAGTTTCTTTATTTAATGAAAAACAAAATAATCCATCTGGTACACAGAGCACAAGTTTATGAGCTCTGTGGGGGAAGAGAACATTTCATAGCTCCGTATCAGAAAATACAGCCAAGTACAGTACCGGTTCTATTTCCCTTTCATATAAAGTAACTGGATTTTTTTTTTTTTTTTTTTTTTTTTGTGAACCCCTCTGCCTGGCCTTTTGCTGAAGATTTTTGTCCCTCTTTTTTTCACACATACATTTGTGTTGTTACAGGTTTGCTTCAGCCAGTGAAGCTGACCATAAATTAGGAGCCTAAGGAAATACAGAGAGAACTGTTAGGTTTGCTTGCCTTTTCAATACCTTATTGTTAGCAACTCAAATCAGATTTGTAACAGCCCTGCTGTTTGTGCCAGAGGTAGCTGAGGGCCTGTTTCCACTCTGGAGTAGTCAATTCTCCCTGGCTCAGAGGCAATTATTCCAAGCAAGGATTCTCCTTTCCTCAACAAAGATCCCCTTCAGCTAAATCCAGGTTGTTTCACCACATGGGCGGCTGCCCATTGCAATGCACAAAATCCCGCTCACCCTCCTTCCTGTAGCAATCTTCCCTGAAAATCAGTAACTGCCTTTTGTTACTCGGAGCACTCACAGCCATACAACAGTCATAACTGATTTATGAGCACTACAGTCAGCAAGATCCCTTTAAAAAGGATCACCTTTTATAACACCTTCTATTATTTGGGCTGAGCTTGTCTGTAAAAATGCTGGAGGGGAGGAGTCAATCTCTGTTGCTCCAATTTAGCCAAGATGATCTTAAAGCAATGACCAGAATGCAGTCTCTCAGAGATGCATATCTGATTATGTTGGGGAGAAGCCAAAGTAAAGGGGATAAACGCTCTAGAAACAGCAATTCAGTAAGTAAACACTTGGGATGGTTGGAAAGGCACAGGTGCATAGACCTGAAGCCTTCCCAACATCTCTCCAGAGCACATTGGTCCTAAAACTCAGGTTTTCACATTTGAAAACAAAATATCTGTCTCCTCTGCCTTAAGAGAAGGTCTGCAGCATGATCAACCGACACACTCAATGTGTTTACTCTGCAAACAGACTGAAACAATAGCACTAAGAAAAATAAAAAACTTCCTCATCACCTCTATCCCTGTAATCAGCTCTGTGGGAGGTTAATGGTCAGAGCTAATTATCATGATTTAACATAGTCAATTATTTCAAAGATTATAGCCAAAACAGTCAGCTAAAATAATTGGGTTCACTTACAGAAAACTTCTCTATCAAATAAGGCTGTTTAGATGAGAGGGAGAGTTTCTCTGAAGAAATTAGACTTGCGCATGCACACACATTCACTTTCCTTTTTGCACAACTGCTGAACCTCCTTGGATGATTTCAGCTAAATGTGAGAGGCAGCAAAGTCCTCCATAACCAGAGGAGATAAATCTATTTGTGTTTTAATACATGCCAAGAAAACCCAACGTCCTAAGTGAGGCTCTACACAGATAAGCTCCCCTGATCTTCTCAGTCATACTTCCATGCCAGGGCAGCCCAAGCTGTGCAACTGATGACAGCTGGCAGCTACTTAGAAGGACAGTGACTCTGGTGGTACCCAGACCATCTGGAAGACAAAGGGTGACACCTATGAGTAACAGCAATCTCACTGTAGAGCTGCTCTGACCATCCCAGCCGAAAGAAAAGCCTAATTTGGAGCCCGCAATTAGCAGATCCACAGATCTACGAATCTTATCAAAAGCTGAAAATCCATCAGTGATCACATCCGCCAAAAACCACACACTTAAGGAATAAAGATAGGCCAAGATCCGCAAGCCTCCCAGTCAACCTGACCAGCAACACCAACAAATACCCGCTGTAGCCCCAGTTGCACCTAAAAACCTGCTAAAGAGCAGAGAACAAGAACAGCCCCTGCTGTTCCCGTTCCTCAGCCAGGCCAGCCCACCACCCCTCTGTCTGGGAGTCAGGATGTGTGCTAACCAGATCACAGCTGTGAGAGTCGCACTGGCACCAGCTGAAAGCACACCCTCATTTTATCATGGTGAAAGGGCTGAAGAATTCAGGATACTTTGTGTCTAAAAAGTAAATGTTTCCTTTTAAGCTGCCACTTGAATTCCTCATGAATGCAAAATGTTTCCATTGTTTTGTGTCAAACAGCAATAATGTGTTAAAGCAAAACGTGAGAATGAAAGGAATTTTCTGGCCAATGGTCTAGCTAGGAGCTAGATTGCTCTGACGCGAGCATTTATGTCAAGACTAAACTTCAGACGGCCTTTATTTTGCAAAATCCTTTTTTTCTCCCCACTGTTCAGTAGAGATTTTCCTGTTCATACAATCCAAAGTGATCTGTCTGTTTTCATAAGATATATGCAAATTTTACAGATTAACAGCAGTTCGGGTGATTTTATTGAACTTTTTTACAATTAAGATCATGGAATTCTATAAAACCTGTACAAGCATAAAGTATAAATATAAAGATATCCAAATCTTTGTTTCATTTCAGTTACTACAGTACAACAATGTAAATTGGATGTAATTGTACTTACGTCAATAAATCAGCTAAATGGAAAGGGCCAGCCTTTCAAGCTCTTCCTTGGATTAAAGATAACGAACATACAACAGCCAGCCCTTGGGGCTATAAAGTCCTACTACAGGCAAATTCTCACCCAACTTGTTGCAATTTTCGAATTAGCTTACAATGAATCAGAATTGCCGATTAACACACTCATGGACAGTGGTAAAAAGCTTGGTGATCAGAGCTTCCTTTTTTATTCAGAAACAAGATGTCCTGCCTGCCAGTCTCTCAAAACCAATTTTGATGCTCAAGAGCTTTCTCTTGAATTTGCAAAGCTCAAGCAGCCAGCCCTCAACTTCTCACCTCTATCTGCTACTGAACATAAAGCAGACTGATGCAACCATGCTGCATTAATTACATCTGCATCCTGCTCCATCATATACTCATCCTGATCCAGTTGGCACTAGCAGGACAGAAAGCCTCTTCCTACCTGCCCTACATCTTTTGCCTTGCCCAGGAAATTCAACCCTGAAACCCAAAGCAGATTGTTTAGACTGACAAGATGGGCACCCAGCCCAGGCATTTCCATTTTACAGCTGTGGGTTGGTGTGGGTTTTTATTTTTAATTTTTTTTTTGGTTGGTTGGTTTTTTTGACATTGCATTTGTTCTTAAAAAAAAAAAAAAAAAAAAATTAAAATCAAGCTGTTCCATGAATACACCTACAGACTTCTTCATCCCCTGACAATGCAAGAGGACTTTCACCTCCCTGCAGAGGCTAGGTGCCAGATGGGAACACACAAGTGATGTGTATGAGGCAGGAGAACGGGAGAGGTTCCAATTCCCAGGTTTCAGCCCAGGCCCGAGCCTGCCCATTCTTACACAGATGAGATAAGAGCGTCAGGCACTTCTGCACACATCGTCTGCAAACTATTCCTTCAAGAGAAAGGATACAAGGCTTTGGTCCATATAGCTGTTAGAAAGCATCCAGAAATTTTAGCACTAGCCAAATAACTGGAAAAAGCAAGACAGACTCATGTCACCCTCATCACCAACCCAGCACATCAAGGCCATAGGATAGTTATCATAAGCTCCTTGTTAGTTGCACGATAAGAAGGTGACCAGGGCAACTGTCACCAATCTGTAAATGCTGGGAGAAACACAAATACCAAAACGAGATTCTAGCCAAAGGGACCGCTTCTGTTGTGCACAGACATGCATCACACACCATGGTGCATTCTGGTCTTTCATCCAGTGCAAAGACAAAGAAATGGTGAACTTGTAGAACACCCATGTTTCATTTGGTGTGACAAAAGGTACAGGAGCGTGCTCTAGACACATCCAAGAACCAGAAAAACTTCAGTTTTGACACAACTAAGGAGGGCAGAGTACGATCATGTACAAACATTTCAGTAGCTCTCAAACTCTCCATAAGTTTGTTTTACACGTAATTACACAAATCTTAGTTCAGCTATAAAACAGATTTAGAACAGATGTTCATGAAATTTGTCTTAAAACTAATGTACATTGATATGAATTCACAGGAACAAAATGAAGTACTATGACCATTTAAAATGCGGGACAGATCCCACAGAACCTGCATAAGTTAAACTTCAGATTCTAGATCATAAATTTCTGCCTGTGCTCAATACACAGAGAAGTATAAATCAAAGCTAGTCCTAGTGCTTGAAACCGCTTGTTTCAAAGATTTTAATGTTAGTTTTGGCCCAAGTTTACTACCTTCAGAATCCTACTTTGCCTATTTGACATCAAGTTAAAAACAAAACAAAAACCAAACAAAATACCACCAAAAAGGCCCCACAACTTGTGTGGCTCATTGAAAGTTTTTATTTAGTTAGTTAAAAAAAAAAAAAAACAAACCTTGAGACTCATCAGCATTTATTGCCAAAGTATAATTAAGTAGTCTGCAATATTGTTGTTTCAATTAGATAATAGGGTTCCGTTAAAACTACAAAGGAGCACAAACATTTAATAAACAGGAAAATTATGGCCTATGTGTCTCAGCATTTTGTCTTTCGTAGCCGACAATCACACCATTCACAGAAACACAACAGGTCTCCAAAATGTACTTAACCAAATACAGTGACTATATAAATATACAAATGAATCAAGAGTAAAGGAAAAAAAAATCAAGGTATTTAGACCACCAGGAAACATAAAGGTAAGATGCCCTCTGGCCCAGAAGTCCATACCAAGGAAAAAATTCCCATTAAAGAGGCTGAGTCATTTTGCCTTCTAATGAATGCAAGTTTGGGACTCTGGCAATTTTGGGACAATTATACTTTTTGAGCCTAAGACAAATCTGAACAAGATTACACACGTGGAATGATTAAAAGAAATTATTTTACAGTTACTAAACACTCTGAGAGGAAGGAAAATAATATATTAAGAACAGCAACAACGAATGGCAAAACAGACTAGTTTAACAATTAGATGCCTAGTAAAAGTTTTATTTGTTTTTACTCTGAACCAAAATAACTTGAGCATGCAGTAGTGATCAAGAGATTAAAACAAATAGGTGATTCATTAACATTGACAAAAAATTATTATTAACTATGTCAAAGCGGAAGTATGAAAAAAATCTGACACAAGGATTGAATACATACAATAAATGAACTAGTCCTACTGAGGACTAGTTCAAGTAGGCAATTACTTACCCTGGGACAGACTTTTTATACCTATGATTTCAGAAACTTTTTTTTGTTTCACTTGTAATGAAATATTATTTCTATCAGACAATCTTTTGTTACTCACGTACTAAGCCTGTTGCTTTTATTTTTTTAAAGTAAGAGAGTCTCAGAAAAAGGACAGGTTTCAGCACATTTGTAAAAAAATCACCGATGTCTCAAAAAATGAGGAAAACCTGAAGCTCACCAGGAGCTGACAGAGCTGATCAGAATTAGCAATTATTTAGCAGCTTCATGGCAGGCCATGCTGTTTTCCTAAGAAGTGTACTTCAAGTGTGCATAGCACCCAAGGTTGTTTTAGCTGACTTGAAGCAGCTAGAAGCAGGCTGCAAAATTAAAAGCAGGTCATGACAAGGCTGCCCAGACCTCCTGCAATTTAACCTGACCCTTGGCCCTGTGGTCCTTGTTCATTCACTGCTTCCACAGAGTTAATGGAAATGAAATAGTTACTGCACTGATAGCACTGATTGCTGTTTTTTCAGATATTAAATCTTTTATGCAGCCAGAAGGAAAACATGAATTCAACAAGCAAATCTGGGAGTCAAGATTTCACAAATATTCTTTAAAAGCATACAAACCCAAAAATAAAATTTACAGAACTACTTAAATACATTATTATGGAATACACCATTGCCTCCCCACATATGGAAAATCAAGAAATCTATATATAAAAAATATAGCTATAAATAGATAAATATATATAAAAATTCTAGATATGTAATCTTTAATGCTTGAAACATACTCTCAAGCTATAGATATATTGCAATATTTGACTTCATAGTTCAGATGTACTTAATATGGTTTCCTTGATTAAATATTTTGCAAGCAACCACTGTCTTTATGATGTCAGCACTGTAGAAGAACAGAACAGTATCCCTGTATACCAAGATGTCCAAAATAATTACTTCTCTTCTTTTAACTAGCTAGTACTGTCCCAATCATTGATCAGAAAGCTAATGAAGTTTCATCCCAGGATTAATTTCTAGATCAGCATTTGAAATTGCTATTTTGTGTATGTACAAAAAAGAACAGCTTAATTGGCTGCTTCCTAATAAAAAAAAAAAAAATACTTAGTTAAACACTGCACTGGATTAATATTTGTGAAAATGTTTGGCATCAAATGTCAACTGGTGTAATATCATTTCCCCTTCAGATGTCCCAGCCAAAACAGGGATGATGATGTCCCTGCTGACCCTTCCACAGGGAAGAGGTTATGTGATCATTACAACCAAGTTAAAGTGACCTGGGAAAATCCCTCCCCTCCTCCTCAGCTTTGATCTTCAGTCTGGTCTCAGACTCCAGCACCAGAGAGATTGTAGTGTAAACAGCAAGACCGAACCATTTGATACTCTTCCTCTTGCTTATGGTTGCAAGTTTTGTGAGGTTCTGCACACTAATTTTCCACCTTCCTTGCAGAGAAATGGTTTTCTAGGGAACATCTGTGACAGCATGTCTGGCACTCAAAAAGCACAAGAACAAAACACATCTAACTCCTGTTTCTCCATTCCCGGATGAGGTAACACTTTGGAAAATTAATCTTACTGAATATCCCTATTCAAACAATCGGCTGTGGGGAAAAAAAAAAAAAATTAGGTGATTTGTCACCTAATTGCTACTTAAAATCTGCTGATGGGAGACGAGTTTGACCCGCAAAAAAAAAAAAAAATTAAGAAAAAAACACAGAATCACATTGTAAATGACAACCCCCCTTTGTGTTATAGCACTAGATGCTTAAGTTAAATATTATGAAGGCAGTAAATTTACACACTGAGGAGAAAACAGTAAATCAAAATTACTCTGTGAAGAGCCCAAGATCAATTTCTGCCACAGATACTAGCAAGCAGTGATGGATGTGAACATGCCTCCAGTGACACATAGGAACAGGTCTGAACCCATTCCCACCTACGGGCTCGCTCTCCACTCAGTTATTTACCTACAAGCACATGCTGTGCTGCAGACCCAGGCTGCCCCAAGCCCTCCTTTATGTGGGCAGTCTGAGCATGTCCCAGCCGCAGCTAGCTGGTGTCCTGAGTAACTCTGCACACCCCGGGCTGTTGGGAGCCTGACGGGGGCTGGCAGGCAGCTGGACAGCCGGCAGAGAGCCACGGACAGCCCCCCAGCCCCGGACAGAGCCCCCCACCCCCCAGGTTTACCTCAAAGGATCTGGAAATTGGATAATAACAGAAGCAGCAGCACAGACCTAGAAAACACTCAAGAGTGGGAGGGACAAGCATTTCCTTCTGCAGAGATTATAGCTTGAACAGTTATTTTCTTAACACCTCCCATTTGCTTGCACCCCTGCTGCATATGAACCCAGACCGATGAAAAATGGATGTCAAAAATAACCTCAGCTCTGAGCCAGTTCTCTAGCTGCACAACAGCTCTACTGACACAGCTGAGAAGGTGGAACAGAGGTAGGAACAAGTGGCCACAGCCTGCTTAAATCGGTATTACCTCTGAAAAATGTATGTGCAATCATGCCTTATCTCTCCTGACCCCAGAGTTTGTAGAAACAAGGAGACAAGACCCAGTTTAGGCAGAAAGACAGGGAGATAGTACACCTATCTTAAGGATAATCTCCTCTTCCAAGCTCCTTAGTTAGCATTAGAATCAAACACCTGGTTCTTTATTCACCTAACAGTCCACCTTCCTCCCTTAAAGCCCTACAGAACCCGTCCCTACTGCTCCCTCCAAAGACAGACTGCAGGCAGCTCTGTGTAGTAGTGCAGAAGAGTCTATCGTCTCTCCAGAAAAGCCAGCAAGTCCCACAGAATGCATTTTCCTACACTTCCTATATCCCCTACCCTGCTTAGTCTTCCTATATCCCCTACCCTGCTTAGTCCTCTACACCAGCACTTTAGAAACCCCACAAAACATGTCCAGTGACTCTGACAAATTAAGTGACTTCAAAATAATGAGCTCCACTCTCCAATCTTGCCTGTAGGGAAGATCTGGTTTTAAATAAAAGAAAGGCCATGTGGAGGAGAATAATGTACTCTCTGGAATAGGTTCTAATTGGATATAATTAGAACAAAAAAAAAAAAAAAAAAAAAAAAACCTTCCCATGCAAACTTCCCATGCAAACTCCTCACACCAGTCTATTATCTCATTCCATCTGGTCATCTCTTCTGGAAACATATTTGTCTTCTCATGTTACACTTGCCTATAGAGAGCACAGGGGATTTCTTTAGTCTTCATTTCCTTTTCAAACTCTTACCTACCACCTATGAATTTTCTAAACCAGAAATACTGCAACGGAGCAAGTGCTGTTACTTGAGGTTGTGTGCTCTGCACTGCTCTTAAGTTCCTCACAGTGGTAACAGCAGCAGCATTACACAGAGCAGGGGATGAAGAGCATTAATCGTCAGTCTCCGTAGCTTACACGGTTGCCATATTGTTGCTGCTAGAAAGGAAGGATAGTCCAGTATCTCAGTAGCATCCCAGAGCCAGAGGGAAACCACTTTTGTCCTAGTTTCTTATGTGAGTTAGGCTTTCTCTCCACTGTTTTTCTGATTCAAAGCCGAGTGCGGTGCGAGGCTGCTCTCCTGACCCCCCCGCACCTTTCCATATTCCACTCCCACTCCCATGAACTGCCCTTGATCTGCCGCAGCCTAGTTTCTGGCTGCGGAAACTACTGGAAACTAGGCTTAGCCAGGAAGTAATGTACAGGCCCCTTTCACCTTAACGCCGTTCTGGAACTGCCCATTGCTTCGGGATGCCCTCCATCACTGCTTATCAGCTCTTCCATAGTTAATCTGGTTCCCCTCTCAACTGAACGACTGCTCTTTCACTCATCCGAACCCCTCAGGGCTCTGTCCTCATTCCCTTCCTTGCACTTCAATCATTTACTGTTCTAATCTGGCCACCTAAGGCATTAGCGCCCATCCAAGCTCAAATGAACTCTTAAACGCCACTCTCAACTCCTATCGATACCAGTTTAATTTCATGTCAGTAGCTACCTTCGTACAATCCCACTGTCAACTGATGTTTGAAAAGGCCAGGCCTAATATTCTGGTTTAAACTTCCCCCTCTGAACCGTCCTGTCTCTCCCCTATCGGGGGACCCAGCCCTGCTGTTTCCCTTTGTCGGACAATCTCCTTCTTTCACTCTTTGACAGGCAGGTTGTCACCAGCCTCTCTCCAACGCCAGGCTCCTCCTCTCCACCTCCTTTGGCACAAAGGCTCTGGGGAGCCCAACCAGGGCTGGCACCTGAGCAACACCAAACGTAGCCGAGATCACACCCGTGTTTGGGGCACTCCTACCTGCACCGGGGCAGCAGTAAAACAAAACAGCCACCTCCCGCCCTCCATCTTCCTTACCCCGTAACTCTCGCCAGCCGCCTCCTGCAGAAACACTAATCACCCGAGCAGGGAAAATGGCCTTCCCGCCTGGCTGCCTCACGGCGGCTCTGGGCGCCAGGCCGAGCCACCCGCCGCCATGGCGGGAGCGCGGCATCGCCTGTGCGTTATTTACCGGGGGTGAATAACCCACGCCCGGCCTGGGCCGCACGGCACCGGGCGCTGGCGCTGCCGCGGTGGTTGGAGCGGCGCACGGCGCGGCCTCCGCGCCCACCGACGGCTCCTGGCAGCGCTCCCCTTCCCGAGGACACCGAGCACACCGCCAAGGTCCTGGGAGACCCAGCACCAGGGCCGGCGGCCCCGAGGGACAGCGGGAGTACCCCTGCACCGCCGCTCTGTCCCGGCCTCGCTACCGCCAGGCCTGGGCGGGAGAGGGGCTGCGGCGGGCCCGGGGCCGGCAGGAGCGGGAGGCTTTCCTCTCCTCTTCATCCTTCTCCTTCGGCCCCGCTACTGGGAAAGTTACTTTTTAACCCCGCCGGTCTCCGGGCAGCCGCGGGCCCGCCTGGGCGTCCCGCCGGGAAAACAAGGTCAGGACGGCGAGGCAGAAGGCGCCGCATGGAGCGGCCGGGGAGCACCTGGGCCGAGGCAGGGCCTTCCTCCTGCCGCCGCCCGGGCCCCTGCCCCGCCGGCCCCAGCCGAGGGGAGGAAGATGGCCGTCCCCGGCCCTTCGGGGATAAAAGCTCTTTGTTGCGCCAGTACAAAAGCCAAGAAGCACTTTACGTCCCAGGCCTTCGGCGGGCGGAGGCCGCTCCGCTCTTCCAGGGCGAGGAGCTCTCTGTCACGAAAAGCGACCCTCGAGGTGAGAGGGGAAAAAACAAAACAGCACAAACAAATAAAAAAATAAAGCTAATAAACTAAAAGGGGAGTTAAACAAACAATCGCGCAGCCCCAGGGCCAGGTGCAGAGCGAGGTGCGGAGCCGCGAGCCGCAGCCTCGTCCTCGGGCGCTCCGAAGTGTCTGTGCGCCCGGTCCGGCGTCGCTGTAGGAGGGAGAAGAGGGAGAAGCGCCGTCCCGGCGGGTCCGCGTCCGCCACCGGCGAAGGGGAACACGGCCAGCCCGGCGGGCCGCCCCGCGCAGCGGGCGCAGCGGCGTGCCTGCGATCACTTACTTGTCCGTCTCTTGTGACATGTTTGATCCAATGAACTCTCTCCCCTTTTCCCGGTGCCTCCGTCTGCCTGGCGGAACTGGACTTTCAGGTCTGTGCAGGTGAAGGTGTGCGTGTGAACGCCCGGGACGGCAGAACCAGAGCTACTGGTAATTCTGCTTTCCTTCCCCCCCTCTCCCGGCTTCACAGCCAGCCGCCGAGGCAGGACAGGTAGAGCCCCCTCCCCCTGGCATGTGGGGAGCGGCGGGGCTGGGGCGCCGGCGGGGCTCGGCACGGGAGAGCGGCCGGGCCGGGCGCGCACAGGTAACTTTCCCGAGCAGCGCTGGATTCTTTCACTAAAGGAGCGGGGAGAGGGACGAGCCGCGCGCTGATTGGGCGGCGCGGCCGCCAGGTGCGCTGCCATTGGCAGAGACGCGCACAGGTGAGGAAGGAGCCGCCGCCGAGCGCCAGGTAACGAACGCTCCGCGCGCCCGCGCCGGGAGGCACCGCGGGGCCGCCGCCGGCGGGAAGGGAAGGAAGAGAAAAGGAAAAAAAAATAAAGGAAAAGAGGAGCCGGCGCCCGGGCGGCGAGCAGTTCCACCGTCCAACAACACCTCCCTGCCCTCGCCGCGGATGGAGGGGCCCTGCCGGCCGCGCTGAGGAGGCGAGGAGCGGCGCAGGGCCGTGGGTGCCCCGTGAGGCTGAGGCGGCCCCTGGCCGCGGTCCGCCTGCATCACCTGTCCGGCTGCTCCGTGCCCAAATCCCAGGCTTCGCGGGCCTGTGGCTGCCGTCGAATTACGCCCAGGGAGAAGTCACCCTTCGCAGGACAGTTTGGAAGATTGGGTTTTTTCTTGGGTTTGAGGACTTCTTTTCCTTTTTTTTTTTTTTTTTTTCTTCTTTTCTTTTCTTTTGTCCTTACTACGGCTGGGACCAGCTGCATTTGACGTTGGTGAATGTCTTTCTGCAGAAGGCATCTCACGGCAGCAGGATGAGGTGGTGCCAGGTGATGACACCAACTGTGTAGATCTGAGAGCTGATACCTGAACTGGAGGATGTTGATCATGAGTGTTGAGGGGTCTGTTTTGTCAGCAGGGGAAAGCTGGAAGAGAATGGAAAAGCTAGAATGGAGTGTGTATTGCCCTGTCATGCAGGGATGAAGTGAATGAAGAGGACTGCAGATCCATCAGTCACCCTTCAGCCCAGTACCACCTACTGTGTACTTTGCCAGAGGATCAAAGTGGGTTTACAAGGGACAACCAGATCGGGCTGTGGGGGGGCAGCAGCTTTGACCCTGATGGAGAAGGTGGGGAAGGGAACTTCCTTGGGTCAGTTTGAGAACAGGTAGTGGAAGGGTAGCAACTAGGCTCCCATCTGCTATCACCCATTCTCCATCCCCATTCCTCCATCAGAGACGGGCCAGGACTGCATTAATCCTTCATGCTACCACCTGCCCACCTGGAAACAGCTTTCTACACTAGGCATCCAACTGCTGACAACCTCTGCTGTACAAATCGTACTGAATGAGTAAAGAATGCCCCATTATGTGGGGTAGACCATTATGTTACTTAGTCATCATTAATTGTCCTTTGCAGGACAATTACCTAAATTATTTCAAACCCATCAAATTTATAATGTCTTAGTTGAAGGGAATTTTCCATTTTCTACATTTGACTTCATACAGTCATAGAATACCCTGAGTTGGAAAGGATCTTCAAGGATCATCAAGTCTAACTTCTGAACAGGAGAATTTCCTTTGACAGGGAAATGTAGTAGGAGGGATATTAATGGAAATACATATTTTTATAACCAAATATATATATATACATAGACACACTTGCATATATACATATTTATAAAACATGTTATGGTCTGGGGCCTCATCTTCATTTACCTACTGCTGCAGTTGAAATCAAACTTGACTCTGCTAAGTCTGTGGTATTATGGAGTCACAATCAGGCAGAAATATCTATTACTGGGTCTCATTCCTTATTTGTGTTCATAGTAACCAATCAAATCAAACAAATTCAGTATAAATCAGTTTTAAGTCAGCTTAAACATAGTGCCATTAAAATTTGTCACTTTAATTAAACAGAAGTAGAAAAATACCTAGATCAATGACCCTTTGATTGAACACAAGATATTAGTTAGCCATTCTCTTTGTCCATTCACAGGAAAGGAACATACAATCTGGGAATCCAGTCAAAAGTTGCCAATGTGGCCATTATTCATGGAGATGCTTGTATGAATTGTTTTGTACAGTACATTTTGAGGAAACTATAAGGCTTCATAAAACACAAGGGAAACAGAGCAATTTATTCATAGCAAATGATGCGGTCATTTTGAATCCAGAATTCTATATATCATCTTAAAATAAGTTGGACCTCTCAAATATGTTACTATCCACTGTTCTCAAGAAGTAGTGGTAGAATGCTGTAACAGTTTAAGCTACAGAAACTCTCCCTGTTAATTACAGAAATTATAAGGTTTCTTTCCCAAATAGTTGTTATGCTGAAAGAAACTTTGAAACCTGAAAGGGTTACCTGTTTGAGCACCATCAATAGGATTAGCACCAATTCAGCTATCCTCTTTCTCTTTTTTAATTTTTCTGTCTTAACAAACATTTGGATGTTGTTGTGTGTTCATTTCACCCCCCTCCATTTTTTCCCATATGAAATGCATAGGAAGAAGGAGAGGAAGATCAGTGATGAGCACATTTGAAAATGCCACCTTCCCCAAGGTAGAAATGCTGCTGATATGTGATTTTACAAGAAAGAAAACTGCATTTGATGCCATCTGTAGTCCTGGACCAAACCCAAACTGTAACTCAAACTGAAATGGAGTTTGTTGTTCTAGTACTGGGTCAAATACAAAACTGCCTTTAGCAGCCTGCTCTCAGGAGAGATCCTCTTAGAATGAGGTAGTCGGGAGACTGAATTACTACTCACTGTCTTAGGAGTAGTTCCAAGGTCAAAGCTAGGAATATAAGTGGAAAATGAAGTAATGAACTCTTGATTTGAGGTAGTTGGAGATGACAACTAATATTTAGTTAGGATTTGCTTATGTAGAAAAATATACCCTGAAAATTATTTTAACTAGGAAGGTAGGCATAGAGCTCACAGTTTTCTAGATAAGCCTTCTGCTTCACACTGCAGGCTGAAATCAAATTGTCAGAGTCCAGCTCTAGCTGAACAGGTCAAACAAGTCCTACTTAATCCAGCCTGATGCTCATTCTTCATGATCTACAAGATTATTATAAACTAATCTGTTAGTCACTGAAACATCAGATAATGTTATTTCTGGGCAGACCAGTCTTGCTTCCTGCAGAATCAAGGCTGTGTAGAGCAAAAATAGAATAGTCATGCCATACATTATTGAAAATCTAGGTCTTTGGAGTGTGCAGGAAATATTTAAAATGGTAGGCTACTGCTTTTCATACTGTGCTTGCTTCTTTGTTTGCACAGTAGCTGATAGTTTTTTGTGGCATTGTAAGGATTCAGTGTAGAATTCAACTGTTTAAAGCTTTACCTCATGTTTATGCTATTCACTCCATAGCAGTGAATGTCGTTTGGACTTGCCAGTACTGAGTAAAGGAAATCAAGTGTACAAATAAGGCTTAACTAGGCTTACTAATTGCACCAAGTTCTTAAAATACACTTCAGAAAACTATTAAAAGAAGTCTATGAGATAAAAGATGTTGGAGAGATATTTATGTCAAAACAGTGTTGTAAAGCAGTTCAGTGAGAGAGCAGATGTTTGAAAACAACTGTTTTCAGTAGGTAATCACTACCACGTATTTTTATTTGTGTCTTTCTGTCACTGTTGATATAAAATGTATTCTCTCACAGTAAGTTCAAAGACAACCACCTACTTACTAGTTTGGTGATATGCAACATTTACTGTTAAACTTCCCTACACCCCTTCCTTTGTAGTCCTCTGCATGAAACTATACTGGAATTTGTGCAGACCTTGATCCTCAGCTGACTTCAATGCAGCCATCGTGTACATCAAAGTAAGCTTAAAAGATTGCAATGCAATCTTCCTATACCTCAAAACAGGTCGTTCTTCTGCTCAAAGAATGAGTTGCTGTGCACTGTTAGCTTCAAGAAAGTGATTCTAAGTAACTATGATCCCGGCAACAGTTGACTTAATGCTACACAATTAACTATAAAATTCCTGTTGGAATAGGAGATTTTGTGATTAATGGCAAGTACTCGTGGATTTCCATACTGCTGCCTGGAAACTGCAATTTGTGCTCCCCAAACAGGTCTGCTGGGAGCCTTTTAACAACCACAAGCTCTCAAGTACCTCCACATCTTGTATGACAGCAGCAGCTCAGTCATTTGGAGGATCATGGAATATCAAGCATTTCCTGGCCACAGAATAGGGTGTAAAGCTGAGTGTGGCACTTTCTATATGAAATGTTGATTATCATTTCTTTTAGATTCATCAAAGCAATATGGAAATATGTAAGGAAAAAAAAAAAGGAGAAACTTTATTTATTTTTGTTTTTCTCATTTTGAATGTATACCTCACGGTTCTGAAACATGACAAAGTTATAACGTGACTATCCTATATATCTGCAATACTGCACTGAGGCAGAGTAGCACACACAATATTGTTTCAGCTTAAAACAGAAGTAATTTTTAGTGATGAAAATACCTCACAGTATGTCAGTCCTTTCAGGATTGACATTACTACAGGTAAGAAGGTGGCAAAGCCTGAAAATAGATTGGAATATTAGGTGCAAACTTGATTAGCAGACATTAGAGTACCAATCTATTTCATACAGGTTACTCATAGTTTTGGAACCAATTCAACAGAATTTAATATAGAATGATGGTTTTCTGCAGATGCTTTGATCTACCTGGTAGAGTTTTTTAGTGATTCATTCAACCATTTTTAAACACTGGGAAAATACAGTTAGGTCACCTAATGACAGTAATTTTGCTGTTAGTACAAAACAGTAGTGTGAAAAAAGAGTAAGGAGACATCTCTGAAAGACAATTTCTTGTGACGTGGGATCCAAGACTTTGAAAATTCATTAATTATGCTGACACTAAAATTATGTCCTGTCCTTATGGGGCAGAGCTAGAGAATGTAAATAACCTGACCACTGAGAAAAATGTTGAGAGAGCATCTTCCTAAAGCTTTGTCCAGCTTCTTGTGTTAATTGACAAGGTCTTTGCATCATCAGAGAACAAAATTGCAAATTCATAGACACATTTCGAGTCATCCTAATTCAAACTGTTTTGAGATGAAGGTAAAGTGCTGTTGGTTTGTTTAGGTTGTAAATGACTCCTGGGGAATGTAAGAAGATTGTCCTAACGCCTGTATATAATATATATATATATCTTGTTTTTTTCTTGAATTACTAGGTCATTTTTTAACTGCCAGTAGTACTTTAAACCCAGCTTTTTATCAAAATGTTTACTTTTTTCCTACTTTCTCTTTTTTTTTCTCCTTTTCCTTTTTACCAAAACATTCATTTTCTTTCTTCTTTTTTCTCTTTCTTTTTCCTTTCTTCTTTTATCCCTTTCTTCTTTTTCTCTTCTTTTTTTTCCCTGTCTATCTTACTTGTCTCTTTTTCTCTTTATTTTATACCTTTTTTTCCCCTTTTTTTTATTTTTTCTCTTCTCCTCTCTTCTTCTCCTCACCTTCTCCCCTTCTTTTCCTCTTGACAGAATTTCCTCAGTTGTACAAAATCAGCCCCCAGTTGTTGTTGGTACTGCAGTGAGTGTCTGGGATAGATGGCCTGGTGTTCTCCAAGTTCCACGGAGGCCCAGACTGAAGGCACTGACTGCAGAGTGGGAATGGTCAAGTCTATGTTTGCTGCCAAGGATGCTGCTCCCAGCTCACATCAGTCAGTTCTTGAACCACTATGACCAACAGAGCACCATTTTAAAGGAACCTGAAATAGGCATGTGATCAACATGTGGCAAAACCAAGAGCTTCCAATGTCTTCGCATTGGTTATAAGGATGTTGAGAGTTTAAAATATAGAGAGGCTCCACAGGTCTAAAATATTGCCCTGCAACAATAAGCATTCTAAAAGCCATGACGAATGTGTCTTTTTGCTCCAACAGTCTGTCTTAAAATAGGCATAAATGTTCCCAAATGCAGAAAGTGAAGGATGGCATACAAACAATTGCTTGTTTGCTTTTCCCACACTCAAGAACTAGAGTAAACGCAGCCCATAGATCCACAGAAATACTTTAGCAGTAGGAGTTGGAAAACAGAGCCATGGACTTACCAACCTGTTTGCTTAAAATCAATGTAGTTTTCCCTTAAAATAGGTCAATACTGTAATCAAAGAAAAAGGTACTTAAAAAGTCACAGCAAATGGAAAAAGCTGCTTTCAGAATTCACTAAATAAAAAGTAGGGTTGACAACCACTGGGCTATTGCTCAATTATCCTTGTGGATGCCCTCAGAAGCAAGCAAATGTTATTTTATTTGAAGGGCAGAGGATAAAGAGGATTGTCTGGTGGCACAAAAGGAACCAGTGTTGGAGTCAGGGCACCTCTGCAGTGTCTTGTTCTGTGGAAAGGTCACCAGACCCTTTCTGTGTCTCTATGGTTCTGTTTAAGTATTGTCAGCTCTGTCTTTAGTACCTTTTCAGACAGGTGCAGCAGTGTCACTTTCTACAACTTTTTTGGTATTCTCTTTTGAAATACAGGAGTATTTCAGAAGAAAGCCTCCAACTGGTTTCATTCATAAACATAAAGGCAGTATATAATTTTACTCTATCAAGCATTTTTGGGCAATGCAGGATCACAGCTTGTTGCCATAACCTTTGGCCTTTCTTACTGCTTAGGTTTGGTTCTTCAGTGCTCAGGAGTGCTTTAAGATCATTTAGTCCATGCTTGGGGAAGACCCCAGTTTTAGATCCCCTGCAGCTGCTTCGTCAGCCTGTCCTATCAGGTCTGCCATCTCGGTGATACCATGTTTATACAATGCACATGCCCTGCATGCACCTACAAGCCTTCTTTATCTCTACTCAGAGTGCTGCAAAAGTAGATTTTGCCATTCCTCTGCTGCTGGAAGGGTTTCCCTGACACCCAGGGAGATGTGATAATTATTCTATCTCATTCTGCCCGTGTGCTGTGGAATAGCCAGATCCAGAAATCAGGCTCTCAGTGCCTCGCTTTGATGGGTTGATTTCAAGTTGTTTTACACCTCATTTTTCCCTCTGCAGTAACCCTGTTACCTGTGTGCACTATTACACCACCTAATTCACTATTGATTTTTTCATTGTCTTTTAATGCAGATTGAAGACACTATGTAATTCCAGCTTCTTGGAATGTTACATGCCTGTAAGGTATGCTGCTTTTGCCCAACCTTTGTTTCTCTTAGTTCCTAGTTTAAGAAAGGATCAGACAAAACATCCATGGTTTTTTTGACAGTTCAGGATGCAGAAACTTCTTAATGTGGCATGCCCTAGACACTGCGTGTAAATAGGAATTGCACTGCAAATCTTCCCTCCTTTATTTCAGTAGAGAAACCAAATCTTTTAGAATAAACAAATTTATGATATCTATGCTTTTCCCTTAAGTTTTTATTTTTATTCCTTTTTTCCAATTAAGAGGAAATTTTAGCTTCAGAAAGAAGCAAGGTGGAAGAATTCTGCAGCGAAGAAGCTTTGCGTGGCTCCAGGACAGAGATGTTGAGTGTTTGCTTGTATCTATTTGACTTGAAAACACTACCTGGAGATGGCTGTTTGTTTATATGGAGTGTTTGGGTGTGAGGGGAAAAGCAGGCAGATTTACATTTACATTTCTTCACTGCTTTTTTCTCTAGCTCCCACACATGAGCAATAGCCCTGCAGGGAAAGGTGGGGCAAGTTGTGCATGTTGCTCCTTATTTCACCATAAACTTTACTCTGAGTACTAGGACTTTAAAGGGGAAGGCAGACCCTGTTTTAACACCATTGGAACTGAGATTTACTCTTCTGCATAACCAATACTATAGTTAATGTACTTGGGGCGAAAGGTAAGTAAAATCTGTGTAATTCCAGAATGAACTAGGTACAGGAGGACACTTTCAAAAGTTCAGGAAACCTTTGTGAGAGGGAACCCAAACCAACACCACACAGCCTCCCAGCCTCAAGGCAGAGACATTTGGTATCAGGGAGAAGTTGCTTAAACTCTTTCAGCCCAGGCACCATCTGCCTGGTCTGAAAGACAGACAGTTCTTGAGCTTTGAAGCTTTCAGGGAAGGTGTGGAAGGCAGACATGGGGAGGTAGCAGTACCTCTCCATTTTATACGTGAGGTTTTTGAACAACAGACTTGCCAAAGGTTATACGGGGAGTATGTGCAAAGTCAGGAATCTATTACCCCTTGCCCAAATCTCAGGCTGATGCCAAATACAGCTGGGTAGTTTGCTGAATGCCTCAGCCTGACTCCTGGCAAGTACTCTTACTTTCCCAGTGAAACCAGTGAGTTCCCCAGTTTAGAATGTGTGAATGTGTTTATTTTTAAACTGCACAGACAGGGAATACGTTTTGACAAACATGTGCCAGAGTGTTGAGTGCTTTGTGGATTCTTAACCCCTGAAACATCATCATGCCTAAATTCTCATTAAACCTGCAGTCCTCCTGTGAACTCCCAGGCAGAGCCTGAGTGTGAGGTGCCTTTCTCAATCTAACCTTGCCTTTTTTTTTTTTTTTTTTTTTTTAAATCACTAGCAAAGTTGAAAGTAGAGCTAACAGAGGGAGAAAAATTCCAGGTGAGTTCCACCCACAAAATTGACAAACTACCTAAGAAATGTGATATTTTGAACCTCATTTAAAATCTCATTTTATCAGGGCTAATTGGTCCAGCCTATTGGTGCAGCATAGGCTGAATTTTGAACATTGCACTGATAACTCTAAACTGACACTTGTATCTACTCAGGACAGCTGATGATGCAGTATCATATCTGGCTTCAAGGACACATCTTACCTTGGGCAGAGTGGAGTCCTCTCTCATCAGAGTTTTATAACTCTTGATAAAATCTTTCTTAGTGTCATGTATGTATGAAGTGCAGGTGGTGGACACTGAGCTTGGTACCACAACGTGGAGCAAAGTAATCCCATAGTGGTGGTTCCTGTCACAGCAAGGTCACAGTGGTGAGCAGGCAGCAACTTGAGTAAAAAGCAGGACACAAAAATATATCAGAAGGTCCTGGAACCTTAGTTATTCAGGGATCTTAATGTAAGGTGAGGAGGAATAACTGCATTCTTCAACCCTTCTCCTTGCAGTGAAGTTGAGTAAAGCACATCTGTTTGAGATCCACAAGAAATCAATGCATTAGAATCACCACTGGTTGGCTGAGCCTGGTAGAAGTGTGTGGCTGCCCAAAGGGGCTTTTTCCCTCTCTTACCCAGGTCATTAATTTCTGCCCTCTGGCGTCCCAGCAGCAGCCTTGCTCTTTCATCTTCCTGAAGCCTCTTTTCATTTGATTTGTTTTTTGTTTTGTTTTGTTGTTGTTGGTTTTTTTTTAATAGGGTTACTTTTCAGGCAGGTACATAGGTTGGTTTGACCCGTTAAAATTCTATTGCCAAACTGTGGGAATGCTGGACCCAACAAAAGGAAAGAGGCCCACTTCTTACAGCAGCAACCCAATTTCAGCTTTGAGTTAAAGTGATTGAGAAAGTGCATGCAAAGCAATCTCTGTTCAGGGTGAACTAAAGCCCGCCAAGTGTAAGCATAGGGAATCAATTGCAGCATTTGCACAGCCCTTTTCTCCTAGAAAAGGAGTGGCATGACCACATGATGTTTCTTGGCATTACCAGCAGATGTGCCATTACCAGCAGCTCTGGGAGCACCCGTTTTCTTGGATGTTTCATCTCCTCCAGTGGCTGGAGTGGTGGTGAATTTCTTCGAGAGCAAGACAGGATCAGCATCATGCAGTACCAGTGAAGCTTCTGAATTCATAGAAGTGTAGGGATGAGTGCAGTTATCTGGTCAATAAGGTATTCTATAAGTCACAGGTGAAATTACCATCTTTTCATTGAAGGATGTACATACAGAAGGTGTTTTTATAAACAGTATTATGAAGAATGTTACTTATTTAAATTGTCCTTTGCCCTACATATCCATTCTTTGCTTTGGAAGTGACTCCACTGCTGGTTAGTGCTCCAGTTTTGCAAGGTTTAGACAGTAGATGCCTGAAGTTAAATGTGATGCTATGGCTCTCCAAACACCATTGCAACGTGGGGGGTGGGAAGCAGGGATTTCCCCTTGATCTCTGCTGTCCCCTTTGGGTTCCAGAGCTTTCATCAGGGCAGGGAGGGGGAAGGGAGACTAAGGATATCTGAAAATCTTCATTGTCAACAAGGCCAATTATACACATGCCAATTACCTCAGTTTAAACAACCAATCACACTATAATGGGGAGAACGTTTAGAGCCTGAGGAAGGTGCTTTGAAATGCCTCTGCTCAGAGATTCCCTATTAATGCAGAGAATTGCCCCAGCAGCAGTTCTTGGCTCCAGTGACTGGAGTTTGGTAGCAATGACAATGGAGCTGGGTGGATTGGGAGATGGATGGGAGTGATATGACAATACAGTTGAAATTTCAACAGCGATGAAGCAGTAGCCAGTAGCAACCTGGCTCCAGGTTTGTTGTATCAGCCAACACAAATCCTTGATGGCAGTATAAAGTAATTGGAATTTTTTGTTACATTATGTGTAGTCATTGTCTTTGTGTCCAGGAAATTGCTTAACCTGCACTTTACTGACCAGTCACTTTCCCAGAAATTCTGCAGCTTCCTCTAGCTTTGGGTCTTTCTAAAGCATCAAGTATAATTTTCTCCTTTGAAACACTATACTGCTTTTCCAGAAGGCATGATCCTATAGTGGATGGAGAATCCACTAATTTTGAGAATTCTAATTTTGTGAGCTACTGATCAGGCCCTATATGGGTGAATTCCATCTGTTTGCAGATGAGTGTGGCTACTTGCACAGTAAGGCTCCTCACCCTGGCCTCTAGTTTTAGAAGAGGATTCTTCCCATCCCACATGACTGCTCCTCTTCTAAACTTCCCAAACATTCACTGCACACAGACCCTGTTCAGTCTGGGACTGATGTGCTGGTTTTGTCCTCCTTCATTCAGCAGAGCTGTGTCATCTAAATCTAAATATGACACATCAGTGCAATAAGGGCAGACATTTCTCCTGTACATGTAGAGGTGAATTCCAGTTTTAAAGCAGTACTTATGTGGTGTGTCACACTTTCTGTGAAAGAATACAAGTAAGTGACACCCAGGTAATATAAATGTGTCTAACTGTCAGCTGGCAGAGGACTATGTCAGTTTAGGCTAATAGCTGACAAATAATAGATACACAGATGCTCCTAAATTGGTTTAATTTATATCTGCTGGCCCTGACAATTGGAAGAAAAGATAAATATACACAAAGCCTTCAAAGCTTGGGGTGTTGTGATGCTAATTGAAAAGTCAGCAAAGGAAGCCAGGATGGTGTGTGGGAATCCTAGTGCATGAGATTAGTGGCCGATTAGTGGCTGGGAGCTGGAGGGCACTCCTCCCAGCTAGCTCACACTGAGAATAGGCAGGTAATTCTTGCGCTGATACCGGCAGTGAAGCAAGTGTTGTGGACAGCTGGCAGTTGTGGAGATGAGAAGATACACATAGTGTCAGTGCTGTAGCAGATTCTCCCTCTACGTGCACAGAAGCAGTGCCAGAGGTACTGCTGTCTCAGTGGCTTCCTGTGTCCTGAGTCACAGCAGAGATACAGGCATCTGAGAACTGAGCTCTTTTTATTCTTTTTAACAAATGCACATATCCTGTTCTCTTACTTTCTGCTGCTTTTATGCTGTGTTTGCAGCAGACGACAACACACTCTGGAGGCCTTCAGCTTCAAACCTTTCTTTTGAGTCTGAAGTGAATGCATACAGATGGTGGCACCCCCTTCTTTGCATCGTGCTTTAGAATCATGACATTTAAAAAATAGAGTTTCATCTGTCTGCCAGTGTCTCGGTATTTCCCTCTAAAGCTTTTCCCTGAAGTACAAATGAAGTGTAAGAATCAGAGATTTAAAGAACACATTTCTGTCATATGACTTTGTGAGGGTGGCCTTTAGAAAATTGCAAGAATTGGTATCGCTGATGCATCACCATCCCCACTGAACTAACGAGGCTTTGCTTTGATTAGACATGCATCTCTTTTTCTCAATTGTTTTGCATCCATTTGTGAGAATCCCTTGTTTATTTCTTAAATTAAGAAGGTTGTTCTGTAACTCTAAAGAGTTACACATTTCCTTCTTCTTGGTACATTTGCTTTTCCAAATCTGAAACTTGGAAAGCTGTGTAAAGACAGCTTTAAATTATTGCACAACCTCTCGATTAAACTTACTGGTACCAAACCTCACACAGGCATTGAGTACCAATACTAGGATGGGTCCCTTCTGAACACCACAGAAGCTAGAAAATTTTCTGTGTCACCAACTCTGTGAATAACACTGTTTTGCTCAAGCTGGAGTCACAAATGGGATAAAATCATAAGCCTGTGGCCACCAGCATTGGCCCATGTAAGCTGTTGGGTGTTTTCTGGTGATCAGTGCATTAGAACATCTAATCCAGTTTCCATAACCCTCAAGTCAACCAACCCCCTTCAACAGCTGTTAAAAAAAAGCTGAATCACCAGTAAGAGCTAATTACAAAGTGGACATACTCTATATTGTAGCTGCATTGTAAAATTGATGCTATGGGGAGAGGTAAG
The DNA here is from genome assembly GCA_018697195.1 of Certhia americana. Taxonomy (NCBI): domain Eukaryota; kingdom Metazoa; phylum Chordata; class Aves; order Passeriformes; family Certhiidae; genus Certhia; species Certhia americana. Next base: position 132,907,767 of record CM031858.1, on the reverse strand, counting down.
GTTTGCTGACAGAGCTAATACATAGTTGTGAAAAGGTAACAGGCTTTCAGACACAGAAGTTCTTCTACGAGTCTGAAAGAGAAAACCAAGTTATTCTGGCCCATTCTCAAAAATGCTGCAGAAAGAACAGACATGACAGCCCTAGGTGTGAACAGTCAGCTCTGTCACAGATAATGCCAGCTTGCAGGGAAGCCTGGAGAGTCCAGGTGCTCCAGGAATCTTAATAGCCTGTGTGAAGCAACAAATTCCTGAAACCTTGCTCTTCGTTCAGCAAATGTTTGTCAAACCAGGAATGAGAGATACAGGAAAAATCAGCATTTTCTGATGAAATTATTTCCAGCTGGTTCTAGGTAGGTATTAGAAATGCAGCTGCCAGTTTTCACATGATGGTTTTTGAACAGACACCCTTTTATTATTCTTCTTTTAAAATATCTTCCCTTTTTATCTTAAGCAAAATAGCTCTGGGTACCATTATGGATGTCAGACACTAGTGGACAGTGATGTTAAGATGATACTGATGGAAGCTGGTCAGTGCAGTGATTGATGCAGCATGGGAATCCAGTGACAGTGCTGCAAGCTGAAAGACATTACATGCTGGCATGGAGTTGGAAGCAGGTAAGGCATCTGAATAATCTCCCTGTAAGGTGTAAAGGGAGAAGAATCCCAAACCAAATATATTCAGCTGAATAGAACTTGTGAAGGGACCACTGTTTGCTTGAATAGCTTTGGAGAGGAATCTTAAGAGGACAGACTGGCCTGGCAGGCAGGGTGCCTCTGCCAAGATGCTGCTTCCTTTTGGGAACAAGAGAAAACATTTCCCCTTTCCTTCTGGCCATATTGAAATATCCCCTTCTCCTTCCCCCCAGCTCCCTGCTAGGCTTGGGGTATCCCTTGCTACTGGGTGAGGAGAAGTAGGGCCAGACCAGCTACTTCTTCATAGCATCTATTTAAAGTCGAGGCTTGATAATGTTTGTTTGTCCATGGGTTCCTCTTTGCCTGGGGAAAAGGCCTGTCACAAGAGCATTTAGATGCAGGTGGGTGTCACAAACAGTCCAGCCATCTCCCCACAGTCCCTCTCCCAGAGCAGAAGAGGCTCTGGGAGAGGGACTCCTCCATGTCTTGAGCTTCAGATGCTGTGTCTGAGCCGTTCTTGTATTGCTGAGTTTGTGTGGCTCTGACAGGCTGTGTGTGTGAGAGAATACAGGAGAATACTGTGAAGGAGCTAAAGCGAAGTTAGTTTCTCTATTCCTATAGAGTTTCCAGTTCCTATAGGAAATGTGCACGCCCCTGTGGATCTGCAGGAGCCCAAATCTGTGTTCAGCTCCATGAAACCTGTTAGCTCAGATGTAGATACCAGGATTTCTTCTGGTTTCTGAGTCAGTTCCTCTTCATTTAGAGAAGGACTTGACTGGACTGAGCTGAAGTCCTGCAAGCATATCTGATCACATGTCAGCTAAAAACTCCTCAAGATCAGCACAAAGCACTAGCCTGTTCCAAAGAAAAGCACCAGACCTCATTCTGCAGCTTCTGTTGGGTTTCTAAAACCAGAAATGCCATTAAGATGTTCAGAGGGCTGGACCACCTCTTCTGTGAAGATAGGCTGAGAGAGTTGGGGTTGTTCAGCCTGGAGAAGAGCAGGCTCTGGGAGACCTTTCAGAGTGACCTTCCAGTACCTAAATCTACAATAGAAGTGGTGAGGGACTTTTGAAAGGGCATTTAGTGATAGGACAAAGGGGACTGAAAACTGGTTTTGATTAGGTATTAGGAAGTAACCCTGTGAAGTGGTGAGGCACTGGAACAGGTTGCCCAGAGAAGCTGTGGATGCCCTGTCTCTGGAAGTGTTCAAGGCCAGACTGGATGAGGCTGTGAGAAACCTGGTTTAGTGGAAAGTGCCCTGATCTAGATAGTCTTTCACCCAGCCAAAACCATTCTGTGATTATATAAAATAAAAAAAAATTGAAATGCTTCTTCAAATAAGGTACAGAAACCAGTTTGCCTTGCAAAAGCTCCCTCTAACAACTGTTTTCTCCTGGTAACTTCCAAAATAAAATTCAGCTATTCCAAAATTAAGAACAATAAATTCGCCTATAAAATGTTAAAAAATTATACATTCCAGAATAAACTCCAGTGTTGAAGATGAAACCTCATACGTAAGTATGGTTTAACTGGGGCAAAGCTAAGGTGAGAGACAGGTCAAAATCAAGCTTACCATGGAGGCTATCTGCAACTTTTGCAGAGAAAGTTTACCATCTTACTGGGCAGATCATGTTTCTGTTATTACCAATAATAATCTGGTTTATACCATTTACTCTCCCCTCTTTCCTAAGCTATCACCTCTGACACCTACAAGATTCACACACCACCTGGGGTGAAGGACGAGACTGAGTTATGTTACTGATTCAGAAGTGTCACAGATCATATCACCCACTGTGAGAATATGTAGGTCCTCTCCCCAAGGTTCTTATTGTCTAAACCAGAGAGATTGAAAGAAGGAGGGTCGTGGTAGAGTAGGGGCAGCTCTGCTAATTTAATGTTGTAATTTATAGCTGTAGTTTTTCAGTAAAACCCATTTTTTATTTTAATGCATTTTGATGTCAAAGCATATGAAATCTTACAGATACTTCAGTGAAAGTGGCCTGCCTTTCCATTTATGCTGTGAAGGAATGGCTTTTCTGTGCAATTAGCCAGGAGGATCAAACTTTTTGATGGAGCAGTTTGGTCTGAGCTGCTTTCTCTAGCTGGCCTGTTCAGAAAGCTCTAAGGGGGGCAAAGCCAGCCATCTTTACAGCCTCACTGTGGGTGACAGGAACAGGCTGCTGCCTCTGGCTGTGTGCAGAGACCACCCCCCTGCTCCACAGGAGCTGATCCTGGTATGCTCTGTGGAACAAGTCTGAACAGGGTGAAATGAAGAGGAAATGCCAGTTCCAGGCCTCCCAGATGGCTCTGAGTTACTCTATATACTAACTTTTTCACCCCCAGGAGTTTTTGCATATTAGCTCCTCACCATCCACAAACTGCTTTCAGATCAGCACTGGAAAGCCACCCCACTCAGGTGCTTTGGGGGAACGTGAGCTCTGTCGTGTTTACTGGGTTCCTCTCTGCTCTCCTGTTTTGGTAATTCTCTGCTCTCCTGCAGGTATTAACATGTACAAGAAAGCTTCATCACAATAAACAATACCACAACTTGCCACTTTTTTCTGTCCCTCAAAGATATGATCATACTTTAAAATCAGCCCCAGCAAAAATCATCAGTGGGGCTGCAGAAAGGTCAAAGGTTTGCTGGTTTAGGATTTCGTGGGAATATACTCTTGTTTGGACTTGGCCCAAAAGCCTCGTTTACCTGTTTGACAGGTAACAATTAGCGAGTAATAGCTCTGCCGGCTGGAATGTGGCTGCGAGGGCCAGCGGGCGCTGGGTTACCTGGTGGGCAGGTGTGGGTGCAGCGCCCAGATAGGTATGTGCATGCACAGCATTCCTGGGAATCAGTTTTCCCTTAAAGATGCAGCGATGACTGCAGGGCACAAAAGGGCTGGGCTTAGTCCAGGCTCCAAGACACTGGAGCTGTTTGCAAGGTAAAGAAATAAAGTAAATAGTGGAACAGGAGAGGAGCTGAGGAGAGGACTGCAAGAAGCAGCTGCCCTTTTGTTTCTTCTCTGAAGAGAGAAGAGTTTTGATTCTTTCCTGAGAATCCTGCTAACAGATAATTTAGTGTGATACAGTTTCATGGGAGATAGAAACAGAAAAAAGAGAAAAAGCCAAGCTCACTTGGCACAGGATAGATGTGAAGTGGGGAAACCATGTCTCAACTGGTTTAGAAACGGTTAAACAGCTTATGTGCAGTTACCTCAACTCTGTCATTAGTGAGAATCCAAGCCTTATCTGTTTATTGAATAAAACCACTTTATCTGTGGCAAATCGCCCCATTTCCATCTCCTGCAGCAGTCAGGGAAGATTCCTGCATCAGCCCCTCCTTCAAGGGAAGCTGGTATAAATTATGTAGACAGTCAGGGACTTTGCAGTTTGATTTGTTTGATTTTTTTTTTTTTTTTCCTAACTGCTGCAGGTGACCCTCCTCTTTTTAGCTCTTTTAGGAACAAAAAGGTTTGCTCATTCTTTTCATATTTTATTCCCATTTGTGATCAGCCTTCTCTGTATTTCCACTTTGGTGTTTTATATTTGACAATTGAGCTATTGTGTGACTTTGGAGAAGCCACATCCTCTTTCCTGGTCTCTGTATTTTCACCTGCAGAGTTGGAGTAGCAAGTCCCATATCATTAACCACAAAAAATGCAGATTACAAGTGCTGCTAGTTATTAACATGTATGCTAATACAGATACATATAATACAATAATTGCTTTGAATCTTATTTTACTGTGATTCCAAAGTATTCTATTTTTAATAAAAAACATGTCTTTTCTTTTACTTATAAACAGTTCTCTGGCTGAAAGAACTTTGTCCTTGAGTTGATGTCATTTGAGGAAGAAGAAATCCAGGTATAATTTGAGACCATTTTCCTTGATCTTAAAGGACCCAGCATTATTTTGAGTAATTATGCATTATTTGTACACTGTTATTTAGTAGAACCTTCATTAAGAGGGAGTCTCTTTGGTCAACAGTGTGTGGGCCAGTGAATGGTAATTAAGCCTGACTACTGACTGACACAATAGCAAGGTTTGTATTTATTCTCACAAACTCTGCAGGGGCCAAAAGAAAGCACTACAGAAGCACAGAGACATCTCTGCATTGGGGATCAAACCAAAGTAAAACACAGCCCTTTCTCAGAAAGTGCTGAGAAATACATGAGGAGCCCTGTTCCTCTGTCCACAACCACTGCATGGGAAGCTGCAATTATCTATCCTGGGTTGGACCAGAGGCTCATACACTGCTCTGCACACCTCTGAAAGCCCCTGCCCTTTGGGAAAAAGTGAGCAGCATTCTTCCCCTTCCAAGCATCTTTCATTCTGGGTGTCAGACTTCCTCAGCTGGAGCTTGGATCTGCATCTCTGCATTTCACATCACTTAAGTAAACACTCTATTTTGTGGATTGGTCTGACTGCCATTTGAACCCCTGTGTAGTTATTACCTCCACATTATGCAGCCTCACAAGCTATGAGGTACTTAAAATAATAATTTTGTTTATTATAGGCCATTTTTGACTGCAGCATTTGGCGTCCATGGTGCTGTGTGAAACAGCAGGCGAAATAATCTTTCTGTCTCCCATTTATTGCTGGCCTATCCAGCCCACAGAGTCCTGCATGTTTTGGTGTGTCTTCCAACCATGGTCATTTTGACCTTGTAACATTTCCAATCTCCTGCCCTTCAGGAGGGAACTGCATGCAATATTCCAGACTGGGATGCTCTACATTGCCTGGTGATGTAACTGATTTCCTACATTCCTAATGTTGCTTCAGCCCTGTTGAGCGTAGGGGCAACCAGAGCATGCCAAGCAGTGCTTCCACCAGACTTCATGGTCACGATTTTGCTGCACAGTTGTGCTGCATAAGCACAAATGATTTTAAGTTAAGCAAAGAACTCTTCTCCCTCCCTCAGCTTTCTGCCCACCTCTAGGTTTTGTGTCCCTGTGTGTTCTTGATCACCCTGTCACTTGAAGTGAGTAAAAAGAGTTTCAGCAAGATTGGAAATCCTGGAAGCATCCCTTGTTAATGACAAGAGGAGCTGCACAGAGAACCTGCGCCATGATTGGTGCTGGGTGATGTGCTGCTCTGGTCCTTAGGAATGGGAAATTTCATGCTCACAGGGAGACTAGACTTGTTAAGGTAAAAGAGAAATAAGGTGCAGTACCAGTGGCAGCCTGGTGAAAATGTTTTGCCTCGCCTTTCACTTTCATAAATGCTTTCTGAACACAAGGAATTCAGCCTTTCAGTTTGGTGCTGTTTTCTGCTATATCAGCACTTTAGCCAGAACAGTTGGAAGCATTTAAAGTGTGGCAGTAATTAAAGGTGACTCAGAAGCAAATGGGATATGAAGAACATGGAAGAGTAGCCATTGTATAAAATGCTTTTCTAAATGAACACCTGGAGAGATGAAGCTATGGAGAGCATGGCTTGGGAAGCAGCCTTCCCACTGCAGCAGTGCAGTCATGGTGATTAAACACACCTTTTGGAAGCACATGCTGTTTTGAAGGGGCTTTCAACCATCACCAGGTAAAGCTTCCAAGGTGGAAGTGGCGTGTTAAGAGGCAGGATGATTCCACTTGCTATTTGGGTTCTGTACAAAAGGTTAGCAGTACCTCAGGCTGAACTCTTCTGAAGAGTATAACAAGGACTCTGTTGATCACTGGTAATTACCAATAAAGAGTCCACTAGATAAAGCGGGTTATAAATGGCACCTGAAGTAGTCTTTCCCCCAGCAGAGACACATAGAAAAAGGATCAGCTCAAAGGAATTCACCACCACAGGTTAGTCCCAGGCAGCAGCACTGCCTAAGGAGGAGCAGAAAACATGTGGCCTTATTCTCTGTGAAGTGTTTGTGGAATTTTGGTCACCATAGCACTGAGTCACCAAATACAGAAAGGTCCCTCCCATGATTCATAACTGAACCCACAGTGGCCGTTGCAGTTTCTAGCCAGCCTTCTGGCTCTGCCCAGTGTGTAATAGCTGAATGGAGCTCTGTTGGACATCTGCAGGCTGCTCCATCCTCCCAGCATGCTGCAAACAGATTACTACACCCAGCAACTCTTTATGAGCTTTTTCTGGGCAGGTGAAAAGAGCAGGTAGTTCTGTGGATTATTTTACACAACCATAGGTCTGAGAGGTGTCATCTGCTATTACCAGGGTAAGGATTCAGAAACACTGCATTATGAGACCTTGAGTTCAGCTCCCCATGTCCAGATCTACTTGGGAGGAAGTTTTCTGAAATAGTTATCAGCTTGAGGCTGATAACTTAATATTAAAAAACTTTTAGCTAAATGTTCCTTCTGTAAGTGGCAGTAAGAATAGAGAAAAATGCACTATTTTGTCCAGTTTTGTTGTTTGCACAGTTATGAACAGTTCTGCCATTCTCATGCTTCAGAGAGAGATGCTGAAAGTTAGCATGGTATCAGGAGAGGCTGACAGAAAAAATGTACTCCTTCAGGAGTCTGCTTCAGAAAATCCCTTTGAAAATCACATTTGCTCAGCAGTAGTTGTTAATGTCAGCAGCTAAATACATTTGGGCTTCCATCTACACTGAGCACATGCCAGGCTATGTGTGGCTTAAGAGCAGACACCTCTGCCTCTCCAGAGCTCTCCTTCTTGGATGATTACTCTGGAGGCAGAAGTCCCCTGTGAAGACAAGCTGTCCAGCAAGGCCTTCTGGAGTTGGGACAGAGGAGTGGACCGCAACAAGGAGCGCAATGGGGGAAGAAGGGGACTGAGAGCTGAGGATGTGAATAGATAGGCTGCAACTGGGAACTAGAGCATGGGAGGCACTGGGCTGCTTGGATGAGGCTGGAGCAAGGGATGGGGACCTCTGGGCACAGCAGTAGAAGTAGGGCTGAGTGAAGACAGACATGTGGGCATGGGAGGGACTAGGACTTTTTGAACTGGAGAAACTGTGAACTTACAGAGGTAGAAGGAAAAGTGGTGGGGCTGGTCTGTGAGGAACAAGGGCTACTTATGGCTGAGTTTTGTGGTCAGGACCCAGACAAGACCAATGACTGTGAGTGGCCTCCTGCTTCACCCACCATGTTTTCTGCCTTCCCCTGGTACTAGATTGCCCATAGATCTCAACATTACTGACACTAATTACACTACCAGGAGCTTCATCACTGCAGGAAAGTCACTTCTCATATGCAAACTGGATCACAGATGACTGCTGTTTTTAATGGTAGAATCACAGAATTCTAAAACAGGCTAGACTGGAAGGAACCTTGAAAGATCATCTGGCCAAACCTTTCACACAGAAAGGAGCCTAGATGAGCTTATCTAGCACCCCATCCAGTCGCATATTGAAAACCGCTAGCGGTGAGGTCTCTGCTGTGTTCCTAGGAGGCTGTAGAACTAGACACTGTGGGTAGGACAACCAGAAACTGGAGAATTGGATTAACAGTAAGTGGATGTCTTAGTGCTACATTGCTGCAAGACATGGGAGGTTGTCAGTCAGAGTAAGAGGCCAGGAAGCTTTCCTTGACAGCAGCACGACAAGGGGCAAAGCGCTGCTGTGGTTGTACTGCTGCAGGACAGGACCTCCAGCCAGCAACTGCAGGGCTGAGGCCACTGGGAGGGAGTGGTGAGACCCCAGGGCATGACCTGCCTCATTTTGCCCTAGGATGGTATTCCAGATTCATTCTGCACAGAAAAAGGCTGCAAGGAGGTACTAATACATCAAGGAAGTAACTACCAAGGAAACAAGGAAGGAAACAAACATGATTTAAATTAAAGGGCAGTGTTGTCACAAGGACAATAGGGTACAAAGGGTATAAATGGACTTTGACATATTCCAGGTGGTAAAGAAAGGGTGGCATCTAACCAAGTGAGAAGTGAGTTACTAGAAGAGATCCCACAGGAGGAGCTGTGAGAACGAGGGGCTCAGATATGCAGTTTGGTTGGGAGACACTGCCAAAATCATCCAAAGCCAGGACTCAGTGGGGAAGGTGAACCCTTCCAGACCATTTGCTTGAGCAACTTCCATTTTGACATTTCCTAACTTTTGAGTTGTCCCTGATCCTCCTGGGCCTTTGAAGAGCATCATATTCTGTCTTCTGCAGCTTTAACTAGACTAAGATCTCATAGAGGCCTAATCATGTACTACTAGTAGGGGGGAAAAAAAGAAACAGAAAACCAAACTATCTTGTGCTTAATGACTGAGCTCTGACACAAAGAACTTGTCTTTCCCAAGGCTGGTTGGGACAAAGCAAACAGTGTGCTATTTGACTGTAGCCCAGCTAGTGATGGCAAGCCTTTGTGGAAAAAGACTGCAGCCATCACAGCTCAGAGGATTCTTTATCTGCCAGAGATAAGAAAAGTTTATGAAGGATAAAGAAGAAACATCTCTTGGACAGTTCACTGTAGTATACAGTCTCTCCTTCAGACTGGGGAAAGATGAAGAGGTAGTGCCTTTCCAATGAACGTTTTATGTTGCAAGAGTTTATATTGTAAAGGATTTGTTCCTTAAGTGATACTTCATTTATTAAATCTTTTCTATGTGAAATCTATCTGTGAAATAATGAGCAAACACAAATCCTCACACCTAAGCAAACACACAAATAGGTTCTTATGCAACTCCACTCCCTGTGGCTGCTTTTTGCCAGTTTTGTCAATGGCTTAATTTAAACAAAATGCCAAGACAGGCGCACTCCAGAATGCTTCAGCGTGACCTCAGCCTGAGCTTCCTTTTAAGGTGGCAGGTCCCAGGATTTCCTTCAAAAGCATATGTGCTTATTGGAATGCTGTGTTGTCTAGGGGAAGGTCATGAGACCCATCTTATTTTCAGATTGGTGTACACTATGATAATAGCTTGCTGCTTGGACTGCTGTTGATGTTTCTTCTTTTGTAAGAAAAAAGGGAAAGCATTTGGAATCGGCATGTAATCACACCCGCTTCTTCCCTCCTCTCTTGACTGCAAAGCTTATACAAAGAACACAGCCAAACACAGCCTGTGCATTGCACAAAAGTAATATTCATTCCAGTATTTTATAAGTGGTAGCCAATAATTTTTATTATATCATTGTTAAACATAATAATGCTTCTCTTCTATAAGCAGTGTACGTGACACTGTATAAGAGTTTAAACCTGGATAACAAATATCACAGATTAATGCCTGCACCTTCCAGATCATCCAAATGGAAAGGCAATGTCAGAAGTACTTCTAGTTCCAAGAACTGCCACCTTGTTCTACCACCAAGAACACCTGCATGTTTTGCCTTTCCTTCCTATCACATCTCCAAGGTCTTCCCTGCCTCTTTTGCTGTAGCTTCTCTAGTGGGCATCATGATGCTTCTTAATCAACAAGTGCAGAAGTCCATGGGAGTCTTTCAGTATTTATCAGCAAGATTTGGAGTCCTGCCTCTAAGAATGGTGGGGAGACTGATCTTGGCTAAGGCCCATGCTGCTGAATGGATGCCATAGGAGAAATGCTTCCTCCCATCAGGAGACTTTGTGGTTTTCATTAAACTACAAGTAGCATCATTTTCCTCCTTTTGATTCAGCTTTTGACTATAGAGAGGACATTTGCATGATCATTTACTGTGTAAAAAGGCATGCAGGAAAATTTAATATAGTTCTGTCTTGGAATGCAAATACCAGATGCTGAAGAGCCTCAGCCATATAGTTTTTTAAGTGGAAAGACTCTCTCTGTCCTTGTCACAAATGAAAAATTATGTATGCATTTTTAAAAGATCTCACCACTCCACACTTGGAATGTGATATTAAAATGCAACCTGAGATTATGTTTCAAATGTTAAGCTCAAAATATTACCATAAAAAGATGTAAAGGTAGAGATGGTCCAAGAAATCTGTCTCTGTCCCATCCTGTCCCACCCCATTCCATCCTTAATCCTGGGAGATGAGCAATGGAGCAACTTGGTCTGCAGGAAGGCATTTGGAACACAAAGGTGGATTTTTTTTTTTTTTTTTTTTTTTTTTTTTGGTGCACCATTAGCAGCAGAACAGTGTTTCTGTCTGGAAGGGGGGTTGCTGTTAGAGGAAGCAGAAAAAAATAATCACCAAGCACTTTGGGTAATATTCAGGGCTTCTGTCAACACCACCCAAATTACCAGAGCACTTACCATAGAGGCAAACCTTGGGAAATCACGTCAAGTGTTTAGCAACTGGTGACCTCATAGTTTTTCTTATTTGAGCAGCGCAGGATGAAAGCCTCCTACAAAGCCTGAGCAGACAACTGACATGTCCCAGCCTGTTTCCTTCAATGGTTAAAAGAAGTTATGGCAGCCATTTAAATAAAATCTCCCTTTGTCTGTGCAATTATCTCTGAAAACAGCACAGGGTGTGATGGGCAGCCTTCACAGGTAACAGATATATCTGAGGTCCTATGCAGCACTTTGGGCTTGGGAAGAAGTTTAATCTGGTCTTGGAATGTCTCATCATAATCACTCGAAGGAGATCATTCACCCTGGATGTTCAGCTTTTGAGGGAGGACAGGTGGTTTTGCACAGATTAGCCCATGCAGCAGACGACAGAAACGTTCAGAAAGAAAATCTGAGTGTGTTTCTTTACAAAACCTTGTTCTCCAAGCCCTTTTAAGCCTCCTTTTCTGTCAGCCAACAAGCCCCAATGGCTATGCCGAAGCAGGGGTTGCAAAGAACAGTTATGTGACAAGATTTATTAGGAAATAAACCAGGAACACCTGATGTCACTAGGCACCCCCACAAAACAGGCAATACAGGATTATCAGGTTCAATCTCCATGTCAAAGCCAATGGTAATGCAAGGCTGGTGAACGTTGCTGTAGTTCACTCCTCCCCTTTCTCAGATGCTGATGTGTAAATCCAGCTTTAGGACCTATGAACTAGGGAACATTTCCATTCCATTTATTCCTATTGTCTTCTGAAAATTCTTATGGTCATTACAAGTGCACTCTGTGAGAAGCTGAATGAGGTGTGGAGTCAAAAGGAAATTCACCTTTCTACCCCTGAAAATGGACCTGCTAAGAACTGAAATAAGCTACAAAGGTCACTTTCAGAATTTTTTTTCCTCACAAATTCACAAACTGGATGGTGTTTTTTGAAAGAATGTTTTTGATTTAAGTGAGAAATGTCCCATTAGATTTTACTCCATATTCTAGTAATTCAAAAATGCTTAGTGAAATGTCATGTATTTTCAGACAGGTCTTGCAAATAAATTGGAACTTAATATTTTAAAGCCTTCTTTCTCTCTCCTCAGGAGCACAGCCAGCACTGTGAGACGCCTTGGAAAGGACTGCTGTGCAGTAAGTTATAACTTTATGACTGTGTAAAAATAAAAAAACAACTTAAACAATTATTGTTATACCTGACACTTATGTATGAGTGCACAGAAACAATTTGACATCTGTAAAATCCCTTGCCAACCTCGTTTAAGTTCACCCTGTGAAAGAAATGGATGCTAGTCACTTATTACTTGCAGTGTGGAGACCAAGTACTTTAGAGCCTGTTAAATGAGTTGGGTCAGACACACAGATGAGGTAAAACAACCTCCTGTAGTTACTCCGACATACCTGTGGTCACAGAGGACTCTCTGCAGTCATTGCTCAACTGGTGCTGCCCCAAGGAGCTCTTACATCAGGTACAACCTCCATGAGCTGCAGACAGGGCAGTCTCCTGCCTCCAGTACTGCAGCCTCCCACTCTGTATCCCTGGAACAGGTGCTGGAAGAAGGGGCCAAGGTGCTGTGAGCTCTGTCAGCCAGCCAGGCCAGCATTTCAGCTCTTCCTGGGCCCCAGCCCCATCATGCTCTCCTGATGTCACTTTTGGAACCCCTTGGTCCAACCCCATCCATGCCTTCCCTCACTGCTGTAGTGCTGCATTCATGAAAATGGCATCTTTGAATAGATCTAGCCATGTTGGAGAAACGAGCATTTTTAGGGGAATGTAAGGACCAATGGCTGTAATGTGTTTCTCCCCACTGGGAAAAGGGAGGAGGAACTGCCTGCTGGCAGCAGGTTGTGTTAGCACAACACTTTAGGATGACTAAATTGCTCAAGGTAAAAGGGTGGTGAAATTTGATTTGAGCTGCTGTCAGCTGTGAAAATACACTTATCACAGACTTCTCCCACTGTCATGGGAAGAGACTGCATCCAAGCTTCCAGCAGCAACCCATACAGCTCTCACTCTGTCCCATGCTCAAACTCCATGAGATGGGAGTGGCAAGGATATGATGCTCCAACCACCCTCTCCCCTGATTGAGCTCAAACCAGAGGCAACTGAATGCAGTCTGCAGCTGGGTTCTTAACTTCCATGGAGCAATACAAATCATGAAATCCACCTCATGAGACATTTTGGAAAGCAATTCTCAGCTCTTTCCCCCAGCTTCTAAAGTTTTATTCTCTATTCATGGAAAACTCTGCCCACATATCCTCACCCTCGAAAGTGCTGCCCTTCAGTGTCATATTTTCATCTGAGCAGCTCCCAGCCCAGATGAGCTCTCCTAAAGATGTCACAAGAAATGTTTGGTGTGAAAGTGGAATTCCCCCAACATATTAATGGGGAGGCCACTTCCTGCAGTCAAAAGAGAAGATCTGGAGGGTCTGCCTCTGAAAATCTGTAAATCCTAGTGACTGGAACTTCAGACTCCAGCAAGCTGAGCAGACTTGCTTTTAGCTTTCTCTTAAATAGCAGCATCAAAAACAGCTCTTGTGGTGCTGGTGCCATCTAGTAATAAATTTAAATCCAAGTTTGACTCTGCATCTTCCTTCATGGATTTCATGTCTCAGGCCACTCTTTCCCAGAAGTTGAGGAATGAGCAGTTACATGTCTGAACTTGCAGTCATAATTCTGCAGCCAGTTATTAGACATGATAAATCAAGTAGCTGCATCTGATTAAAAATGACTGTGTACACATGCCTCCTCTTTAGCTGCAGTGTTCCTCAGTCATGCTGAATGTGTGAACTCATGAATGATGCTCATGTGAATAATCATCTAAAAGAACTAGAGGTTTTCTCCAGCTGACTCACCCAGATCTGCCTCTACCTTTGCTCAAGAAGGCTCTTTTCCCCTTGTTCCTGATGTTTGCTCTTTCACTTAGCTTTGCCTGTATTTTAGGTATATGCTCTAAGTGTCATTGCTTTCCTCCAGTGCCACTGGCATTTATCTCACAATCTTCAGCTCTGCTGTGACTTTCAAGTGTTCTTTTTCCCTTGTTTTCATACACTCCTACCTCGTCTTGGTAGTCTAGAGCATGCTGAGTTTCTAGGTTTAATTGAATTTGAAAAACTCTAGCATAGTTCTGGCCTTTGGTCCCCATCCATGTGTCCAGGCCACTGAAGGCTCCTGCATGCACCAGCCTCTTCCACATCTAATTTTCAAATAATGCATCAGTTGTTAGCAGCATCCTGGGAGGGCTGATGTGTGTTTGAAAAGCTTCTCTTGGCAAGGGAATAGGGCATTCTCAGTTGAAGCCAAATAGCACAGGCCTCCCAACAATAAAAATATGTTACTTTTTTCACCTCTGGACTGTGACAGAGTCAATGAGGATGACTGTGGGTGCAGAACACTACAGGAAACTGGATAAGCATCAGCCACCCAACAGCTGTGGGGTTCATCTCCAACCCTTCTCCTGTGAGCACAGCCTGATAGGCCACAGACCATGCCACATTTAGTGACAGATTAATTACTGGTATTTGCACATAGAGATGCACAAAGCATAACAGGATTTTAACTCTCCAGACATTTTTAACACCACTACTGAAACCATTCCTAATAGCAAAATGTGAGGCCTCTGCAGGTAGCTGTAATGTCACAGTGATCTCTGGGAGAAGGCTGGCAGCCCCTGCCTGTCTGTGTCCCAGGCATGCCGGCTGCCTTACCCTGCACAGCACAGCCAGCAGCCCATGCTCAGAGCCACAGTGGCTGCTTTCCTAGGAAGCACATCAGCAGCCCACAGTGTGTTAGGGCTTCTTGAGAAATATTTTTGCATTGCTTCATGCCTCAAATAATTGCTTAAGCCCCCTTCCCCCACTGCTCACATGCATTTCATGTCCTGCCCCATCCCACTTGCCAATTTTCCTCGGGCTCATTGTGCAGAGCAGGAGGTTGCATGCTGCAGCATGGCACCAACTCCCTCCCACTCCCAGGGAGACATCTCTCCTTTCCCAGCTTCCCCCATAAGCAGTGGCCCTGGCATTTTGGCCATCATGCCCCTGATGGAGCAGCAGACCCTGCAGGGGACAGCAGAGAACCTCACCATAGGGACAGGAGCTGTGCTTAACCACCCATACCCAAACCAGAGAGCAGACTCAGGCCTGTTTTACCTACAAGTAGTGACAGAGGCATTCCCAGCTTCCCATCCAATACCTGTCCCTGTGTCCTGAGAGGTCTGCCCCTCCACTCTGCCAAGCTCCCCACAAGTCCCTGCTCCCAGCGCCTGCTGCAGCACTGGCAAATGCCCAGGGCATCTGGTCCTCCCCAGTAGCACACACTCTGCTCATGAGAACCACTGCCAAACTTCAACTATTTTAAGATTAAACTGTCCTTGTGGTATTTTCCTCTAGCCTGCATTTGAGACTTAGCCAGGACTGGTGGAATGAGCTAGCCATTTGCAGGAGGAGCCTTGAGCCAGGCACTGGAGTCCTCACCCTGGGAAGAGCAGATGTTTTATCACCTTTCTCTTGAGATGTCCTGACATCACCACTGCAGATTGGCATTGGACATGGGTCTTCCTGTGCCTGTGAAAATCTACCAAATCCCAGTCACGTTAAAAGCTGTTTAAAAGCATCCCCAAATGTACATAGCAGACCTGAGTTCCTATGGGGTTTTCTGTTATTAAGGGCTGATCTGACTACCAGGAACCAGTAACTGCCAACGGGAGGCTTTTTTGCAGCAAAACATTTTGAAAACCACTATCCCATGCATATCCTCTGATGAGTGATAAATTGCAAGCTCTTGTGGACACTTTTTCTACAATTTGGTGGGGGTTTTTTCTCTCTTTCCTCCCTCTACTCCTTTATTTTTGTGAAAATAATAGGTAGTTAATTATATGTCTGACATCCAATTGAGTCAGCCAGCGGCTTCACAGCTCAGCAGGGGACAACAGGCAGATAAACAGCCAGACACACAGACATACATGCCCACACATGTATGCACACATACACACACACACACACACACACACACACACACACACATACACACACATGCACACATACACAAACACACGTGACTGCATAAGCTGTTTCTCTGGATCTACAGCAATGATGGAACTACAGTGGTTTTGGCCAGTGGTGGACATTTTCCAAAGATTGTGACCCTTGGCCAGGATGGAGAGACATCACTCGAGAGAAATGGGGCGAGCTTTTCCTTTTGCACTTAAAAAACCTTAACAACTTGAAAATTGTTCTTCAAAGACTGGTTGGATGACAAGCCCATGCCACTGGATTCAGGCCACCCCCAAGCCCTGCATGGGCCCCAGCTGGAGGAGTTTTGGCTTGACCCAAGATTGTGTGAACTTTTATTGCATGCCTGTGCTGGAGCCCCTCTCCTGATGCTGCCCAGCTGAGGTGTTCTTGTGCCTGCTTTGAAAGCCCTAGCAATACTGCTTTGACCAGCAGTTATGAGAATCATTTCACTGCTCTCCGTGGGGCACACATGTACTTGTGTCTGGAGCAGCACTGGTGACCCCAGAGGAAGGGCAAGCCAGAGCATAGTTTAATTTAGAGAGTAATAAACTGAGCACATAGCAACACAATAGGAATAGATGGGTTATAAATGGCAGTATTTGGGCATACTCCACATTTTCACTGGGCTGGGGTCCTGTGGAAAGTGTACATATGCATCATTGAAAAGGGACCTCTAATCCATGCAAGTGCAAGAAGAAGTGGAACCCAACCCTTGCAGCCACCTAAATTTTGGGTTGTGACACACAAATAAGGAAAATTAATTTTTCTACCATGCTGATAATCTCATGTGTAGGAGAAAAGGATCTACTGCCTGCAGAGGCTCTACTGCCAAACAAGCTGCTAGCTGCTATGGCATCTAGTCCTCATGCAAAAGACAGCTTGAATATATCTGGGAAAAGCAAAGCCACAGATTTAACAGTCACTGGTTATTCAAGGCACAATATGACATTTACAAGATTCAGGTTTATTCTAATTGTTGCACTCCTGTAGGACTGATTGCAGGTAATAATCAGGGTTTGGCATTCAGGAGAGAGGATGCTTAGTGACAGAACCTACAGTTTGTAGGTACAAGAGGAGGTGACTTGGCCCTCATCAGCTGCTTGTCTTCCTACATATTCTGGGTTTGTGGCTGTGCACAAAGCCCTGCAGACTCCCAGGTTTCTTAGACCAGAGAAATGAAACAGCTGGCAAGAGCAAGCAAGAAAGTGAAGAGTGGAAAGCATTTTCAAGGAGTTCTTGATTGGTCTTACAAGCGCCATGCAGAAAAGCCTCAGATAGTTTCATATGCACTATCTGGAGAACTGCTGTGGTTTAAAACCATCCAGCAACTAAGCCACATACATCCACTCATTCCTCCTCCATGGGATAAGGGAGAGAGTTGGAAGGGTAAAACTGGGGGAACTCATGGACTGAGATATCTGCAAAGCAAAATCCCCATGTGCAAGCAAAGACAAACAAGGTGTTCATTCACCACTCCCCAGGAGCAGCCAAGAGTTCAGCCACCCCCAGGAAAACATGGAACCATCACACATAATGGTGACTTGGGAAGACAAATGGCATTGCTCTGAATATGTCACCCCCTCTCCCTGCCTTCCACCCGTCCATCCGTCCATCCTGGGACTGACTAGGAGCTGATCTCAACAAGGTCTCTTGAGAAACAAGTTCAAACACTTTAGGAATGGCTCTCTGTCAGACTCTAATTGCTGACTCTAGTAATCATCAGCTGATGAGATCTGAAATTTGGATGAAGGAACAGCTTAAGCAAGTGAGTATTGCAACAACAAAAATAGAGAATTCACATACGAACATTATTTTTCGCAAGAGTGAATCTAAGCTCTTACTCTGCCAGTACCATGCAACAGCACTAGTTATTTTCAGAAGTGGGGTTGGAGGTAGTTGTACTCCACAGAGGGCTTTGCTCCAACATAGCAAGGTGCAAAGGATTCAATTTTAGTCTGAGCCAAGATGACCTACAGAGCCAGATCTTTGTGCCTGGTTTTGATGTTGCTGGCTTCATTCATGGGTACGTGCACAGGGAAGTTGTGCGAGCCTGCTAATGCATTTGCACATTTGGAAGGCAGCAGTGCAAAACCACACTTGAGTCACAGCTGAACACACTTGATGGAGGAGACATTGATATATTTCACTATATTTAGATCAGCCTAGATCTTCTGAAAAAGCAAAAACAGCAAAAAGGAAGGAGGACTGAGAAGGCATTTTCTTTCATAAGGCTGTTAAAGAGTAATGAAATGAAAAGGGCAAAGAAAATATTAACACTTTGCACCTGGCTGCATTCATGTGTATCCATTTTATTTAGAATTGGAAATCTCCTAAACTTGGCAAAGTAATGCAAAACTCAACAGAATGCCTGCAGTTCCAGCCTGGCTTGTATCTGTTGG
Organism: Certhia americana; assembly: GCA_018697195.1. Lineage (NCBI taxonomy): Eukaryota > Metazoa > Chordata > Aves > Passeriformes > Certhiidae > Certhia > Certhia americana. Next base: position 132,889,600 of record CM031858.1, on the reverse strand, counting down.
AATAATTTGTTGAAATAATGTCTCAGGGTCTGTCTTGAGGACATTCTGGGGTGCTAGAGGTTATATCCTTACTGCTTTCTGGGTAAAGGGGAGTGATTTAAGGCCTGGACTAGAACTAGGCTCCTTTATAGAGAAATAGAAATGTCAATCCAGTTTTGAAGTTCACCCCCAAAGGGGATCTGGAAACAAATTTCTGAAAGAAGCAAAGCAATGTTTTATGGGTCTCTTCCACCTTCAAGAATGCTGAATACTTCTCATACCTTTAATCAAAAGTAAACCATGAGAGTAAAGAAAGGAGATTTACTCAGCCAAGCAATCAGAGGCCAGGGATGCAATGCAGCACCTCCAGTGTCACTCTCTACTGGGGCTACAATGGCATGTGCAGAGTGCTCAGAACAGGTCAGACCTGCAGGGTCCCCCTTACAGCCTCTGAGCTGCTCCTCTGATGAACACCTTTCCCTCCCCACCCTGCCACCCAGCTCCATCCTCCAGAAGTGGAGTCTCACTCCAAAATCCCTACAAGAAAGCCCAACAAGGCTGCCATTCTTGCATTTCTTTCAAGTTGCCAGCGGTGCCTAGGCATTGAGGCAGGAGTGCCTTCTGCTATATCCTCAGCTGGCTGGGGCTTCATTTAGCAAAATCATGACCTGGAACTGCAAACAGCAATTCTCAGACAGATCGTGGGGCCTTCAGCTTCAGAAGCAGTACAAGATATAAGTGTTAATTTGTGGTTAAGGCATATTTATCTGGAACAGCACTGAAGGGTGTCTTGGCCTTTCCTGTAGCACAGCACTGAACTGCCAAAATAAAGAGACATTAGAAGTTAATAAAAAGTTCTGAAACACGTTCATTAAAATACTTGGAAAACTTTGCAGTTTGGCTTCATACCATAGAGCGAGTATGTGAGAACTTGACTGGGCTTGCCTGCCTCCCTAGCAGACTGTCTTGACTTAATACTTATAAAAATATCACCTGGCGCCTGATGCCGTGTTAAAAAGCCCCTACCCTGTCAGGTACTGTTGTAATTTGCCCTGGAAATGCATCTGAAGCAAAGGAATGCATGAGCACAACTTCAGAGCTCAAACAGGGAAAATACTAGTTGTTACATAAATCAGTGCATACAGATGGCATTTTGTTTATTTTAACCATCAACCCAAAGTTTCAGGGGCTGGCAATTGTGCCACCCGCTCTGGTTTATCCTGCCTCTGGATGGACGGATGTTGCAGCTAGTGCTCCCAGAGCAGACTCTATGGATACTGCATTTTCAGGTGCCATATCTGGAACCATTTCAAGGAAAATCTAGCCCTGTATTTGACCTCATTGCTCTGTTTACTCACCACACTAATTAGGTTGTGCAGAGGGAAGGCCAACAAGACAGGTAGGATGGACTATTTGCATAGCTGCAAGCGGCTTCTATCTGATGGAGTGGAGTGGATTGAACTATAGGTGGACTGTGGGTCAAGAGGTTGTTTGAGTTTCACATTCACAGATGCCCTCTCCACAACCAGTTCTTTTGCCAGCCATTCCACAGAACTCTGTGTTGCTGCTCGGTCATGAACTGGGAGCTGGATTCAAGCTCCCAGGGATCAGGATCGCTGTGGTTCTGCGTCCATGTGGCACCCTGGGACAAGCCCTACTGTACACTTTAGTGAAAGTGCCCATTGTCCATCTCAGCATATGACCTGCCTGAAAGCCTGAGCCTTGGCAAAACTTTGTCAAAAGATGAAGCCATCTTTGATCTAGTATTTACTTTTAGGGTAAAAATTAAAAGATATATGAAGCACAAGCTTGGGATTCTTTGCCTAGTCCTTGATCCTCTTACCCCACCAATTTATCTGGCTTGTCAAGCCTCTGGCTAACATTCCACTACCACATTTGGGATTATCCTGCTTCATAGTGTTTATTCTGCCTCTTTCAAAATGCAATGACTACCTTGAGACCAAGACACAGTCTTGAATTTTCCCACCTATTGTAGCATCCATGAGTCCAAGGTGTTGGATTTGGTGGCTTTTGGCCTTTTCCCTAGATGAGCTCTCAGAGTTTTCAGGTACAACAAAAGCAGCCTCATGGGGTTTTTTTAAGGTAGGACATATTTTATCGAGGAAGGTAACTAGTTAGCACTTTTGCTTTTGCCTAGGCAGAAGTGTATAATTATGCAGCACTTCTTCAGCAGTGGATTACTGTTCCCAGACGTGCTTCCTTTGGGAGCCCGCTGTAGATTTGAGCTGCATGTCTCCCACCTTGCAAAATCCCAAGGTGGGGCTATGTGGAGACACAGGACAAGTTCAGAACAGGCAGTGTGTGGAGGTCACTGGGACCCACACAGCACCACGTGTAAGGAAGACAGGAGAAAGGATTTTCAGCCTTCCTACCCACATTCTCTGCTCAAAATTACTTCTGCTTGAAGAGCATCACACAGCCAGCATCTTGCTTAGTTTGGGTGACAGAATCCAAAATCTCAGTGGAGGAATCAGACATTAGCATCCCTGAATGGCAACCACAGCTCTTGGCACAGCCCTGCCTGTAAACACCACCAGAGCCCTCTGCACCCTGGAGCACAGAGTATCAAGTACGAACTGTTCACAAGGACCTCAATTCCTGGCAAGAGCAGCACCCAGCTTCTCCAGATCCATTCACCTGTCTCTTTGCTTCACAGGAAGCTCACTGAAAGACTTCCTGATAGGAAAAGATCATGGTTGAAGGGATGGAAAGGAGCCCACACAGTGGAAGGTATGCACAACTCTTCCTTCTACAACTTCTCTATTATCAATAAAGAACAAAGAAAGAGCAGATGTATATCTGATGTGTTTACATGAAAGCTGCAGTATTTACTGATGCTTTTAAGATCATATTTTACTTCAGTCAAGAATAAAAAAAAAGTAGAGGATATCTTGCAGTTAGTTAGCTAAACCTCTTTTCCTGAGCCTCTATTGGGTAACACAGATACTCACAATAAAATTTATCTGGGAGACAGTTCAAGGAATTGGCAAGAAAGCCTAAAATCCACTAACTCAAGGTCACTCATCCACTCAAGGAGTCCAGGCTGACTGAGAAATGGCCATAAATGATCACATTTGACACTGATTCAGAGGCTTGTGTAAAACATGAGTGAGTCTGTAGAGATGTTCCTGTGGGAAGAGCATCGTCTCACACTGCCAAGCTACAGAGGCTTCTATAAAGAGGCCCAAACTCCTCTGGGCACAGAAAGATAATTTTCCACCTAATCCCAGGGAGTTCTAATCAAAGCATGTAAATACACATTTGTGTGGACAAATCTGTCACCTAAACCCATTCTGACTGAGCTATAAATCCAGGAAACTGCAGTCTGGAAACAGCCAAGACACACCCTGGGTACTCCTGCCATCACACCAAGTCCTGGCAGGGGATGGTACCTCTTGTCATCCTAGTAGCTTTCTGGGATCTATGTGAGCATCATCACTATGATATCCCAATATGTCCCAGTGACCAGCGAGACAGGGAATGTTAAAAATAAAGACAGCTAAAGTGAACGGCTTGTTTTCTTGATGATCCATGGTTCAGATAAAAAAATCTTTGGTCTCTTGAATGGAAATGTAATGTTTTATGCACCAAAAGCACCCTTCCTAGCAAATTTACTCTCAGGCTTAGTAGTTAAAGCTCCTCACCTGCTTTCTGGGGTGTCAAGAAAACACACAGATGACCAAGTTGTTTCCAGTCAGCTCTGAGGTCTATAGCCTTGGTCAGTGCAAGATACAGTGTAATAACTAAATGGTTCAGTTCTGCTCCAATAGTTGTCCCGTTATGGTGCTACTTGAAGCTTGCATGGAAAAATTAGGAGAAAAAGCAGAGTTCCCTTTTGTCCTTTAGAATGGTCTGAAGCCATTTTGCGGTGTTCCATCCCTGCTATCATTCTACATTCTCTCTCTCTCTCTCTCTCTCTCTCTATATATATATATATATATACACACACACTATAGTCCACCATATATAAAAACTGATGTAATGTGAGCTAGAGCAAAGCCTATTGGGAGTTACTAATACAAAAAAAGAAACCTCCTACTCTAAATGAAACTGCAAATGCTGTGCATGTGCTAAGACCTGTGTGAGAGAGACTGCTTGTAAATATTCTTTGCAGTCTGCGTAGGAGTTGTGTAGAGGCAGCCTGAAGACCTCCAGCAGGAGAAAAATGAGATAAATGGACATTTATTTGGCTGAGCATCTGGGGAGAAGGGTTTTAATATGTGCTAGAAGAAAAATAGAGATTGCAGTTACCAAGCTGTGTCATGATGGACTTAAAGGTCTGAGCTGCCTTGTACAGTTGCTATGTCATGGAGGAGGGTTTCAGAAAGGTGAGAAATAGCCTCTCACCGTATCTTTTCTCCCTTCGCTCGGCAGCTTTCTGTGTTTCTTAGCTAAAATCTCATAGAAAGGTGTCGCAAATTTCCTGTGCGCCTCAAACTTCCATTACACGGCAATGCCCTTCCCAGCTGAAAGACTCGGTATTGGGAAAACGCTTTAGCTCTGCGAAGCACATTGCCGCGTTGTGCCCATTGCGGGGCTGCTCTCCGGCTGTGCGCGCCCCCGATGCCCGAGCGCGATGCGCGGCGCGCCCCCGCGGCTGCTCCGCGCTCCCTCCCGCCCAGCTCCGCTCCCTGCCGCGCCGACAGCCGCTGCCTCCGAGGCACAGAATCCTTCTGCCATGCCGCAGGCACTCTCAATTTTCTACTTATCTGCAGCTTACACTTCCAGACAGGAAGCCGAAGTGTTACCAAGCAAGAAAAGGATTAGGAAAAAAAAGTTATTGGTCTTCATTTTTCCAAACTTAAGTAAATGTGAGCAATTTTTTAATTTTTTATGGAAAGGAGGCTTCTTCCCTTCCTTCTTTTTCCTTTCCACCAGTATCAGACCCTCTGGTTTCCAATGCCTTCCCAGAGCCAGAAAACATGTGCTTTTCTATGTATTTTTTAAAAGAGTAAAGCCACTGTTCAAGAATCCAATTAAACAATTTTCTTTAAAAAAAAAAAAAAACATACAAAATCCAACACGTAGGATAAAACAGATCAAATTAAAAGCTGCATATTTCACAAGTGATAGCTAACCAAAAATAGAACTATTAAGGAGAAATTTCAGACATCTCTAAACCCTTCTCACAAAACCATGGACCAATAGAAGACTCATCTATATTAGAATAAGGATCAAGAATAAGCTATTTAAATCTATTACATGGGTTTATTTCATTAATTGTAGAAGCTTCATAGCTCCAAAAATCTGACAGCTCGTGAACATAAAATATGAGCTCATCTCAAAGAGACAAGTGTCTGGTTACATTTCATCTTTGTTTCAGCACAGCATAGAGGGGGCTGGGAGCTCACAGCAGTGTGCCTGGCAGCTGGACCAGAGCAATGGGAATATTCCCATTTACGTGGAAGGAATTGGAAAAACTGATGTCAGTTCTGGGAAAAAAAAAAACCCAAAGCCCTCTACTTTGGGCATGCTACAAGTTGTCAATTTACAGCTGTAGCCAGTTATGCTGAGCCAATTAAATTGCCAAGTATGTGCAGCCTAAGAAGGCTCCTTATGTAAAACAATGCAGCATTTTTTGTTGCTGGTATAATCACGTGTCACAGGAATCTTGAATGTGACAAGCTGACTTGAAAACTAGGTCTTACTAATACCCACAAGAATACAGTCATGCAGGATTTCCCCCACAACAACAGGCCCTCCTACCCTGCCTGGTCTTTGGACACTGATTTCCGTCACTCTTCTGGATGTGATAGGTCATGGGCTGCCCAATGTCATGGCAAAGGAAGCACAGGAATGTCCTCCTGGGCATTATGGACATACTAATGTCCATAATTTAACTTCAACAGTATCCAGAAGGGGAAGCATAATCATCTTTGAAATTATAATGTCCTATAAACTAAAATTAGTACATCTGCATTTGAACCAAGACACCTAGGTCTTTCAGGCCAGGCTGGATGGGGCTTTGAACAAGCTGATCTAGTGAAAGACGATCCTGCCTATGGCACAGGAGTTTGAATCTTTAGAGGCTTTTAGATCTTTAGAGGTTTTGATTTTTAGAGGCTCCTTTGATCCAAACCATTCTGTGATTTGATGATCCCATGATCTCTTCTCCACTTCTGAACTCATTTTAGATACCTATACCTATAAATACATATCCATTCACACGTATGTGCACAAAGATATGTGCATTCGCTGGCCAAAATGAGACTTCAGAAGTACTGGCACGAGCATGTGCAAGTATTGATATAAAAAAATATACTGCATGTTCTTTTTCTTATTTCTTCAAGACAGTGTAACTGCTGGTCTGGCATCCCAGCATCTACTGGGCCATTCTCAGCCTTGCACACAAACACACACATATGGGTCTACGTACCCAGGAAACAGCACTGCCTGAAGACTGGATAGGATTTATAAACCAGTTAGGAATTGCATCACTTCCTCCTTGCTGTTGTGATACTAAGTTTGGTGGTTCAGTAAGGTGTTCCTTACTGGTGTTTCAGTAAGGAAGAAATATTTCTCAAATTCATGCAAGGACAGCTGTAAGCTTTGATTGATTGATTGATTGAAATCTCACGTAATCTGAAATAACATCAACTCACAAAGAACTGGAAGAAGTATAGCAGGTTGGTTCCTCTGCCCACTGTAAGTTACCATAGGCAAACATGTAATATAAACATAAAAGAATCTATTTAAAGCATGTCAGGCTGCTTACCCCCCACCATTAGAAAGCAAGCCTATAGGGCACTACATCTGCTAATCTGGTGCCTGGAGTCATCTGTGGACAGCTCTGTCTTTTACCTTTGGTCTTATCTCACCTCTGTCCAAACTATGAAATATCTAGACCCTTTGCTGGGCAGCAGTCACATCCCCTTCACCTCATCCTACCAGCTGAAACAAATCTGACACTTGACTCTCCTCTCATAACATAGGCTTTTCTATCCCCTGCTTGTTTGTGATGCTCTTCCCTGCACCTTAAAAAAAATCCCTTGGGAAAGCAGGTAAACACAGTTTTCCAGCTGCCATTCAAAAGAGCCCTGAACCAGGGCACTAAACCCAGCCTTGCTTTGCTGGTCAGCCTTACGTGCCACACACACTGGAACGATGATTCCTGTGTATCCATGGCTCACAGTCCTGCTGTGACTGACTAATGCAGCATGATGCAGCTCATGCACCAGCTCCAGTGGGACACACTCCCATCCAGCCAGTCATCTCCTTCCCTGGAAAATGGCTGTATTCACAGTAAGTGGTGTCCAAGAGATGAACATCTTCACCCTTACAGCAGCCAGCCCAGAGCCCATAGCTACTGCCATATTTCTGTTACCAGCATGTTACTGGTATGTTACTGCCTCCTTTTCACTTGTGGTCACACAGTTGTGAATAAAGCATCAAATAAAATCCATTCCAAGTGCAGTCCTGGAAGTATTTCACCAGCATTTGTTTCTGGCATGTTTGTTCTCATTCAGTCACAACCCACCATTATCTTCCTATTTATCAGTGCTTTCCTTATATTAAAATTCATGGTTTTCCAATATAAATAATAATAAAAAAGTTATTTGGTTATATATTGTTATTATAAACAATTAAAAAAAAGTTATTTGGTTTATTTCAACATCTTAGTGCAGATTGTATATGCCTTGCCTGAAAAGGCCAGCTATCTTATAAAAAAAATCACAATGTTAATTTGGCATGATCTATTTTGAGCAAATTCATATTGTATTTCATCCCATTTTCAGTTACCTCCTGTTTCTTTCCTTCAGCAGTCTTTATGTCCAGCTGATTCATGTACCTAATGCATGAGCAGGAGGGGAAAAGAGAGAAAAACTTGGTGCCAAATTTCCCTCTGTTTCCCCACTCTGCTCTGTATCTGTGACACTGCAGTCACTGAAGTCTACGGAGCAACAGCCTAACAAAGGAAGGAACAAAACAAGGAGTAAAGTCATAAGCTCACCCACGAAGCTCTCCTATGGAGCATGAACTGTGAATCCTTCCTGACAGAACCTGTCGCCTCATGAAACTCAGAGCCCAAAGGGCTTAGTCAAATATCTTAGATAGAGATGCAATTATTAAAAGACAATTATTAAAAGAGAATTAAAAGGATTATCTTTCTTCATACTCCATAAACTGTTCTCTAGCTGTGCTAGAAGGACAAGAACTCCTTGGCTGAAGAGCTCTTGATCAGGTGCACACCATAAATTTAACAACATAATCTTGTACAGTTTGGCCACCATCCAGAGTAGATACCACTACAGATGAAGAACTGCTCTTCTGCACCAGGACCATGACTGCATCTTCAGCTTCCACAGTGCCTCTCCATTGCAGACACAGCATTTCTGGGGAACCTAGTGATATGTGGATAGTTTGCTTTCCACACGCTGCATTTGGAAGCAGACAGCATGGCAAAGCTCTTGCCTATGCTCTGTGCCAAACAAGAACACACCTGGCTGGAATAGGTGCTGGGTTTGGTAAGCAGGGAACTTGTTAAAAGGATATCAATCAGGGCAGCTAGACAGGTAAGCTGCAGACAGAGCAAGGTTTAAGTCTCTGTAGCTCCCTGGGAGTGGCTTTGGGAGACTGCACCTGGCAGGTGCATCACACGAGTGGCCAGCACTGCAGAGCAGCACAGCAGGGCACCAGAGAGGCCCTCCTTGCCCTGCCCCCTGGGCACACAGGCATTTGTCACAGCAGCAGCACAGGAAACTGCCAAGATGGCAGGTGCCAGTGGCTGGCTCATCATCAGCTTCCACTGTCTGGAGAAGCCTGGGTGCTTCAGGAAGGTGTGCAGCCCAGACAGGCAAAGCCTGTATACCCCTCCAGCTGGGTAGCAGTATGGGGGTCAGCTACTGTCATCACTTATGTTCCCAACTGGCACAAAAATGAAGAGGTGGGCTCAGCCTGCCAGCTATGGAGAAGGCAACTACAGTCTTGCCAAGCATGTCCCACCCCAGGTTTTCCTGTGCATGCAGCCACTCAGGGAAGCACTGCTGTGCAAAGCTTTGTGTGCAGCCAGCCAAGCATCGAGCACTGCCTCAGGCACCTGCCCCTCACTGTGGTGCCTTCCTCGCTGCACATTCATGCACACCCAGCTCTTCCACCACAGCAATTTAGAGAAACAGCAATGGGTCTGCTGCCAGACACCTCCTGGCTGCTACTGGGGCAAGGTACACCCCAGGAATCAGACCCCCAGGAGCAGTGCAGTGGCATCCTTTCACCCCACAAGCTGTACAATTCTTAGCTTCAGCTATGTCTGTGTTCTGCAGATAATGCCCAGGAAGGCATCCTCAGGGGCCTACAGCAGAACACAACATGCCTGGGAAGGGCAGTTTAAGACTGATTAGTCCTTCAAAACTATTCCACATGTATTAATAAAGCTGCTGTTTCCTAAACTGACAGGATTTTCTATGAGTGCAAACCCTTCCAACGTTCAGCAAACATCAACCATAACAGAAACAGATGACAGATTATTCATGTATAATTGCTATGTTGAATGGAACATAATTTATGCAGTTAAAAAAACCCCCAAACCCCCAAAAACAAAACAAAAAAACAAAACAAAACAAACAAACAAACAAAAAAAAAACAAAACAGAAAAAAGTCCAGTGGTAGAAACAATAACAGCATGAAGCTGAGGCAGTAGAGATTTAGGTTAGATATCAGGAAAAGGTTTTTCACCCAGAGGATAACTGAAACAGTCTCTTCAGAGAAGTCATCACATTACCAAGCCTATCAGAGTTCAAGATGCATTTGGACAACACTCCCAGCCACATGGTGTCATTCTTGGGGTGTCATTCTTGGGTGCAGGGCCAGGAGTTGGACTTGATGATCTTTGTGGGTGCCTTCCAACTCAGCAGATTCTATGATTCTAAATAAAAAAAAATAATTCTCACTTCATCTCATTATGAGCTTGAATTTTACATCTGACTATCACAAAATAGAATAGAACCTTTTAGCACTTTTGATACTGTAAAATCTATAAAACCCTTTATTTAGAAAGAAAAAAACATATTGAGAAGAGAGTATTTTCCTTCCTGCTGTGAAATTAATGTACTAGCTCCCTCATGGCCAAGTGGGAGAAAAATATAAAAGTGATTTTTCCTAAATACTGATTTCTCTGTTGCACTTTGTTAAGTAGAGCTGATACATCACTCCTGGTGCTCTCTTTAGATAATGTCAAGCAATAATGAGGCAGAAAATGCAGTCTTCAAATCAGGCAGGACAATAATACTATAATAAAATAATAGTCTCTGAGTTTCTTTAACAACATTTATTGTTAAACAACTGCACTAAAATCCACCTCAGCTTACCAGGTTTTAAATGAAACAACGAACAGTCCCAAAACTGTTGACATTTTGACTATGACTTTTAAAACACATTCATCTCTATAAAGGTTAGCCTAAAATATCTTGAGAGCTCTCTCACTTTCTTTCAATTTATTCAAGTCCCTCAGCAACCAGGCCATAGTTGCTCCATATAAACTATGCTTCCTAAGTGCTAGATTTGAAGAGGATCTTGCCTCAGAATACACCACATATGGTGGCAAGGGACAGCTCTTGTTTTCCTCGACATTTTCGCAGCTTGGCATTTCAGAAAAAAAAGAGCTCGTTAAACAGCTAGTTAATATGCTGGGAATGACCTTGCAAAGAGAAAACAGCATGAGAATAAAGTTCTCATGAAACACATACTTATTTATGTCAGCTTGGATAGACTGAAAAAGGATGGAAAATGGTGCCGAGTGTCCAAAGTTCCAATCCACCTGCCTCTGACTTTGCCCAAGCAAGCTGTCAAGCTGCCTTCCTGTACAAGAAAGAGTTTTACGACCAGCCAGATATTACATATTTCTGTGCTTTTCAGGAAGGCTGATGCCCCATGAAGGCCAGCCTGGAGGCTAGGCTCCAACTATGGCCATCATTCCAGTTGGTGATCTCCAGTCCATGCTGATCACAGCAACAGGAGTTTCTTTCTCCCAGTACAGAGTTTGGTGCCAAGGAATGTACCATGTTTCAATTTTAAAAGATTGAGAAACAGAACCCAGCACGTGGAGAAAAAGTCTTTGGAGAAGATATGTTTGTGGTCTGAGACCAATGAGATCCCTCTGCCTTGCTACCACTGTTCAAGTGGAGAACATGCCCTTAACCAGAATATATTCTCTCCCTGAGGACTTACAGATGAAATCTTCAGGGACCAGATTCTCAGGTGGTATAAATTGGCATAATTTCATTAACTGACCCTAATCTCTGGTTGCTGCAAGCTGCATTTGGAATACTTCTTTTCCTACACTTTTCTATCTGACCATCATTATATTATGGTAACCATAGAACAGTGTTCTTTCCCTAGACAGAATCTGACCACAAAACAAAGTTGTCAGAAGCCTCAGGAAATCAATTGGTCCATCATCTACTCTGCAGCAGGATTAGCTGTAAACTTGTTCTGTATCTTCATATACCATAGCCGATGGATATTCCCAGGAATTTTGGGTTTAATGGCTGGGTAATTTCATTCATAGCAAGACAAAAAGGAGAGGGAATATGAGCCTTTACAGGTGCAGAGCAGATTTAGAGGCAGCTGCTTGCCAAGATCCGACCTTGATATTGGAGTGGGATTGGGATGGGAAATAGCAAGGAGCTCAAACTGCACACTGGGGTCCACCAGAAGCACTTTTTTTGTGTTTGTATAGGCAAGTGTAGCAAACTGGCTCTGGCTGCTGCTGTCAGCGATATTCTGAAAGCTTGGAAGAAGTAGAAGATACTTTGTGTGGTTGGGCCAAGGGATTATTTGGGTTCAACTGATGTGCATGGACTAAGGACTCAACAGTACTCTGAAGAGGTGGGAAGTTAATGATCATTCTCCTTCTGCATGCTCTAAGTGGACTGATACTCCAGCTATCACACAACTGGTCTTAGCTCTCTCCAGACCAATGGTTTTTTTTATCTTTAATGTTTTTTTTATCTGTGGCACTGCGTTCCTGATGGATTCATGCAATGATTTATCAGGCCCAAAACTAGCCACAAGTAACAGACTGAGATCTATAAAAGATCATTTCTTAAGTAAAACCAATGAAACTGAATTACTGAATGCAAAAGTCTTCCAGGGAGAGTGTTTCCATGCAGAAGAAAATAATTGTTATTTTTCATTTGTTCTACCAACATTTTATCTTATGCTCAGCTGTTAGTTTGAAAACCTAAACCAATATCAAGACACCAGACCGAGTGTCCTGACTTTGCAGTAACACTCCCACAGCAGAAAAACAGAATCTAGTTCTGTTTTTCAGTCTGAAATCAGTCAGTCTGTAGTGCTGACTGCATTGATAACTGAAAAAAAGAGAAGTCCTTCTTCCCAGTAGAACCACTACCATATGATTCTTAATTTACTTGAAGTTTAGCAAATTATCCTCCAGTAATTACTACCCTAATCTAATCTGTCTTGCATTTTAACATCCAATTAAAAAGACATATACCACAATAATTATAAAAAATCAACCAACCTGCAGCAGCACCAAACACATAAACACGTCCACAAACCTGAATGGGGAATAACAAATGACAGAAGTTCTCAAGAAGATGATGTTATCTGTCATTTTTCTTGCAGCCTCCATGTAACTTAAATCAGAGTAGAGTATGCATGGATTTTCTCCAACACATACAAAGACACAAGTCATAACCAAAAAGATTTCAGTCAAATTTTTCTAGAGGATCCGCAGGGAGATGGTATCATGTGTTTTTAACTGCTCTAAAGGCTTGGTACAGATATTTCAGTGGAAGTGCTGTCCTTCAGGATTTCTTCAGGCCAAAGCTGGACACAGCAAGCTGAGGCTTACTGAGGTCCAGGACCTAGGCATTTGTAGAAGCATATCCATGCTTGTGTGTGAAAGAAGAAAGCAAATAAAGCCACAAAACAATACAATGCATCAAGACATCAATTATTTTTTCCAGCAATTACACAAAGTATACACCTTTAATTAAAATTAAATTATAATAGCTCTAGACGTCTGACCCAAGTCAGGAAAGACAGTTATCAGCTTCCCAAGGGGCAATGTCAGACAGCGGGTTTCTGTTCTCCAGGGGGTCAGTTGTAAGACGATCTCCACTGAACCACCACTATGTGTTATTGGGAAAGCAGCATCTTCCTCGCATGGTGCTGTGGAAATGCAACAAGAATTATAAAAAAGACCAGGATTCAACTAGAGGCTCCTGTTCCTTTAAGGAGGGTGTTGCAGTGATCCCATGCACTGAGCTAGGATTACAAGGCACAGCCTGAGATCCTGACCCTCTCTTCTTCACTGCACTTCTGTGCCTTCTTGAAGTTCACAGTCTTCTCCCTAAGGAGATACTTGGCTGAGCTGAGTATTACTTTTCCCCTAAAGGAAACCAAAGGAGAAGGCAGAGGTGACTGGCACCCCATTACACAATAATTTAGTGACTGGTGAGCACTTGCCCAAAAAGTGGAAGGCTACATCTCAGTTTTCCCTCCTCAGCATGATCATAATCCAGGCTTTCCTCTGCCCACTTATATATACCCTCAGGCATTTTCTCTCTTCCTGCTCCAGATCTGCCTTCCTGTCTGGGCCCAGTGCAGGTGGTTAGAGAATACAAATTGTAATGAAAGCTATGGGTTTGAATGCCTTCATGATGGAACAAGTATTGGATCCAGGTGCTTCCCAACCCTAACCAAGAATGTCACCTATTTCACTTGAGTGGCAAGCAGGAGTGCCACCAGTAAAGGCTACATCCTAATTATGGCAGCTTCAGTGCTTTGTGGTGATCTCAGAGACGTGTGTAGGGGCAAAATCAGGCTGTAAAATGGTGGACTTCAGGTTTTTTCATGCTAAAAGTCTAGATGCTGAGGGAGTTTACGTGTGCCTACTTTCTTGGTGCAATTCCTATGTTTCCTGGATGTCTAGGAAATACAGGTACTTACAGAATCACAGAATATACTGAGTTGGAAGGGACCCAAAAAGATCAAGTCCAACTCATCAGTGAATGGCCCAAACAGGTATCAAACCCACAGACTTTGTGTTAATAGCACCAGGAGCTAATAGAGATAGACTATGTTGAAGAGAATGCCTTTTCAATTGCTTTCTGGAGGTAAGGCACTTATATTTCACCAAAATTCAATTTCAAGCACCCCGGCTTTCACTGAAAATTGCTAGTAAAACAGATACCCAAGAGTTTCATGTCATAATAGCAAAAGATAGCCTTGCTTTATTGGGATAGGAATTAGAAATGGCATTAAGTGTAATTTTAAATGAACCCAAGCTAAATATGAGAAGATAAATATTGTCATTCTGCCAGGGTGCTTCAAATCATGTGTTATATGCCTGGTTTTAAGAATTGGACCTCAGGTATTAAAGACAAAGGTATCTACTGCCTCAGGAGAGTTCAGCAAATCCCTTTTTCTAAAAGATGTAATAACCTAATTTAACCTTGGTGTAATTCTGCTGCTTTCAATCCCAAGAGTTCATTTTGTTTGCTGTGTGTTTCCAAGTTGGGAAAAGACTCAGGAAACTATATGAAAAATGCCTTTCTGTGTCACAGCACCTCTCATACAAGATCTGTAACATATTTGGTGTACTGTGGACCAGGGAACTGGTATCGTTCAAGGGATCTCCTAAGATTAAGCCTTAAAACATTCTGCGTGACCTTGGGAAAAGTACTTCATTTTTCTCTGGCTAGGTCTATTGTATAAATTAAACCCTGCCAGGGGGATGTTCCAGGGCATTGGAATTCAATCCTGTATAAACTGTTGACATAATCCTTGGCATCAGTTTCGCTGAAGCCAACTGGCAGTGTCCCAGAAAATTCCCCACACAGCTCAAGTCAGCACAACCCAAGGCAATCCCCAGCAGATGTGAAGAAGGCCAGCCCTTCCACTTTGGAGGGAAACTCAGGGAACACAGCGTCTGTGCTCAACAGTGAGCCTGGACATGTTTTGTTGATGAGCACAAACACATCTGATCCACCTAAAATGGGGAAAATGTATTGTTTCCTTTATAAAGACCTGTGTGATTTAAGCGTGCAGCTACCATTATAATATTGCATACATATGGCTGGACTCCCCATAAGATTATTTGAAAGCACTTGTAAATGAACTGTCTTTTCCCTCTCTGAGTACCAGGGAACAGCTGCCAGAAAATACATCCTATAGGAAATTCATACTCACACTTACAGGTAATGCCTGCCAGAAAAAAATAAGAGAGTCGCATGGTGGCCCATGGGGCAAGATTTCTAATTTCCTGCTTTGTAGGTGCCGAAGAAAAGATGTTTATGCATTGCTCTCCTCCCTGTGAGAGAGCAGGGTGGCCTTGTCCATCGCCAGAGGTCCTTTGCTTTAGCTGATACTCTCTTTTCCACCTGGCAATCTTGCCATGGCCATAGGAGCCATCTGTGCTTGCATGATGGATGCACTTTCAGCACTGCAACAGTTTTGAGCCAACCATCCTCTCTTCCAAAAAAGCTCAATTGAAGAGCAGTTGGTGATGCTGCAGATCTGCTCTAAAGGCCGGTAAGCAATAACCCGCAATTAATGCAGAGGAGTGGAAAGGAGGTAGAAGCAGAGAGAAAGCCCCCACCTCCTTCTAGAGGCACTGCTTCCCTTCATCCTTGCCAAGTATTCTGGAGCTCTTCACCCTGTTTGAGCCCACCACATGAAAAAATTTTACTTACAGATCCTACTAGATGCACAAACAGTTGGTATCTCCTCCATAGTGCTCTGAACTTCAGTGGGTTAGGAGGTGGGTTCAAAATTCAAGTCATATTTCATCCACCATATTCCAGCCCACAGTGAAAGGCAGTCACTTATGCATGCTGGATGCTGGAGCTTTGTAACAGCTCCTACTGGCATTAATTACCAGCCTCCACATCAAGGGCTACCGTTTTGGCCAAATAGACACACAAATGATTGCCAACACTAAGCCTCTTCTGTTTGCTCATCCTGAAGCAGCAGGCACTGTCACTCTCCCACACTCTCCTGCCAAACAGAATTGAACTGGCTACTACTGATTTAAATTTGTGCAACTTTATATCTAAGTACTCTTTCTAATCAAAAAACACATACATATATTTGATTAGTACTATAGGATAATATGGTGTGCAATACGATACTGATACTTTCAAACAATCCTATTTTGGAAATGGGCCATTTTGAGAATTTTGTTCCCAGCAGCATACACACAATTTCCTTTAGAGTTGTCAGCTTTCACCTCTATACTCACTCTGTGTGCAGATGCATTATAGTCCACAACTGGAACTGTTTTTATTAAATACTTTCTGTGTAAAAACTAACAAAAATCAAACTGATGATAATTATTACAGCAGTTCTTTCTCTAAGATTATGGAAGAAACCAATCTCTGACAAAGGAAGACACTCAACTTGAGTTACTGTCTTGAGCCAGTAAACAGTTGTCTAAGTGTTCACTAGCCCATTTTACAGAGGGGTCGTGTTTGCAAGAGGCTTTCATCCTAAAATCATGCCCTCTCCATAGATGATCCTGTAGCCTTCATCATTTGCTGATCCCTCGTCTCAGTTCTGAATGAACAAAATTATTCTTGCACACTTCGAAGGAACAACTTCCAAAGAAATCTTACAGCTTCATAGAAGACAGAGTGGTTCAGCCAGTGGAAAATTGATGGACTGGTTGTAACAGGACTTATTCCATCACCATACCTCTCTCTCTTCTGATGGCAATATAGAAGTAATTAATGATCCTACAAAAGCCAAGTTTGGCACTAGCTTTGTATAAAAAATGAGGATGCTGTATTGCTCTCGGAAATTTTTAAATTAGATGGATTACCAGCTACTAGGCTACATTTTTAAAATGTTATTTTGGCCGAATGCCCCTGTGGACTGTAATGAATTGTCCAAAACCCTCTTCTCCCCACTACTCCCAAAGCTGAAACTTTCTACAGCATTTGCAAACAGCTGCAATTTTCAGAACGGCAGGAATGCTCTCAAATTTAGCTACATGTTTGGCAACCTCTATCCCAGACATTCACAGGACTCCAGCCATTGCTTCTCCCACCTCGCAAAAAAAATTGCTTTTGACTGACAAAGCTTCAATTTTGACTCAGCCAAACCACAGCACAGGTACATAAAATCCGTGGCCAGTTGGCACTAGCTCAGTCCTGGAGCTGATGGTACCTGCCCTTCAGATTTTCCAAAGGAGAGTAACCCTTGCGTCACACTATTCAATGCCTCTTTTGTTCTGGTTTTAATCCTGTGTCCAGCCATGGGTTTATGTGACTCCTGAACTGCTGTCGGCAGGAAAGATGCCACTCGGTGCCATTTACAAAAGATTCAGCATCTGCAGGATCGAGCTATGAGTCAAAAACCACAATTATGGGAAAGTAAGTTACGCACAGAGCAGCAAAAGCAAACATAACAGAGTAATGGCTATTATGCAGAGAAAAACCAGTGAGATGAAGGCAACTGTGTTGTTCAGAAGAGAGAATGAGAGAATGTAGGTATATAAGCGGAAACTAACTCCGGTTTTATTTAAAAAAAAAAAATATGTGAAACAAAGACGTATTTGGTTTACTACTGAAAAGGAGACACTTGGTCCAAGTCATATTACTTTCATGAGGCAAGAAGATTAAATGGTATCACTTGTTTTTAGTGGACCAGCTGTCGAAGAGGACGGTCCAGGGTGGCTGAATCGGCCCCGGCTGGCTGCTCAGGAGCTCCCGCGCACCCAGGCGCAGCCATTTCCTGGTCCTTTCCGAGGCTCGGCTCCCGGGATCCCTCCCGGCCCCCGCCGAGCTCCGTGAGGCGGAGCGAGCAGCCCGCCTTCGGCGCCATTGCCGCCCCAGGCCCGACGGCGGCGCAACGCCGCCATCTCGCGGCTGCCAGCGTAGTGAAATGGCCCCCGCGGCGGGGAGCGGGGCTGGCTGTGAGGGGCTGCGGGGCAGCGACAGCGAGGGCTCCGCAGGCAGCGGGAGCGGAGGGGCTGGGAGCAATGCAGGGATAAAACCCACGGGATCGGGGCGCCAGAGTGCCTCGTGAGGAAGGGCCGGGCTACGGGCCGCCTGCATCCCGCCTTGAGGAGCGCGCCTCTCGCCTGAGGCGAGCAGGGCAGCTCTTACTTTATACGGATATTGACATCTTCCCGGAAAATTTCATAAGGGAATATAAACTAAATTAAACTAAACTAAACTAAACTAAACTAAACTAAACTAAACATATAAAATGTGTGTGTGTGTGTGTGTGTGTGTGTGTGTGTGTGTGTGTGTGTGTGCTAGGAGGAGGAATTTCAAAACCAGAAAGGCAGATGTACATCTGATGGGAAGAAAGAAGCACTTTCTTGCTCTGCTGGCTCTGTAACGACCAGATGCACTCTGGTGTTATTTCACAGAATCACACAGTCAATTAGACTGGGAAAGGCCTCTGAGATCATCGAGCCCAACCTATCACCAAATCACGACTGTGTCAACTAGACCATGCACTGAGTACCACGTCCAGGCTTTCCTTAAAAGCCTCCAGGGGATGGTGACCCCACCACCTCCCTGGCAGCCCATTTCAGTGCCTGATCACCCTTTCTATGAAGAAATTCCTCCTAACATCCAACCTGGATCTCCCCTGGCAGCTTCAGGTGATGTCCTCTTGTGGTGTCTCTGGTTGCTTGGAAGAAGTGGCCAATCCCCATCTGGCTACAAGCTCCATTCAAGGAGTCCTAGAGCATGATAAGGTCCGCCCTGAGCGTCCTCAGAGCTTGCAGATACCATGTGAGAGAAAGGGCTGCTCCGCCCCATTTCCCTGCCAAACTGCATTGCTTTGAAATTTCTCGTACCATTTGCCTGACTCTGCATGAACTTCAGCTTGAAATTTTCAGCTTAAAAAATAGATGTGCCAGGACTAGAACGAGTTGGGGGTGAAACACTTCTTCTTGCCCATGTTAAAATCACGTACAGTCATTTTTTACCATCAAACCCCACAAATTTGTGCAAACTTGAGTGAGTCCCTACTTTGAGGCATGAATTTGGTAAGGAGCCAGAGGAATGTAACTTTAGGCCAAACTATTAAAATGGTAAAAGGTGTAGAAAATGTTCTTCTCAGTAGGAAATTTTTAGCCTTTGGCAGCTAAAATCCTTGGAGATATATTAAATTCTAGCATAGGACCACCATGTATAAAGCTGACTTTCTCTTCCTGTGCTGCCTTTGGGTGCTGCGGACTGCTGCTGTACGGTTGGATGCCTTGAATCCCTCCATTTGGTGGTTTGTGTGCTTAACTACCCCGTAGTGATGGTTCACAGAAAGTGGCAGCTCAGTGCCATCAGCTCAGGGACTGTCACACCCTCCACTAAGCAGAGGTGGGTGTCATACCATAGATGTTTCAGCTGTGACCTGTGTCACTCACATACCGTGACCCATACAGGTGTGGATATGAGGTCATGTGGTGGGTTGTTTTCCAGTTTGGTCTCTAAAAACCTGGGCAGTTAAACATTCACAGAAGTTAATGTTAAGGTCACAAAGCCACATAAACCACTCCAAAACACGGGGGTTGGCTGTGCAGCCATCATTCCAGCCCTTGTGCATCAGCATTAAAGGAATGTCTGAACCTCAGACTTCTGTCTTTGGCTGGATGGGGTTCAGTCTGGTCCCCCCATATCACAGTGATGGAAGCCCTGGGCATGGAAATATCAGTGCTGTAGCAAGTTCATGTGAAACTGAAAAGACCAAGCCACGGAGTCGTGCAGCTTCGCATTATTGTTCAGTAGCTGAGCATAAGGAGCTCAGGTGCAGCCAGACCGCAGTGCTGCTCTCCCTATGACACGCTTCCTCACGGGCTTGGCAGACTCACGTTCTTCATGGGCATGAACTGGACAAGTAGTTTCATGGTCTCTGAGAGGTCAGATGTTTCTGCATCTAAGTTGGACACTAAGAACCCAGCATTTCTGCTGTTAAAATAAGTGCATCTCCAAAATAAGAGAGATCGCTAATTCATACAAACATGCCTTTTCAGTTTGCAGTGAGCTCTGCTACGAAGACGTTCAGGTTCTATGGGGGAAACCAGCTTTGACCCACCACAAGCACAGAGCAGTACAATCCTAGAAAGGCTGGCCATCGCAGCCCTTCTCTGCCCGCAGTCGGTCGGGCAGCAGCAGGGATTCCCCTCTGCGGAGCCGCCGCCGTTGCTGCCTGCGCGGTCGGAGCCCTCCCCCTGCCGGGGCCCGGCTCCGGCTGCCGGCGCGGCCGCATCCCCGCCCGCCAGCTCCGCGCTCCGCAGGATCACGGCGTTTGTACCCGCATCGCACCGTTTCCGTCTGGCTGCACAGCAGGCACTTCTCTGGAGCACAAATACCCGGCTTGTAGTTGACAGCACGCTGCTTTCCTACACACAGCCGTGCTCTGCTGCCTCCAGTAAAAACTGGGGAGAGACTCAAGCCATTAATTTTGAGGACTTGCGAAAAAATTTGTATCAGAAGAATACTTCTCTTCTACATTTTTTTATATGCAGAATGACGAGTTTGGTCTGTTAGTTTGGGTTTTTTTCAATATATGTTTTTGCTGTAGTTTTGGAATTCATGCAAGATGTATGAATATCAGACATCATTGCTATAGCTCCAGTAGGCTTATAGCTCTGGAGGGTCAGGGACATCCCAGCCTCTGGTTGCCCTGGTTTCTTTCAGTGAAGAGGGAAGGCTGAGGCAATGAGAATTACCAGCTCTTTGTCACTGGAAAGCTCACACTTTTGGGAAGTGACTAAGCTGTGGTTTTGGGGAGACTGCTTTTTATAGATGAACAAGAAGAAAAGAAGGCTCAGTTTGTGTGAAGTTAGAGATCAAAAATCTGAAAATGGTAGCAGAGCTCAGGAAAACCTGTGGATTGTCTGTAAGGGCCAGTAGGGTGGGGAGAAGGCACAGCAAATAGCAGAAACATTGCTTGTGTAGGTTTGACTTCTTGGATTGATTTTTCCCATGAATACAGAAACAATTTCAAACCCTGAAACCCAAGTGTTTAATAAACTGCAGGTCTTCCTTTATTTGATACATATGAGAATATTGCTTGTGTTTCACCACATTAAGTTGACTGCGGGCAGGCAGTCCAAATATGCTTCAGAGGGCACGTAATGAAGGTCTTGATAGTCCTATATCTAGAACAAACCAGAAAATGCTGTCAATTGACCAGTTTCTTTCCAGACAAGTTCATAAAATCATGTTACCATGCAGTTCCCATGACAAATCAGTAACAGGTTGAGGAGAGACCTGTAAGTTTCCATCTTGCCTTCAATAGCACAAAAAATTTCTCTGGGAGCATCTGGTTGGAAGACCATTTCCACTGTAGCCTGAGATTATGTAGACTACAAGGCTTCCACAAGAAACTTCTGCTCCAGGAGGTCCCACAGAACTAAGGAGTGTGAGTCTTTCTGCTTTACTTCAGTTTACATTGATTTTAAAAAGTGCTCATGTTTCTGCCAAGGCTCAGTGGAAGGAAGTCCTGCAGGGCTTTAACCATCAGTTTGAACTGAATTTGTGCTGACTCTTGGACCCACAGGATGTAATTTCTGGTCAGCTGTAGCTTTTCCTTCATGCCAGCACATTAAGTGGTGGCTCTGCATTTCTGAGAACTGTAGGTTATAATTTCTAGTAAAATCAATAATTTCTTTCTACTTACCTACTATTCTACTGTTTTACCAAATGAATCAATAAATGATTGGAGCTCCAATGTCAAGCATTGCTGTACCTTGCCTAGAAGCCTGAACTGGCAGCAGTGAGGAACTTCCACCTGCAGGACTCACCTTACCTTTAACTTCTGTTCTCACCTTTGGCTTGTCCAAGTGTAGTACCCCTGGGGCAGGAGCTGACCTCTGCCTTGTGTTTGTCCCACACCCAAATGATCCTGCTCCTTAAACAACTTCTGATTCTTTAACACATTTTCATAAACCTATGGGAACTTTCAAGTCCTACTGGAGTAAGAGGTGCCACATTGCCAAACAACCTGCAGGCTATTTGGTAGCTAATTTATTGGCATAAAACTTGAGGGTGACCCCGTCTGATCTGAGCCATAGCCTGCTGCTGCATATCAGGAGATATGGGGTGTTCTTTCCAAATTTTTTGATTTCCTGGTTTGGCAGGATTCAGGTTTTTTGATAAAGTTACAAACTCAGTTGACAGGGTAAACCCAAATAAGATCAAAGTATACAGAAATTATAACTGGAAATAAAGGTTGGCAACTCTGAAATAAATACCAGTTTTGACCTCTGATTTTTTAATAAAAGCAAGACATTGAATTCTACTTCTCTTCCCACCAGGGCAGCTAACAAGAACCAGAGCAGCACATAACTCTGACTAGTCATGTACATGCATAGGTAAGAGCCATATACTAAGCTATGTTCATAGCCCAGTGGGATGGAAGCAGCCTTCAGCTGGGGCTTTGGGGTACTACTACCATGTAAATTACAAGCAGCTCCATTCTGTTGATGCCTTAGAAAGCCTGATCTGGAGCAGAGACTAGACAGAGCAAAAGGATAAAGTAGGTATTTATCAAAAGGCCTTAAAGGCATTAAAAGGCAATGGGTACATCTTGGGCAATACAAGAGTCTGGCCAGGGCTACACCCAAGGTGAACCCCAAAATGGTCACAAAATGGATGACCAGCCACGAGGTCCCACACTTCTGTAAGTTTTGGTCCATTAGCATACTGTAGTTAATTGTCCAGTTATAGCTTCAGGTTATGAAATTCCACCCTCCTTTGTTTTCTCTCTTCAATTCACCATTGTTTATGCTCTTGGGCCTGAAATTTGTATTGGTTGTCCTTGGTCCCAAGCTAGAAAAGGAAATGTTTTGTCTACCTACTCTATGAAGAGAGCTTACCGATGCTTAATATGAAGCCCAGAACCACACACTAAAACAGCACAGAATCTGAAAAAAATAAAAGCTAAAATTTAGGGCATCAATCCCTGTCTCCACCATAAGTTATAAACAAGGCATGAAAGTGGTAAGGTTGAATTATGTCATTTTGAACACAGTATGCTCCTTTTAGTAGGCTGAAATTTGTTCAACTAGTTTTGGAAGTTAGCACACTGGTATTTCACACTTTTGGCTAACTATGCATTTGTTGACTTCTCAGATGTCATGTGAAGGGCCTGCTCTCTGTCTTCTCTGTCTGTGATGGCCATATAGTCTATGGCAAAATACAGCCAAGACAAGCACTTTGCTCCAGATGTAATCTGCCCCGCTTGTAGCTCCTGACACTGTTAACAGGCTTCAGTAGGTTTGAAAACCTACTGATTTCTCTGAACTTAAAACTCTACTGTTTTTACAGTGTGTTATGTTTCTGGGCAGGAAATCTTGATTAGATGCCAAGTTGCTGGGATATTCAATACCCCCTATAAAATGTTTATAGTTGGGCGTGTATATCTAAGTGCACCTTTCTGCTGCTAAGTGAATATGATTAAAAGAATCCCCCATCTGAGAATCAATCAGGCAGCTGAAGAGTGCAGAGAAATTCCTTCCAATAAACTGTGTAAGCAAGAGAGAGCCATTCCTGTAAGGGCCCTAGAGCCAGAGTTCCTCCCAGTATCTTCAGCATTTCCTGGTGTATAGACTTGAGCTTTTATTTAGTTCATCATTTTAAATGACAGAACTGTGATTAAAGCTGTGCACATCATCTGCTTTCACAGTATAAAAAAAATCTTGATCCTACCCTAACAAAGTCAGATCCTTAGTGGTTCTAGTATCACAACCACAGCAGTAACTAAATGGCAGACATCAGATTATTTTTCATAAATATGTCCTTTTACTGTTTTTCAGAAGTATAAAATTTGCATGTACATTTGTAAAATATGTATGTTGCTCTATTGCACAAAACAATGTATCTTTTCATACTAGGCAATATATTAACATGACACTATTACAACTATATGATTGTAGAAGATTAGCTTTACAAATACCCTGTCCTCATTCATATCTTATAAGGACATGCTAAAACATCTCCATTATGTAGTTTGCAAACATGCCAAAATAGTTTAAATATACTCCATGGTTAAATGATCTTATTATTCCATGAGCAGGAACCATGTGATGATCCTCACATTAAAATTAGCCTCTTTATACCACTTTTCCATTCAAAAATATTTGCATATTTATAGAAACTGAAATAAGTTTTAGAGAGCTTTTTCAAAAGTATTCTTGGTTTCTATTTGCTACCCATTATTGCAGAAAGCCTTTCTATAAGCTGAGTATCTTAGTAAGGAGACTTGACAGAGCAGGCACACAGATGTACCAAGTGAGCTGCTCCCAAAGCTGCGATGTCCTGCAGGACAGGTCGAACCTCCACCGGCTATTGTGAGCACCCAGCTCTGGGTGTTTTTCAGTCCAGGTGCCTTTGGGAGCCTCACCTGCTGTTGAGTGTCTCAGGCTTTGCAGAAGCACGATCTGAGGAGCAGATTCTCAGTGGCTGTAACCCCTGGCTGCATAGTGGCTGTGTCACTGCCATCCTGCAGCCTGTGTGCTGCTTACCAGAGGTCACCAATGACAGTGCATTTGGTCCTGTCACAGTCTCTTTTTATGTGTCTCAAACTCCTCATAGAGCATGGCACATTAAACAATCAGCTGAGCAAATTGGACCCAGGAGTGCAGTAGAGCATACTGCAGAGAAAGGCAGCAAGCTGCTGGGAAAGCTGCATGTGTGACCTTACACAGCACTTGTCCTTTTATGACTGGCTGAGGCCAGCGATGCTCTCAGGAGGACAGCTGCATGCTCACTTCTGGGGCGCTGGTGCCAAGCCACTGGAATTCTGCCACAGTAACTAATGAACTCCCTTAGGAACCTCTGAGTTAGGGTTAACATTTTGCACAATGCTTTTTTTCCCAAATGAACTATTAAGGATCCAGCTGGTCTGGATGTGCAAGACTTCACAGAACACACGCTATACAGCCAAAGGTTAATAAAGCTAAGGTACAAACTTAAAATCACATTTGTTCTTTGAATAGTTCACCTGATAATGTGATTTTCCACCAAATTAGCAGCAGATGAATTATCAGGGTTCTGCTGGCTTGTCTGACATGAAACTTGTTCTGCTTGAGGAAAGGAAGAACTTTCACACAAGGGTGCTAAAGAATATGAAGTTGGGGAGCCCTGCTACCTTGCTGTTACTCAGACAGAAGAATGCCCCTTTTCAGCACAAACTCCAGTTCAGTTAGAACACTCAACCTAACACTCTCTGCCAGGTTCCCTAAATACTGTCTGTAACAACTGAGTGCATTTAGTCTGCTGTGTGCTTTTAGGAAGTTCTTATGCTGCAAGTAGTACCTGGACAAGGTAAGTTGTGACAATCCATTTCCTTGGCACCCAACAGGCACTAATGCCCATGCAGAGGAGCATGTAGGTAGTTCTGTTCAGCTCCAAGCAAGCAAAAAACACCCTGCAAGCATAGGATGATGATAAAACCAAAGGGTGTTTTGATGTTGACTTCGACCAGCACAAAAGCAGACCCATTTCAGTAGAGACTGCATGGCAAAATTAAATTTGCCTCCTGGCGCTCCTGCTGCCCCTTGTGGGTAAAATCATATGTTTTTTAGCCTCTGCCTAAGCCTAAGGCTTTAACTACAGTTTACTTTTATTCTCTGATATAACTCCTGCCTTAGGTACTTTGCCAGTAGCTTCCTTAGAGTACCATCTTCAGCCTCACATTGGCAGGACTCCTCAGCTCTCTCAAAGTTCATCAATAGAGAGGTTTATATATTTGTAAAACATTACAGTACCTCAATAAATGAAAAAGTTAATAGCAGAGGCAGTCTAGTTTGTAATGCTATCTCTGCACAATCATTGTTCATCTTTTCAGAGGGAACCTGCAGTATCTGTTGTAAATTCACACAACAAAGGAATACTTCCTTTCCTGCTCTGGCTACACCAGAAAATAAAGGGTGGCTGGCTGGAAAAAAGGTGGAGATACAGGAATAACCATAAGTGAAGTGGTCAAAAAGCTAATAGCGTTTAGTGTGTGCAGACTGAGAGAAGAAACAGATTTTTCTGCATCAAGGGTTTTGAGGAATTGATATATAAATTACCAATTTTAAAATTTAGGAGTGCTGCAACCTGTCAGCAGAACAGTAAGCACCATACCCATGCTTACTAGAAACACAGATTATCTTGGCAGAGAATTATCAGTCTTTCTACAATCATGAGCAAGCCTTAGAACAATTTTTGAAGGGAAGAATAATTAAGACCTAAAGGTAAGTAAAAATTTATGTAGATAAAATGATTGAGGCAAACTCAGCTGGTATCTCTCATTGATTTCCCAGGCATAACTTTTTTACCTGGATGCTGAACTGTCAAGCTAACTTGCTAAGCCAGGTTGATTTCATCGCTTGCCATGATTCCTTGTCTTGGACTGGACAAATATGCTTAGAACTAGGTATCAAAGTGAATAAGGGCCCAGCACAAGACACCTTGGTCATGGAGTTTCTGGGTGGGAAGGAAAATAATATTGGCATTCCTCAAGGTGTTGTGCCTGATAATCTTAAAGGTTTTCATTTATTACCGTGGTACAGGTGAGAAAGTTCTGAAGTCTTGTCAGCATGAAAGAGGGATGGAATATTAAAAGTGCTGCATACCACTGATGCCTAAAGCAGTGCAAATAAGGTGGCATTTTTTGGGCAGAATACAAGGCATATATGAAAGTAGGAGCTATTTGGAAGTTAGGTATCAAAAACAAACAGTTAATTAGGCTTCTTTGTTAGTGATACAAAAAGAAAAGCACTTCCAGAAATTCAGTCTTGCTACTTAAGAAAATTTATCTGGCATGAATCTCCTATGGGAGGTGTCTCATGCCCTTAAAAGGTAGATGTGAAACCTGCTGTTAAATCAACTAAAGCTGTGTCAGATTAGTCTGACCTTTAGAAGAAGATCTGCTCCAAAAAGGCCACCCATAGATCTGAGAAGGCTGCAGCAAGGAAGGAATGACAGTAGTGATTGATCATATGACAGTGATGGGATGGTTGTGAAAAAGGCAAACAGATACTTTATATACCCAGAAAGGTTTTTCTAAAGCAGAGTACTGACTTATTCCTAGGCATATATAACCAGAACTCATCAGTGTGAGTTCAAGAGACCTGTACTTGCGGAGGAACAACTCAAGACTGCACCATGGGCAGAGAAAGCTGCAACCATTGAAGGGAGAATGGAAAATATATTTATTAATGGTGTCTAAAAGAACTGGGCTTATTTCCCCTCACAGACTGAAAGCTGAGGGGGGGGCTCTGTCACCTTTTTATATGTATCATAGCAAAGGAAGAGCTTTTAAAAAGGATCATAGTCTGGTTAAGAAAAAATTTGAACTCAAAATACAAAGTTATGAAACTATCAAATACAAAGTTCTGAAACTGTCAGAGCTTTTGGTATTGTCCAACAACCATTTTTAAAATGTTGCTTGATATGTTTGTAATCAGGGGGGTTTTGGTTTGGCTTTTTCTCTGAGATAAATATCATAGTGAAGGGTCCTACAGAAACAAGGATGTTTCACTATTATTAAGACCTTTATAATGAGATCCTGCTATCTTCTCTTTATTATTGGTTCAGGCTTCAATATTGTACCTCTCAAGCACATTCTCAGTATCAGCCTATTAAAGAAGTTTTAGTTGTAAATGTTATTTTCTGATAATGGATGAGTCTTGCTGAACTGCTAGTCTTGCCTGAGAAATACTTACCAGCAGCTTACTCCCAGAAACTCCTGTACCCTAGAGGCAGGATGTCAGGGGAGTTGTGATGCTCAGTATCCATAAATAGCAGGGTGACATTAGACATTAGGAATCCTTGGTAGGCAGCAAAGTGGTACTTGTCTGTGACAAGTTACCCTAACATCCAGGAGTTGCTTTACAAGTCAGCCTGTGTTGGAGGCTGAATGAGTGAATTATGTTTGTGAACTGTTTGCAAACCTCCTGACTTGTGGCCATCATTAAGAATCAGCCCCATTAGCCTGGGTTCAATGTGTAAGAAGTACTTCCTTTTGTGCTGGCAATTCTACAGCTTTCTCATGTAGAAATTTGCAAGTGCAAATAAAGTGGAGGGAAGAACAGGAGCCTGTTAAAATTTTACTTTGAAGAATTGCAACTGAGTTCTTTTCATGAGCTTTTAAAGATCTTTGTTTCAGTGATACAGTTGTTACCTAATGTTTGTTTAAAATCTAACATACAGACAGATTTGGGTTGTGAACTCAAAGTGGTTGCCACAGATCAGGACTGTCTTCTCCTGGAAATACAGTCCAATTGGTACTCTCTCCTAGTACAGAGTAAGTCAAGGATTTGCAAAGATAAAAAGATGGAGGGAGACTCTTCTTGAGAACCCTTCCTTTCAAAGGAAGGGTGAACTGGATGAGATGCAACAGAACAAATCACTCAGATGACCATTGTTTTCCCATCACCCTGTTCCAGAGGATCATGGAGACATGGATAAGTGTGTGTTGCCACCAGCACGATGAACTTCTGCAGGTTGGGTCCTGTAAGAAGGATGCCAAAATGCTATTTACATTGCAATATTTGGTCTGACTTTCTGAAAAGGAGAGGATATAATAGAGTTCTGGACCATGAGGCCATATAACAGCTGGGCTCTCAAGTTTTCCACTGGTATTGTTGAAGAGTCTGTTGTTGATGCAAACATCTTCAGGTACGTACTGGTGGCACAATGACTGAACTTGTCCTCTGACCAGTAATGATGCCTAAAGTGGAGTTTGCAGAATATTTCTTTATCCTCTCTGCACCACCATTTTCTATGCAGAAATTAAAACCTTCTTCCTGTTCCATGCTTGTGAGATTCATAGAAACTCTCAGATGTGCTCCTTCTCCACCTCATGCAAGTCAGGTTCAGCTCTTACTCATGCAAGGAGGAGTGAAAAGTGTTGCCTGTCATCTTTCAATTTCTCTTTGTATGGCTTAATGAGTGCTGTGGTAGTGCAGGTTGCTCAGAATTGCTGTTGGGGGCATTGTGAGAATGCACTGAACTTTTGCAGTTTTCCTAGAAAGTAGGACAGGAGCAAAGAGGCAGCAAGAAGCAGCTCCTCAAGGCAGTAAAGAGGTGTGAGACTCCTCTGCGGGGGCTTTTCGTCACTGACTCATCCCAGAGCTGTACTCCCACTTTTAATTTGAAAATGAACCTCTACCCCTCCCTCGACTG
This sequence comes from Certhia americana, assembly GCA_018697195.1. Classification (NCBI taxonomy): domain Eukaryota; kingdom Metazoa; phylum Chordata; class Aves; order Passeriformes; family Certhiidae; genus Certhia; species Certhia americana. The sequence goes on along the minus strand of CM031858.1, from coordinate 132,860,501 downwards.
TAGTTGTCCCTAACAGTGTTGGCGTCACCTTTACACATCTTTCTCTTACAAGCATGTGTGGGTGGTGTGTGCTTTGCACATGAAAACCCTGGCTAGTGCTCAGCCTTGCTCTTTTGTTCTGGTAGTGGTCACCATTGGAGACAGTTTCTTTTATATTGTCAAAAATGTTTCCATCGTGGGAAACATAGGGATGGAGACTGCTGCGAGGTGAGGCACACAGTGGGTAACATCAGCCAGCAGAGACACGGGGCGGGGGGGGGAAGGTCTCTGCTCTGGGGTTCTAGCACCTGCCTTGCTTTTTAAACCCGTGAGACAGTCTTGCATTATGTGTGAAATGAATCCATCAAAAATGATGACAGGGGAACATGGATCAAACCGCCAGATGGAGGAAAGGCATACTTAAAAAACTCCTTGCTAATCATACCAAATGTTTCAGATGGGAGCACGGTGATTCACAGAAGGGAGCTGCTCTTCTTCTGCCCTCCATGCAGGTGTACTGATGGTGACAGCATATTGCCATCCCATGTGGGTGGCAACTCTTCGAAACATGAAAGGAAGGAGTAAAGAAACCTGGAAATTTGAATTCTAGAATTACTTAACCTTAGGTTAATTCAGTCCTTCAAGCTTTCCATTGTCTTCCTCAAAGAGTGAAACAAACATTCCGATTCTACAGCTGAATGTGGTGGCAAAATCACAACTTGGCAAGTCTGGCACTACCCAGAGTCAATGGCTTGAAAACAAAATGTGACTGCAGGCATAACCCTTGCAGGGAATGGCCTTCCAGGGATGTGACAGATGTGATCTCACAGTCACTTTCCAGCCATGGGCTCCTGCTGCCCATGATATCCACATAAAGCATCAGCTTGTACAGAAAATCACACTATGAAAAGCCAGTGTCCATAAAGGAGGCAGAGGAGATCTGCAACTTTCTTTGAATAAAAGAAGGGAGTCTGCTGGGGCATATGCCCACAGGGTTTTTTCTCTCAAGGTTTTGAAGGGCACAGCATCCTTTTATCCTAAACTCTCAGCTGCAAAACCCTTTTCCTTTCCCCACTGGCTGAGGTACTAGGAAGGAACAGTCTTCCCAAACTGCCTACCACATATTCCCCCCTTGAACCTGTCATTTCCCTGCAAAGTTCAGAAACTCAGGCTTGTGCTGACCCATTTGTCTATTTCAGGAGCCAAACTGTCCAAGTTCTGTAACAAACCTGTGGCTTGAAGTTGGTAGAGATATTAAGATCCATTTCAAAGACATTAACACCCGTATACTATCACCAAACATGGAATTGTTTGTAAAGACATTAGCACACATCTTTCCTATTAAATTCATGTAAACCTGTAATCTCTTGGAAAGTTCCTGGATGTTGCTTAGCCTTTATGGATCCTTTACAAAGATTAGAAGCAGTGAGTTGAGGCATCTCTAGAATCACAAAATCGTGCTTCTTAACCCAAGGCCATTTGCTGTTAGAATGAGCATGCAGGGAGCAGGAAACAAAACTAGGCACATCACTCCTGCACAAACAGGATGCAGCAGCAACACACCCAGGAAGGTTAAACAACATCTCACCTGAAAAATGAGTCAACAGATCAGCATTTTGAGGAGTGAGTAGAAATTTTCTGTTCCCAGGACAACAGCACTAAGCAAGGCTGAAAAGTGATGTTTTCTATTTTCGTGTAAATCTATTTTCTAGCCTGCAACATCCAGGATGGAGTCAGGCTGATTTCAGCATTACAAGTCAGAGCTAACTTAATCAATGATAGTTTAATATCCTTCTCAGTTGCTGTTGTCAGGCTGCTGCTTCATCTTAGCAAGTACATCACAGGCCAGTCCATCTTAGGACAGTATGATTTCCTCAAGGATGAGTCCCTTTCAGACACACCTACTGCAATAAGTGGTATCCCATGTAAAGAACAAGATCAGGGTCGCAATATCCAGCATGAAAAATACACAGGAACTCAGTGGTAATTGGAGAGCTATTTCAGTCCACAAATGCTTCATGGGTGGTTTTGATTTTTTTCTAAACTGTAAAAATAGAAGGCATGATGCTTAAGAAAGAAATGCTTCTTTTAGGCACTGGAGAAATTGTGCAGCAAAAATCAGCCTTTTTGCAAAGATTAATCCTTAAGTAGGGAGGTATGGGTCTCTTAACACTGCTTGACTTTTCCACAGGAGGTTTTGTATTTATGAGTGATTGTTCCTGTTCACACAGAAAACTTCTGTCTCTTCATCTTCTTCCCTGGAGACTTCTGAACTTGTCATCAACCTGATATCCCAGTCAGAGGAACACTTCCCCACTGTGCAATGAAAATTTATCAGCTTGTCCTTCAGCCTGTCTCAACAACTCAGAGATTATTAACTCATCATTCAAGTGATTAATACTTCGGGGTGTTTGAGAGGCATAGCTCTGGTACTTGTGAAGTGCTGAGAGGCCACAGAAAAGACAGAAAGGGAATGTAAAGCATGACAGTTTGGATTGAGGGGCAGACTGACCCTGCTCTAGTTCAAGTCCTGTACCCACTCCACCTGGGTCCCATTTTAACTGGCCTCTGTAGCCCCTGCAACACAACAGCAAACAGCCACTTTTAATCTCCTTCCTTTGTATGACAATCCAGATCTTTGGAATCTCAAGGGAGTATATCTGAGAAAAAGTCGTTTCACTTAGAGTTGCCTAATAATAGCTATATTGACAGCCACAGTTGTAACTCCTCTGCTAAGAGATTTTTAGTATTCATCAAAAGGCACCTCATTGGTTGCTGCAGAGTACCTGTCAGTCATGATAATTACTAATTTGTTTTAACTTGCCTCAGAAGCATTCCTAGAATTTATGGCTGTGCTGTGAGTTGACACAGGCCTTGTTATTCTAGCTTTGCTTTCTACTATGGCAGCGGTATGGCAGAAATGCAACATATGTAGTCATCATGGCCTGTCTATGAGTGATGCAGATAGAAAATGCACGACCCACATGTATATACATGTTTCAGCCATGTACAACACCCAGCAGCATCTTACTGTGAAATCACTCCTATGATTGCTTTTGTGGCTCTGCCTGCATTTTGAACATACACACTGATAGGTGTGTATATATACAATTTTCCAGAAAAGCTGGTCTGTCTGTCCTTGCACTTATGACTGAGGCAGCTAATAGGGTGGCTGCATTCAAATAGAGTCAGGTCAAGCAAAGAAGAGCAAGGCAGGGCAAAGGATAAAGACTATTTCACAGCCAGGCAGGCATGGATCCAGTGCTTTGTCCAAAAGCTCTTATATCTTGCTCCTAAACTGACCCTGACAGCCTTGCAGAAAGCCAGATTTCTTCAGAAGATTGTCATGTCCCCTGTCACAGCAGGGGATGTCCAAAACACTGTGTTACTGCAATGCAATGGTACCAGTAAAGACCACCCAGATCATGTAAAACACAGGGCAAGAGTAGCATAAATACAGAAATATGTGCTATAATAAAAGGCTAATGTTCTAACCATAAAGTTGGAAATTAAGAAAAATTTCCCTTCCCCTCTACCACATACTGCATGGCAAGCCTAGACCATGCTTCACCCCAGCCTGCACACCAGGATTTTTCCACAGCATGTCCCTGCCATTGGCCAACAAGCCACTCCAGCAACTCTGATGCCTGTGAACTGCTCCCTCTCCACTTCCCACCCAGCTTTCTGCTTCCCACAGATATTGAGTGGCTTTCTAAGCCATGGTGAGCATGAAAGAAGCTTTCCAGCTGGCCCAGTAGAGCTCCTTCCCCATTTTGTCTCTAGTTTCCTCACCCCTGTAGTGCTGAGCCATGGCTATCAGCCTGGAAAATGCAGTCTCTGTGAACTTCCCTGAATCCCCCATGCATGGCAGAAGAAGGGGATTTACATGCAACACCTCATCTCTGCTGTGCCACTGGTCTCAGGAGAGTTCCTCAAGTGTGTATTATAAATTGTTCTATGTGTGCCAGAGTTGTGATGTTTTCAGCTCGGGTTCCTGTTACTCCTGTGTCCATCCTGACCAGAGGCGGTTTTCTTGCACACTCCACTCCAAGTCCTAAGCTTTTGGAAGTGCTCTGGGCATCTCTGTTTATTTACAGCAATTCCAACAAGAGTATCATGCCATTGTTCTCAAAGCTGGGCAGGGAGGGGTCCCTGGCAGGGAGAGCAGGCTTACTAAGCATGTGGGCTTCCCCAATACAGTCATTCTGCCCAGATCAAGATTTCCCTCTGCCAGCACTGGCCCTTTGCAGGAACACCTAGGCCATAGTCCCCATGGAGACCAGTCCCAAAGTCTGAAGCATGGTAGCCAATAAGAATTTCAGAGTTTAGAAGAGGTTCACTCAGTGTGTCATATTACAGATATGCTATTAATTATTTTGAGTGGGTATTGAAGCAGTAAGACTCTGTGTGTTCCTTGCAGAAGAAGGTTGTTCCAGCAGCACCGCTCTGGCTTTTGATGCTATTGTTTTAACTCAAAGACCCATCATACAATCAGTTCTGCTACTGGTCCTTGAATCTAAAGAAGTTCCCTTCCATCAAACAGAAAGTTTAATTTGATGAACAGACAGACATTTCAAAATGTGACCTTTCCCAAGGTGAAGTACTCAGTGGATGTATTATTTATTTGTTTTCAATTTTTCCACAGGCAGGCATGTCTATTCTGTCAGGAAGGTTAAACAAGAAGATGTTTAAAAATTCATTTAAGTGCAAATGCTGTCCTTACTAGTGTAGTAATTCTTTCTCTTAACTACACATTTAAGAGCAAGGTGTGCTTATACAGGAGCATAAATGATAGCTTGTCTGAGGCGGGAGTGACAGCTTGTAGATATCCACTGCTGGCTGCAGGTGCAGCTTAAATTGTCTCCAGCCCTTTCCTTGGGCTCACTTGCCATCCATCTGCTCTCTGAAATTGGACCGTCCTTCCAGTGTGGAGTACCTCGGTTTGTCTCAGCATCTAAGCTCAGGTTCTTTGGAGGGGAAAGCACTGAGGTGCTCAGAGCAGCTCCAGCCACACCAGCTGGCCTTGCAGGGCTCTCACTGGGTGGGCCAGGGCCTTGTGCAGGGGTGCAAGTGAAGGAAAGGCTCTTCATTTTGGAAATATTTCTCTTCTCTCCCCCTGGGGTTGGAGCAGAGGTCACCTTGGAGGTCACATGCAGGCTTGTCTCTTCTGGCTTCTAAGCATCTTGATAATTAAGTGTGACTAATTCACAAGATTCTCTTTCTTCCAGACCAGTGTAGCTTAAATTTTTCCAGGTTGGTTTAATAATATTGACAACAGATAAAAACCCCACTAGTAGACTATGGTAAAGTAGAACAATTTGCTGAGAAATTAGTTCATTTGATTAGAAGTAGTACATTTTATGTGGTAATGAATCCTTTAGAACTAGAAAAATGTGCATGGATAATGTAAATAGGAGCAGCATTTTGTACTCATCTTTCTGGGAAAATAAGTCCTGACAGCTTGTTGGATTTGCCTCTTCTGGCTATTTATGATGGTGACTTAGAAACTCTTCCTGATTGAGCGTTCAGTCAAGTAAAAAGAATTAAACCAGCATAGGCTCTTATATGTTCTTTTAAAAAAACTGACAGTGCCTGGCCCTAACACAGTGTGTTATTCTCCCCTGCCAAACTGGGGCTGGACCCCTACACAGACTTTGTTTCCAAGCTCTGGCTCCTGACACCATTCTCCAATTTACACTGTGTAACACAGAATCATTAACATATGTTAAGCAAGTTTAAATTCCTTCATAATCAGGAGTAATCAGTAACACAGGATAAAAATAGTAAGTAAAAACTGCAGCCCAAGTGATAAAAATAGCCTGACTGAAGCAGTGAAGATGGAAAACTGCAGAGCTTGTGGCTGCAAGGCCAGGACCTCAGAGTCCTCCTCTGCCTCTGCCTCCCATGTGCACATTTATAGTCTCAGCACAAGGTGCCATTCATGCCCCATGGACCATGAAATGGGGGTTTCTGCACCAAGGAAAGGATTTTTCTGTAAGCTTTCTAGACCCTAGAAGAAAGGGCAGGTTTAATAGTGTTTGCATAGCAGGCATCACAGCCCAGCTCTCCATTTCACTTTTGGCCCCCAGCAGAGTCCCTGTACAAGCAGCCAGACTCTGAGTCTGACCAGTCCAGCATATCTTTTTCACACCCACATCACCTCTTTATCTCTTGATGAGAGCCACCCTGGTGCATGCTGGCAGGTGGGTGATCCCAGGTGCTGCACCAGGGAGCAGTGAGCCCCTCCAGGTCCTGCAGCACAGCAGCCAGCACGACAGGGTCAGCACTCACAGTCCTGGTGCAGCACTCCTCTCCCTCAAAACCCTCTCAGATGAATCAGAAGCACTCTGAGCATGCAGCACTGTCCCCTGGCACTCCCAGAGCTCACTGGAAAGTCCTCATCTTGCTGCTGGAGAAATCTGGTGGCACTGTCACATCCTGCTGCCTGGGCACATCAGTCTTTGGGAGCTGCATGGGCTGCAGAGGACAGATCCCCCAGGGCACAGGAAGGAGTGCCTGGCTCTGTGCTCTGCAAGTGAAAAATGATTAGCAGGGCGTGGAAGATACAGGGATTTCCAGTCCTTTCCAGTTTTTTCCCACATTCTTAGCATGGGTGTGTAGAAAACGAAGAAATTAAGCAGCTTGCTCTGCTATTTTTCCTCTTCTGTGACCCAGGCAACAGTGAGTAAGTGTAGTGCCCATGATCTACTCTTATTACCATAGTAACTCAGCCAGGAGCTGATGATTGCACAAGTAGATGCCAAAAGGGAAAGACTGTCTAAGGAATAAATCAGCTCTCTGCTAAATGGGTGCATCGTCCCTATCTGCACTTGATATGCCTTAGAAGGCAGTGGGATTCCTCTGGCACACAGTGAGAGCAAATTACACCTTAGGTCTAAGTCTGTGCTTGCAAAGCAATCTTCCTGAAGGATCTAGCATTTTACATCCAAACGAAAAATTACCCACCCCTTATTAGAATGATTTTCAGCAAGGGTCTGCACTGCCCTCTACATTTTTCCTATTTCCTTTGAAGAAAGGACAAGGGGTGCAGCTCCAGCTGTGCCACCTGTGAGAGCACAGGCCTGTCTGCAGTTCTCCTTAACAGCAGCTGCTCCATGCAAAGAGGAGGCCAGCATTAATGTTTCAACTTAGTGAGAGCAGCTGGAGCCTCCAGGCACAGGCCTGGAGCCTCCAGGCCCTTGGCAGCACAGTATCTGATCTTTGACATCACTGCTCTAGCTCTGGTGCTCTGGGATGATGGCCTTAGAATGGACTGTGGTGATGAGACTGCCCATTGCTCCAGCCTATACCATCTACCTGAAAATCTCACAACAGCAGCTGGTGTTTCATGCTCTTGCCATCACAGTGCTCTGTGGCGTCTGAAATCACTGTTGAACCCAGGTGAGTAAGGACTGAAACACAAAGAAGTCAGCCAGGTACCAAGGCCATCAAAGGGACATCTATCAGGGCAAGGATTTGAAAGCTCATGTCTCAGGTGAATATAAGTCCATAGGTGATCTCAGGGTCACGCATCCTTTTCTAAAACAATCCAGATCAAAGAGGGCTACTTCAAGTATGGAGTTTTCTTCATACTTTCTTCTTAGTTCTTGGGTAGTAATCCTTATACCAGCATTAAAACTGTTGGTCTAACATTCAGCAGTGTTATTCAGGGTCATAACATTTCTTCTTAGTATCCAGGAAGTGAGAGGGACACAGAGGAGCAAGATTAGTCCATTTTGGCATTTATGGACACCATGACTCTGTGATGGCAACATCAGATAGTGACCACCCTACAAATTCCATCCTTCCCAACAGCCCAGGACACATCCATTGATAAGACAGGAACAAACATGTCCATCACTGATATTACATTATGGTGGGAAGTAACAAAGTCCTGACACACAATCCTGCCTATATGGATAAAAATGTTTTATGAATATTTTCATAACCTTTCCACCAAGTGCTGTTAACAGGTACAAGGGCAAGGCTCAGTTATGCAAGGTTTCCACTTAAAGTTTCTGGTCGTCAATAGCTCAAGCTCTTCTCTACCCCCACCTAGAAACCTGCAAAAGGAAAACCTTCTCTTGAGTCCTGAAGCTGCACCAAAACCAAATATATTTATATAAATATATATTGTGGAGGAGAGAACTGGTGATTTCATTTGGGAACACACAGAACATAACTCATGTAGATGAGCTATATATATATATATTTATATATATATACGTGTGTTTGTATATATATCTGCCTATTTGTGCATATAAATCCTGAGAGATGTCTCCTCTGCTGCTGTGGATAATAAACCTCTGTCATCTCGGGGCATGAGGTGGCAAGGCTACCTGGATTCCTGTCCCCATCTCACACTTTTCTCTGTCTTTGGCCCATAAAGGCACCTGCTGACATTAACAACATATTTGAGCAGAATATAAAAATTCTCTGCTTTACCAGCAGAGAACAACAGGTGATCATGCTGCCAGCCCATTGTTTCAGGGCTCATACTGGTGCCAGGGCCAGGTCCAGGCTGGGGCTCAGCACACATAGGACGGACACAGATTTCCTGGATGGCCTCTCCTGCTTCCAGTGCTAAGCACCCATGAAAACCAGAGCCCAAAGGCATTGCAGTCACTGGGGCTCTGGAGAGCTCTGCCAGGGCAGAGGCTTGTTTCTGTGGGGCTGCTTGAGGGAATCCATAAAACATCCCCCAAAGCATGGACAATGCCTGCAGAAGGCACATGACTGCTAGTCACACCGAGAAGGAAAATGGGCTTGGCCAGAGCCAAGACTGCCATCCCAGTGCTGACACTGCAATCAGGCAGTAGTACTTATGCTGGAAAATAAAAGTAAACTGGAAGACGGGCCTTTCATTTTTCTGCACCTGAGCTGCAAGGAGGACATTTCTACTTGAAAGGGAAGTGAATGAATGAATGAATGAGCTGCTGCTTCTGTTACAGGAAAAATTAACGGCGTTGTCATAAATGTATCCACAAGTCCCAGTGACAGTTGCAGGGGACTACTGGCATTTGATCTTCCTTGTCTCACACCCATGTTTCTGGGTAGCACACACCACTTGTATGCTAAAGCCTGACAGAGTACCCACCACCTAAAACATACCAAGCAGAGTATGTACGTTCCAGGTTAATTGAACTCAGGTGAACAAAAAGGCACAAAACTTTTGACTGAGGGAACACATCACAGAAACAGACAAAAACAGTGTAAGTCTGGTCTGTGCTCAGGTCAGATGAGTTCCGAAGGAAGAGTTCTGTTTCATTTACCTTCCTCTTTAACAGATACAACCCTCTTGACTTTCTCCTGGACTTAAGCTTTTTTCCTTTTTTTTCACATTTCCTGAATCTTGAAGGAACTCACCTCTGCTACCCTGTAAGGAGGGTTTGTTTCATACATATCACCAACAAAATCTGAGCCTGCGTGACTTACACAGTTCCTACCTGTATGAAAAACACCATCTCTGAGTCCTTATTGCTCATGCATGAAACTCAGTGGTGAGCCATTGAGCAGTCAGGAGGTGTTGGCAGGGGAGAGCAGATACTTCCGATATCCACTGCTGCTTTCACAGCAAAATCTGAGGGGAAAATAGGCAAGTAAATAAAATACAGTAAATGTGGCAGTGAAGAGGAGCCTTGTCCTCTGGCAATACAGCTCCCATAATGGGACATCCAGTCATAACCAGACTTGGACAATTTACTTTGAAAATTAATGCATTGTTTTAACTACTCTTCTCCTGAGATACTTATGCAAAAGTACTTGGAGGAATGCCTTTAATTATGAGACTTAAGTATAAAAGTCCTGTTGTAAGGAAGAGCCTTGTTGCAAGGCTGACTGGCCAGCTCATACCTCCATTCCCACTGGGGTCAGACACCAATAGGCGTTGAGTCTGTCCAAACCCCCAGAGCACCTGCCCCTTTCTCTTTGCTAAAATCTCTTTACAACAGGACAAACCAAAAGGTGATACATGCTAGTCCCAAGCGCGTTTGTAAAATACTAATGGAAACAAAAAACGGGATCAGAGACAATGTCAGAGCTTTGTATGTGACAGCCTGCACTTAAGGAATCATACTGGAAAGAGTTCACGGCAGAAGAAACATGAAAAGGAGAAGGAAATGGAGATAAAAGTCAGTGGAGCGGCTGGAGTGTGTGGTACAGCTGGGGGAGACTGCAGCTAATGATGAGATGACAGTGTGTGAAGAGATTTGAAAGTGGAAGCCAAACTGGGAAGTCAGATGAAAAGCTGGAAAAGGCGGGTGCTGAAGTGTGTGTGATCATGGAAAATAGTGTGGAGAGAGAATGAAAGTGGGAACAGCAGAACAGAAAGGTTTTCTGAAAGGAGAAGAAACATCTGTTGTCTGGTCTACTAGGCTCAAAGGAAAGCAAAAGGAGTCAGTGGCATCTCAGCCCTCTCTGCAGCAGGTGGCTTGCAGGCTCCCTCCCACCAAAGCTCTGGGAAGTCACAATTAAATGCAATGAAGTGGAATAAGATAGGCTGGAGCATTGTAGCGTGGCAGTGTGTGAGGTCTGGAAGGTAGTTTCTAAATCCACCTGGAATTTGTTCCTCTGATCTACAAGGAAAATTGTGTTCACAGACCTGCTAAGAGCCAAAAAATAAAAAAGTTGAAGTTTGCCATATGGTGGCAAAACATTGACTTCTGTAGCAGCAGGGAAAGGAGCTGTGGGTGGCCAAAGCCCTGAGACAGATCGGGTGTAAGCCTCCAGCCCTGGGCCTTGCACCCTTGGGGCTCTAGGGATCCCAGGAGCACTTCTGTCAGGGTAGTGTTCTTAGGAATTGTCTTCCTTCTTAAGTGTGAAAACTTTGTGCACAGCTGCCTGCAGTGTTTTCTGAGGAGCAGAGGGCATTGAGGCATTGTGTGTGCTTTATCTTCAGCAAGGCCATCATAGTCTCAGGTGTGTGGAACTGGATATTTAAGCACCCACACCCTGTCCTTGCACTGTCAGCCCAGTTGGTTACGCTCCGCTCACTGCTCCAGCCCCATGTGAGAGTGAAACCCAGCCCTTGGGGTCTCTCCTTGCATAGGGGTAACAAAGATGCCTTCCTTCAGCCCATGCACTGGGATCTGCAAAGAGTCTGTTTCCATTAAAACCAACAGCAACTTACCTTTATGACAGACTCTGAGCTTCCTTATTCCCATCTCAAATGGTGATGGGAGCAGGAGAGGTGAGTTGTGTGTGAGCCAAACACAACTGGGGAGCCAAATGTCTGCATCCCCAGCTCTTTCAGGCTCCATAGCTGTGCAAGCCTGGGTCACTGTGGTAGGTTAACCAGGCTGGACACCAGGTGCCCACCAAAGCCACTCTATCACTCCTGTCTTCAGAGGGACAGAGGAGAGAAAATATAATTAAAAGTTTGTCGGTTGAAGTAAGGACCAGGAGAGATCATTCAGCAGTTATTGTCACGTGCAAACAGACTCAACTTGGAAAAATTAATTGCATTTATTACCAATCATATCAGAATAGTATGAAAATTAAACCCAAATCTTAAAAACACAGTCCCCCCCACCCCTCCCATCTTCCTAGGCTTAACTCTATTCCTGACTCTCTACCTTATGTCAGCAGCACAGGGGGACAGTGCAGGGGAACGTGGAATGGGGTCCACATGAGTTGTGGTCAACTCATCACACACTGTTTCTACCACTGCCCCCACCTCAGGGAGAGGGAGATTTCCCTGCTCCGGCGTGGGGTCCTTCCCAGGAGAAACAGCCAACCATGAACTTCTCCAGTGTAAGTCCTTCCCATGGGCTGTAGTTCTTCACAAACTGCTCCAGTGTGGGTCCCTCCCACAGGGTTGCCGTTCTTCAGGCACAGCCTGCTCCAGTGCAAGTCCCCCATGGGGTCGCAAGTTCTGCCAGCAAATCTGCTCTAGCACAGGATCCTTTGCACACAGGTCCTGCCAGGAGCCTGCTTTATCATGGGTTTAACATAGGGTCTGACCTTCCTTCAGGCATCCCCCTGCTCTGGTGTAGGATCCTCCACAGGCTGCAGGTTGATATCTGCTCCACCATGGGCTGCCTCACCATGGTCTTCAGCATAGGCTACAGGGGAATCTCTGCTCCAGTTCCTGGAGCACCTCCATGGCCCCTCCTTCACTGACCTTGGTGTCTGCAGAGTTACTGCTGTCACATAATCTCATTCTGGTCTTCTCTGTCCAATCGAATAGAAACAATTGTTTCTATGCAATAATGTTTTTCTCTAATTAAATACATCATCCCAGGGCTGCCACCACAAACACTGGGCTCAGCTTTCCCAGGGTGCTGCCATCATTGCTGATGAGTTCAGCCTTGGCCAACCACTGGTCTGCCTAGAAGCTGCCTGGCATTGACAATGTGGCACTCAGAGGAAGATTATAGCAGCTTCTCAAGAAGCCAACACCTATAGCCCCCCTACCCCCACCCATCCCCCCCAAAACCCTGCCATGTAAACCCAATATGTTCACATCCTGGATCAGGAGTATACAACATTCAATTGTGGCTTTACCATCATCAGGGTGTGTAAAGAAGAGTGAATCCCTTAAGGCTGAATATCCCTTAATATCTCATATGGCCAAACCCACAGAGAGGTTGTATTTTGAACATGTCCCATCACAGCCCATGAGTTAGCCTCTAGTGTGGCATTGCATGCTCGTGGCCATGAGGAGTCCCAGGCACTCACCAGTTCAGGTCTTCCCACCTCAGCTTGGGATGCTGTTGCCCACTGTCTGTGAGACATCAAGAAAGCAAAGATTCCTGCCTTATCTGTGCACTGGCACCTTGCACTGATGCTTCAGAACTTCACAAATATATATATATATAAAAAATATATATATATAAAAGCAGCCCAAGTCCAAGGTTTCAGCAGTATGAAACAGAGATGAAAACCTGACAGTATGCTTAAGCTCACTCCTGAGTGAATCATACACATGCAACTGCTCTGAAAGAGCCAGTTGCTAAGTTTCCAACATGAATATGCTTCATTAGTTCCATTTACTTTTGTTTCTATTAGACAAACTCTTCTATTTGTCTCATCACACAACAACACCCACAAAGCAGGCAAATAGCTTTTGCCAGCTTTTTAAAAGTTGTTTCACTCCAGTGAAGACTAGTTATGCTGGTCTCAGGAAGTCAACCGACATCCTTGTGACTGTTATTATCTCATCATACAGGCCAACCCTATGCTAGCTAGTTCTTGCCCTGTCTTATTTCAATCAGTTGGCATAGTGGCTCTTTTTTCAAGGATTCACATTTCATTTGCATAAGAACGTTAGTGTAGCAATTTCAGAAATAAATGCCCAGCTTAATCCTGCTGTACCCTTAGGAGAAGTCCTCTTCACTGGGAAGGCTTTTTGGCATTTCCCTTCTCCTCCACTGGTTAACAAAGGCACACATGAGAGTGGTGAAGTTCCTCTTTTGCTACTTCCGAAAACAGTGGTTTTCACAATAACAAAACACTTCCAGGATTTCCTGTCTGGCTTAGGATAAAGTCATAATTTGTCTTCTCCAGACAGACAAAACAAATATAAGACCAGAGTAGGCAGGCCAGAGAATCCTCCTGCTGGCAAACTTCTGAACTTTACATTCATGGAGGGTATGATCAGCCCACATGGCTGGGGCAGTACCACATGCAGAGCCCTGTTTTGTACATTTCACCTGAGGCAGTGATGGGTATTTAGAAAAAAACACAACAGTCCCAAGAGTGGAAAATCCCAAATGTTGCTGCACAGGGCACAGAGCCCAACTGTTCTAAACTGGGGTTTAGAACCAAACACCTTCTGTTTCTTGCTTTGTTTCCCATGATTTTTTTCATCCATGGCCACACTATAGTGTTCCCTTGTTTCAGCAAGGAAAGATTAGAAAATATTTTTTTATCCTTGAAATAGCCTGCACCTCACTGGTTTCTGGGAGGAGGTGGTGGATGTGTGCTCAGGCCCCTCCAGCTCAGCAGATATTCCAAGCACAAGATCCACTCTCCAGCAGGGAGGGAAGCTGGTGCCTGCTTCATCCTATACTTCACACTCACTTTCTCTTTTGCTATGAGCTGTAAAGATTGTGCTTTGTCAAGGTTAATGAGATATTTATTCTACATTTGATCTCTCCATTTAAAGCTTAATTACTGCCCTAGAAGGCTCCAGTCCTTGGAAATCAGCATCTGTGAGTAACAAAATGATGGAGCCCTCAGCAATTTCACACTACATGAAAGGAGAACCACGTCAGATCATGTTATGAGGTACCTCCATTATCTCTAAGTCAGTCAGTCATAGGTTTTCCTCAAGAATGTGTTACCTCCCACTGCCATCATCCTCCATCCTTGATGTTCTCTTTCAAGACACTCTCCTTCCTCCCTCTTTGATGCCCATTTGAGGACACTCAATGGTGCATGGTCCCCAAAACTGGGAGATCCTTCAGCCTCTCAGGGAAAGATTTCCTTGCCGTGAAGGCACTCCCCTATTTGGTTGACAATCCCCCTCCAGAGATACTCTCAAGCTGTTTGCATGATGTGCTACCTGTCTGTCCCCTGGAGGGGTGTATGCCTCCCTCGGGATGCCTTCCCCGGGATATAGCTATGGGCCTTGAACAACAAGGGGAGAAGAGACAGAAACACAAGAAGTAAAAAGGGTCGCTCCCTTTGCAGGGATAGCTCCATGCACAGCCCATGCAAACTCTTCTGCAGAGGCTTCTGGCTACACTAGCCTGGGGCAAGGAGTGGTCCTGCACCTCAGACATCTCCATGAAGGTCTCTGCTGCTGCTCCCACTGTTGCTAGTGTCCCACACCAAGGCCTTGTAATGAGGTGTCAATGTCACCTCTGACATCTCCATCCAACCTGGGCAATATGGCAGAGCAAAGTCCCATGGTGTTGCACTGGGGCAAGGGGGCCTTTGAGCAAGAAAAGCAGTGCAGAGATCTGCCTGCAACACCCCAGCACCACCCCAGATCCCACTGAGCAGTGATGCCCACCCTTCGCTGAGGATCCAGCCTATCCTGTCACACCATATCCTGAACCCAAGCATTCATTTGCTTGCCTTCATTTTCAGAAGGCTAACATGACAGCAGTCCATCAGCACCTGGGGGCAGCTCAGCTTTTGGGATGAGGAATTTTGTGTGGCTCTGGTGTCCATCACAGGTGCTGCTACAGCTCATCTTCATTGTCACAAAGGAGCTGTGTATGAGCTGTATGGTGTGGCACCTGGAGAACAAGGAGCACCAGGGCTGGCACAGCTCAGCAGGAGGCACAGGCATGGATTTGACATTGACATTGAGCCCCAGAAGGAGCAGTACTGGATCACAGTGCATGTGCAGATGGACTGTGGACTGAGAGCTGCTGACACCTTCAGTGTATGCCCTTGGAGGCAGATGTCACCCTTCACCACGTGCACTTTACTGGCCCCATGGAACCCAGAACCAGATCACTGATTACTGGTGGGGACCCCCAGGGGTTGGGGGACTTCTAGTGGCAGATAGGGACCTGCATGGAGATGTTTGAGGGGGCTGGGGACACCTATGGTAACAGGGAACTCTAGGGGTTGTTAAGAACCATGGGAGGTTAGGGTGATCCATGGGTTGGGAATGTCCAGAGACACAGAGGACATGCAGGGAGGAGGTCAGGAGTGGGTGACACCCCTGCACCACAGTGACGCTATACCAAACACCATGTTCCTCTGCTCTCCCCTGCATAAGGCTGCAGGTGTTGGGAACCCCTCTGTGGGGGTGTGTTGGAGGAACTACAACCAAAACACCACATCAGGTCAGAAGCTTCTGCCAGGCAGGATGCAAAGCAGCACAGGTCAGATCTCCAGACTGCGTCAGCACAGCACATTACGCTGAGCTGCACTAATTAGTAGCCTAAAGAGAAACAGCATCAGCATGGATGAGTTCTCTCTGAACCAAGTCTCCCTGCAGAGACCTGCTTGTGCATCAGCCCTTTCTGCAGGCATTGCACCACATTCCAGCTCTGACTCCAGGTCATTTTGTTGGTTTCGCATGCTGAGGTCAGGTGCACCTGGCAGACACCTTCATAGGGGTCAAGGAGAGCTGTGGGATCACTCAGGCTCTTAGATCTGAGATGTGCTGGCCAGAAAGCTAAATGCACTTTTGTAAACACTTCTGTTCTAGGCCCCACAACTTCCCGAGGAGGCAGGTAAATGGGTCAGTGGGAGGTGTGAGCAGTGACTCTTCAAGTGTCAGCATGGACCATTGAGACATGTTTCTGAAGTCAGGATTATGTGCATTCTCTGAAAAGAATATAGTTGCTTCTATAAAGAGAAGAACAGTCATATATAAAATATCTTAAAAGATTTTAAGCTCTTCACCAGAAAGTTATTCTGAACAATTATGTTTCCAGTACGACCCATGAATACATAAATACAAATGATTATTTTATAATCAAAATACCAGGACTCACTCAACAAGTCTGATTCATGGCTCTTTGCAATACACTCTGAAGCTAAGGGAGCAGTAACAACTCATCAAACATACATAAATTTAACTATGGGCAAAAGAAAACATTTTTAAACATAGCTCCATGCCTCTTAAAGACTTGCTACATTTAAGAGGTCAGTGTCTTTCCAAGGACGCTGCTACAATTGCAGTTATTCACAAGGAAAAAACACTCAGCCTCTGTATTTCAGTTTGAGATAGCATTCTGTGGATTTGGAAATCAAATCCACAGAATGTGTCCAACTTGACTTTTCAAAGCTTAATTTTTAACATTTGCTTTGATATAACATAGTTGTTCCATTGGTAGTTTAGCCCAAATTGATTTAAAATTTCTTGGTTACCTAAAGAACAAATAAAGAGGACAGCAGTCAGCCCTCTCCCAGCACTGCAGGAAGGAAAGAGCTCTTTGGCTCTCTGTACCAACCTGTTGTCCCTTCAGTGCAGGACTATGCAGTGCTGCACAGTTGTGTTCTGTCTTACCAGGGAAATACCAGTTTATGACACTCCACAGTCTCCAGCTGAAAACTGCTCCACTCTTGGAAAAAACTTCGTGTTTCATGCTTGCCTTAAACTATCTTATATTGTATTATACTGTCAGCAACATTTATGTGAGCCATTTCAAGTATCCCAAAACAAGACACTATTGCTCCTTTTTCAGGCCTCATGTTTAAAAATAATTACTCAAATTTTCAAGCAAGCAAGCAAGCAAACAAACAATAACAAAGCAATAAAAAAATAATCCAGTAATAACAGAGGTGAGTCTCTCATCTTCTGTTGCAATAACAAAGTTAATTCAAGATGTCATCACTGCTCTGAGAGGTATTCCTGCTTACGACAGCTCTGACGCAGGGAAGGGAAACTCCTTTCAGAAGTGTTAAGACATGCCCAGCAGTGGTAATGTGTAATGTTTCCTGTTATCATGGGATCTTTCATGAAAAATGAAAGGAAAACAAGGTATGTTATGCTGAAAAAGCCATGTTCCTTGTACTGTAGCCACAGCCCACGAGGTGGCAGAAGGAAGCGGGTGTCACTGCAGGCTCAGCCGCCTCAGCCTGCACTTCTCTTGATCACTGGTGTTTTGGATTTTGAAAAGGAAGGCAAAAGAAAAAAACGATTGAAGAACAGAAGCATGCTTACTTCTCATGTACAAACTTTCCTAAAGAGAAGGATAAGATACTAAGAGGATTGTCTATATAAAGACAGAGAGAAGTGCAGAAAACAGTGCACGCTTTTAGCACCCTTTTAGCACTATTTCAAAATGGTAAGAGAAATAATAGCAATGCCTAGGAATTATTTTATGGCTCTTAGTGGAAGTGATGACTGCCAAGAAGATGCCTTCAGACAGCTCTGTTGCAATATAAATTTGCAATAAAATTATCAAACCAGCTGTCTACTGAGTCCACCTGTCCTATATGTTTATTGACTTGTTTATTGACCTGGTCTATATCTAGCCATGATTAGTTAAACAAATAAAACATTGAGAGTTTGCTCATCTCCTCAGTCTAACACATTTTGAAATCCTGATGGAAAGCAATACATGAATTTATTCAGAAATCAGCAATTAACTTCTCAAGTTCCAAGAAACCTGGCTCCTAATGAAGCTTCCGAGGGAGTCCCACCACACACTTTACCCACACAAGACTGCAGCTCTCTCCTCCACAGAGAAGACACAGTGGTAGCATTGCTGAGTAGCATTCCCGATAGCCATGTACTTGGAGGATTTGCTTCCTGGCAGAGCTGTGCCTCAGGTAGGAGGGCCCTATATATATTTCTTAACTCCCTTTGTGGGATTCTGAGCATGTCCTGCATCTGTTGGAACTATCTGCTGAAGGAAGCTCATGCAAACACCTGGTTTGATCCTATATTGCAACAGAGGTTTAAATCACAACTGCAAGATACTGATCTCCCCAGAGTGATAGTTCAGCAATATGGCTTTACTGTTAGTTTCTTGGGAAAAGACCATAGAAAACAGAAAAATAATCTGTTTAACTCCCCCAGTTATCAAGGGTAGGGAGGCCAACATGAGCTTATCACATCTCAGAGAGCAGAGAACACCACAAAAAAACTCTGTGTGTCTGGGTCCTGTGCAGCCCTGCGCATGCCCCAAAGGGAAGGCTATGATGAGAGCTTGTGCTGTTGCATCCAACCACAAAGCATAAAGTCTTAGAAAACCAGTTTTACTCAGCATGTCACTCACTCCTGCATACCTTGCTGCTGGCCTGAGATCATCTGTTGTATTTCCTAGATAAAAGTGAGTGAGGTCACCTTAGACTGTCTTTATAGTAGATCTTAATTAGATTGCCCATGGACTATGTCCTTTCCTTGCCACGTCTGCTCTGACAAAGTAGGCTTGCTGGCCATTACCTGTAGGAGTTGTGCTGGCTGGCTGAGCTGCCTGTGCTCTGAACTCCCTGGAAGCAGGTCCCACAGCACTCAGTGCTCACTGGCTCAACCTGCAATGCCAGCCCTGCCTACACAACCTGCAGAAAGCACATTACGAAGGGGTATCCTTTGCTATGACAGTATTTTTGCTCCATATTCCCTTCATTGACTTAATTCTCCATAAAGCTCCCTCACCAGCAGGCTCTCACCACCTCCTCAGGTACCTGCAGTGATTCTTGCAGATCCAGCACAAGTCTAAAGAACCCTCCACTGGGAAATGTTTCTACTCTGGTGTTCTCTGTGTACCAACTTAGGTTCTTCTGCCTTAGAAAACTCGTAGTCCTTTATAGCGGGGCCAGCTTTGTGCTTTCCTGTCACTACAAAGTTCAGTACACTTATAGCACCAGTGTGTAATTAACATTGCCATCACTTTCTGAAAATCTTCATTTGTTTCTCTTAGGCTGCAGTTTTGGGCTATCACCAGCAAAAGGATGTCTGTAAAGTCATTTGCACCTGAGAGTTTCTTTGGATGTAGAGCCAGTGCTCTTAGTTATAATAAAACTCTTACCTTAAAAGTTAAAAAGCAGTTGAGCAGCACAGTTAAGAAATCTGTTTTCCCATGGATTTTTAGCTGGATTCTCTGGTGTCCAGCAAGACACAAAACCCCCCAGAAAATTGGTGGGATGCAATATCTCTTCCATGTATATTTTGTGATGTCTGACAGCAAAACTCACAGAGCAGCTCTCAGGACCTGGGGAGGATGCTCTGTGCATGGATGGCTGCCTCTGCTGATTAACTGCTCCCTCAGATTCTGACTGAAATCAGCCAATGGATCCAAAATTCCTAGCGGGACAGACTGAATGGTTGTATAAGCCTCCTCTCCGTGGGAAAATGCTCCAAAAGAATACATGGTCAGACCAACTGTGCATGTCACTAACTGTGCTCTGAGTAAGCCAATTTACCTCAACCAGTCTGGTCCTGTTAACAAAATGTAACTACTAATATTGGAGACGTGCCAGCAAAGGCTAAGTAGCTCTGATAACATTGTGTATGGAACAGAAAGTTTAAGATAAAGTCAATGGAAAGAATTTAAAGCTGGGTGAGATCTAAGGCTGAAGCAGAGTCCTGGTATGGTTGGGACCCCTGTACTCAGCTGAGCTTTCCCATTTCTGTGGCAGAAGAAATGCCTGTGCTTGTAAAGGCTCCCCCTTAGATGAGAGACTGCTGGGGACTGATTGCAGGGTGCTACACTCCTCCTGAAGAGAAATCCCTTAAAAATGCCATCATCATCTTAATTGCTGATTATGTTTGTTGGCAACAGAAAAGAAATGGGAACTACTTCTGAGTTAGTGAGCTTGCATACTGCAGAAGCAATGGATGTTGTGCTGGAAATAAGCTGGACTGTATGGCTTGAATAGATGCCAAGGAGCAAGTCTGATTTCTGAAACTGCAGCTAGCAGACCATGAAGAGAAATTGGCAGAAAAACACAGTGATCAGCGGTCAAGAACTGCAACACGTCCTGCAGATGAGGAGCTCAGGGCTGGGTACCACATTCTCATACACTGTGCAAGCTGCAAATGAACAACCCCATCTCTTTGAAATTCACTTGTGGGCCTTGTGGAAAGAATTAAACACAGGCAACAGCACTCAAACCAAAAGTAGAGGTGGGCTGTATTTCTGCCAGTATTTGTCATATATAGGACTTCATTTAATAGAGAGCAGAACCAGAAAAGAGGTCAAGTACATCTGTTGACTGAGCATTTGCCATGCTCTTAATGCTAATGGACCTATGCACATCAATGCCCATGAGCACTGCAGCCCACAATATGATGCAGGATTATCTTTCAGAATGCAAGCAAACCAAAGTGCAGAAATCCCCTCTTCCTTATATGTTAAGGAATAATGTTATTCCTACATGACATTATCTGTCATGATACTACTCCTGTCCTTATCCAGACTAGGGCTGGCTAACACTCTGCTGTGACATGAGCCACTGAGTTGCTGTGAGCCCCCTTCAAAGTCAGTGCCTGAAGGGCAGCAGTGGAGACGTGATTGGAGAGCAGCTACCCCAAAGGGGTCAGGGTTTAACTTCTCTAGGCTCTGCTGTGGTAGAGACTTAGCAGGCTGGAACATGTTTGCTAACACCAGACTTACCCTGTCTGGACTCAGCCCTTTCTTTGAAGAATGGATATTGGATACTTTCTGAGGATTACTGGTATTGCACTGGATATCACTGCTGCGGTCCTTCTGTCACAGCACAGTGGAACAGCTGTTTCTCCCTTAGTCTAAGTAACAGGATCTTGAGACCCTTCCTAGAGGCCATGTGGCACTTGGTCAGAAGTGCTATCACCAGACTGTGCCAGGGCAAGTAACCTTAATGCTATAAACTGCTGTCTCTCCTCTCACAAGCAGCATCAGAGCTGCAGGCACTCAGGAGCAACCAGGCTTTCTACCATGTGATTAAGCTGATTCATCACTTCTGCTCCAGTAAATCCCACCTAAAACTCTTCAGGATGTACTAAGGTTAGATGAGAGACAACATGCAAGTATGCCTACTGGTTTAATATCTCCTTGCCATCATGCTTTGTCCTAACTGTTAAAAACCAAGTATTTTGCACTGAAAAATACTTGTTGGCTGAAGTGGTCACAGGTTTCCACAGCCACAATGCCTTTGCCCAGGGCAGGATGCTGATGTGTCGAGCAACATATCCCAGAGAAACTGCAGCCACATCTACACCATTGAGATCTAAGAATGTAGCTGTCCCATCATGAGACAGCTGAGAGCAGGGGATCCAGCATGGGAGAACAGTGTATTCCACAGGATCATAAAAGAGCAGAGGCGCATAGTGAGCCTGCTGTGAGCCTGACAGTTGCATCCTTCACTGGCTTTTCAGCATTGTCATATAATTCTTCACCATAGCCCTGAAGAAATTCACAGAGACTTGACTAGAGTATTTTCTCTTGCCTGGGCTATTCTAAGCACAAGGGTGGTTCCTCCCATATCCTCCTCTTTCCCAAGATAAACATTTCTGCCTTCTTTGGAGGTGGGTGTGGTAAAAAGCCACCTCCAGTGCTGAGACAGCAAAGCCATACGTTCTTTCCCATATCGTCACTGTTTGCCTAAGCACCTCACCCTCCACAGCACCTCTCTGAGCAATGAGAGCCACAGGCTCTTGAGCTGTGTAGAGCACTAAGGTCGTTTCCTGACCCAGGGTGAGGTCTAATTGGTGGAGTTAGGAGCTGTAGTGCATGTGCAGAGCATTATCAAGACTCTGTGCTGGCAAGGGGCTGCAGGGTTAGAGTGATGAGGAAAAAGGGATTCAAGCTTTAGAGTAGCTGTGTCAGCCTTAGTCCTTCCATGGCTATGTTCAGCATGCACAGTTTCATCTGGGGACTATTGGAAGCTTCCAAGTCAACAGTGGTGTCAGGGCATCCACAGGGACCAGTGAGCGCCAGGCTTTGCAGTGTTGGTTGTGGAAACTTTGCCTAGCATATGGGAAGGGATATCTAGAGAAATATTTGGGGAAGACCCTCAGGACTTCAGGGCAGCCAGTAAAGCAGACAGTAAGACCTGGACCTGGTCACACTGGGGGGCAGGTAGTCTTGAGAAGTCAAAAGATAAATACAGGTATCCTGTTCATAGGCTGATGGAAACCATAGGAACAGACTGGGAGATGACTGTACAAAATCTCAGAAAATAATTGTTAATGGGAAGCCATCCTCGCTGCCAGTCTTTTTTAGTAGTGCTAATCCCACAAGTACCTCTTCTTACAAAGTACTATTCAATACTGGTTTAAGCTCTTTGGTTTATCACACAGAAAAGCAAAAAAAGGATCTGATCCTGATTTTAAATATCTGTGGAAAAGATTTCTCTCACCAAGGAACTCTTCACAGTAACAGAGAAAAATATAAAAGCAATAACCCTGGGAGGTTGTTTCCAGGCAAAATCTATTCTGCTTAAAGGTGTACATTTTAAAATAGGGAACAGGTGAAGTGTGCAAACATTCATGTTGTGTAGGCAGCCTTTGGCTTGGGCTTTGAACAGATGGAGTTGTTACCATGAATACTGGGACACAGGGGACAGTAACAGTACCAGGAAAAGCCTGGGACAACTGGTTTGGAGAAGGGTACCCTGGAGATGTGGGAGCAGGAAGGCTCATGTGCAGGATGTTAAAGGGTTGCAGTCTTGCTTTGGGGATGGAGAAAATGCAGCCTGCAGATATTTAAGCTGCTCCTGCCTATGCTTAGATAGGATCAGGCCTTTGTATTTTAACCCGGTCTTCTTGCCTATGGAAGCATTGTAAGAGACACTTTTCCACTGGGACAAACAGGCATGTCTCCAGCACCAAGCATTTCCACTTAACTTCTTTATAACTCTTTAGCCAAGTTGCAAGAGCAGAGTTTTTCAAATTAGCTTTGCAGACCGGTAGACAGATTAAAATGAGGTTTTTTGTTTTTTTTTTTTTTTTTAAACCAGGTAATTTAAATTAGAGCTTTACATTTTTCTAGCCTAGGAAATACTAATGTGCAAAGTCTGTACCTAATGTTAGCTTACAACCAGCTCTTGGGACTCTTCTTTAAGTGCCGTTCTGTCATGCCTGATTAGAGATGTGCACTGAGTGTTTTCACAGAAGCATTAATTCATCCTCCTTGGTTTTCTCCCATAGTTTCCAAGAAAAAGCCAGGCTAAAGGACAGAGTGAAAAAACAGACCTCTGCCTGTGCTGCTCAGACACCAGCCATATAGCAGGAAAAGGGTTTCCCATTCCTCCGTCCCATGGCAGTCTGTCCTAAGAGCACGCTTACGAGCATCTACTGAGACATAACTTTGTATATCCACAGTAACTCAGCTGCAGAAGTTCTGGCAATTAGCACAGACATTCTGTCTTGCTGACCCATAAGTAAAGTTTTTTACCTCTGCATAGCAGAGGTATACCATACCATCTTTTGGCATTGCTGGCTCTTTCCAGGAATGTGTTTTCTGTTCTGCTCCACATCCCATACACATTCCTCTGGTGCAGCAGTCTGCGATGTTTTACACAAAGAAATGGGATCCAGTGGCCTTGTGCAAACCAAATCATTCCCCTGATTTCTCTTGCCAGGTTCTGTTTATCCACCAGTGTTTGTTAGCTATACTTTACTATGTTCCAAGCACTGTCAGCAGCTGGCAGGAAACACTGGCAATCAGAGCAATCCCCACAGCTCACTTTGCAGCAGGCTCTTTGGATTCCTGCCTTTAAGACATGCAGTGATTCCACAGTGAGTGTAATGGGGCATCTGAAAAGGAGAAAGCTGAAATCCAGCAGATGTTTCTCACTGATCTCTTCCTGAAGCAGCAGACTGCTGGGACTGAGCCAGCACTGCTAACCTGGGAAAACCAGCAGTGTGTGTGTGGCACTTTCGGGTGTCCAAGGCTGCTTCCCTTCCATGGAGAATATCCTACAGCTGCAGAGTCCTTTCCTGTGTACTCTCTGTGCTTATCCTCTCATGTGTAATTCTGACATGCACCTCTGGCCTTTTGCTTCCCTATCCCGCAAGATTTTACGTGCTGTTTGGAAAACATGAAGAGCTTCCCATCCTGCCCTTAGCAGTTCTAGAATGGCAATGAAATCTGCATGTGGATAACTGAAAAACAGATGGAGAGGCTGGCTCTGGATGAGAAGTAATTGCCCCTTCCTCAGGGTTCAATAAGCAGCTACCAAAATATTGCCAGTAGGAGGCTGGAGTGTTGCAGATGGGCTGAAGAAGGAAACAGAGACAGTGAACACCCTGAGCCACCTCAACACAGAGGTATCTCTGGGACGTGCATTCAGAAGCACAGGCTAAGGGATGCATTTCTCGAAGCTAGAAGACAGTTGCCAACAATGTTGGCATGTTTGTGAGAGATGTTAATCACAATTGCTTCAGGTTTTAACATGCACATGACACAGTGTGTGGATTTTCTTCATGCCTCATACATGTATTTCTATTGGTGGAGAGGAGGGAAACCTTGGTATTCTGAATTAATTAAAAATGTATAGATATATTTGTTTTCATGATAAGGCAAGGACTTGAACACATGCGAGATTTAAAAGCATGAATGGAGGGCACAGGCAAAAAAAAGGGAATGATTAATTGGAGTGCATTTAAAAATAGTAACTGTACGTAATGCTGAGCAAAGCTAAACTCTATTTTAAACAGTTTATAAAGAACGGAAGCGTATGTTCTCAAGGTCTCCAGTTTGTCTATGTGGGTTGGTCAAAAAAGTTGTGACATGCTGAGAAAGGCATTTGTGCTTTGTTGTTTTTAGCAAAACTCACTTCCAACAAAATGGATTTAAAAGAGGAGAGACTGCAAAATACTTAAAGGTCACAAGGCATGTTCTGGCCCATGTTCTCCAGGAGGTGCATATGCCTTGAAACGTTTGAGAAACTGCATCTCCATGCTTCTGACTGCCTCCATCTGTCATTCTTCATGAGACTTTTCCTCAAGCCCTCACATTTTTGTCTCTCAGAGGATGTGGGCAGCTCCTTATTACATCCTCCCTTGTATATTTTTTTGCCCTTCCAGTGGAGAGGAATGCTCACTGAAGCAGCTCTATCCATTCTTGCTGGAAAGGGTCAGGAGCTATGGGGAAAAAAGAAACAAACAAACAACCACCAAACCCAGAGAAAGGACAATTAGCTGTAGTCTCTGTGCCACCAAAATCTGCCACTGACTTTGGGACACTTCCTTGGGTTTGTCCTAATTTAAGGCTTGGTGGCAGAAGTATTTATGCAGGCTGCCTTGCTGCACAAAAGCTTAACCCCATGGTAGAGGTGAGGTAGAAGGGAGAGTTATATATAAACTTTTGGAAAAAGTTTACAAATGTGGCCACCCAGTATACTGCCAGCTCACTGGGGGTGTGGAAGAAGGGGGCACTGTCCTGCAAGGAAGGATAATGTCCCTCTTATTTATGTGCTTCTGGAGTCTACTGGTAGGACCAGGACTACAGTGAGGAGCACAGGGAGGCTGGCACTGTGGTGGACATCACCTGAGGTTGTCCTTGTTCTGGAGGATGCCACTCATCAGGCGTCCCTGGAACAAAGAAACTGTTCAGAAAGGCAGCATGCAAACCAGGAGAAGATGCTGCATTACTGCTAATGGGGCTGGTTCTTTAAAGCTAGTGTGGAAATGGAAAGGTACCACAAGCCTGAGGTGCTCTGCCAAGAGAGCTGCATTGTTGTGCTGGCTTCTTTCCAAAACAGAACTTAATCTTTGGCTTTCCTTCTTAATTATTTCATTTTCCTTTTTCTCCTACCTTTGTTTTCCATTTTTAAACCTTGTGGATCAGCACTACAGAACACCTAGTTCTACAGCAGCATGCAAAAGGAGGCATACCATCATGTACCTTAAAATATTTATTTCTGCAGTACATATATATTGCGACTTGGTATCATCTCATGCCAGTGCAGTGCTAAGAACTTATTGAATCTGTGTGCCAAATATGTGATTTAAGATCTCACACTTTTTTTGTATTTGCCACAACAGCAATACTGTTCAAGCCCATGAGGTGCCTATACCCCAGCTCTGGAGAGATAGCACACAGCAATTGGGGTCAGCAGAGGGACAGGAGTTAATGCTGTGTCAGGGAGGCATGAACTGGATGAATGAAAGCTGGAGCTGTGGCTGTAAAAAATGCCTTTACAGGGAACAAAACAGTAAGCTAACTAACACATGGGGGAGGGAGGACGTGGAAGTCCACAAAGCAGAGAAAGGTACCTTGTGAGGCCCCCAAGTTGGATAGGCACTGCTGCATGATGTTTTCTATCAAACAGCAGTAACTACCAGGACTACAGCCTGGCTGGGGTTCTGCCTGCATCTATGTCATCCTGTCCCTAACATTCAGTGATGCTGACTGATCTACCATTGCATCAGCCTTGACTATTCATTCAAAGGCTATTGGGTTCAAAACCAATCTGTGCTATTCTGTGTTTGTGTCAACATTGGTGTGCATCCACAAAATCTAGTGAGCAGATTGCTGTCACTTGCAGGCCCAGGGCCTCTAATTCCCTTTGCGTCACTTCTTTAGACATGGGAAGGGGTCATGGTGGGGCAGCAGATAAAACCCTTCAATAGGCAGGCACACAGTACCAGCATGTTCCACCCTGTAAGCGAGGGCCAAGGGCAGCCCTTGGCCACAAGCCAACATTTAGCCACTTGAGATGATGTTTGATGTGACACTGGGTCAATAGTGAACACAGGAGCAAATGAACAGGAGAAATACACCACAGTAAGTGCAGCAGGGAATGGCAGTGGGAGGACCTGGCAGATGCACAGGGGTTGATTCAGAAGGGAGATGCAGCCCCGCCTACGCTGTTGTGAGCAAACTTGCCCTGCACCTCACGACAACTGCTTTCAAAATGGGTTTAATAACACATGTCAAAATGCCACTTGGTTCCCAGCAGGGAACTGTGGTGGGGACACCAGTCAGACCAGGGTGAGACAGCTCAGACTGAGCTGCAACAAAATCCAAGTGTCAACAAGTTGCTGTTGAGCAGAACAGGTATTTTGACCTAATGGCAGAAATTGCACCTCTCTGTGGGCACAGAAAATGATGCAGGGCTGCAATCCAAGGGGATGAGAAATAAGCTGAGAATAACAAATAATCATGACTGTTTAAAAAAAACCCTACAAACTAAGAAACAATTCTGCCTCACAGCACTGCTCCTTACAGTTTCCTTTGCTCTCCCCTCCTCAGTAGACCATCACTTTGGGGTCTATTTGATTTGTACTGTTCAATACACTCAAGCTTGGACTTAAATTAAAGTCTTGTTTCTCATCAACTGCTTCATTGTGAGAAGATAACATTTTTTAAATTTTTTTTTTTTTTGGACTATTTTTGGGGCTACATAAGAGATAAAATGCTTATCCTTAAGGAGCTGTGTTTTCTATGCATATGATGCTTCTCAGATTTCAGTGAATTGTAATTTTGTTAGGCTTGGCTTGAGGTAATAAACACCTTGCATTTTGCCTACCCTTAACTACCAAGAGATGTTCTTGTTTTTCAGTCTCTTTTAATGTAGAGTACCTGGTAATATCTGTGGGGTTTGGGAGATGTTTTTAAATTAGAAAACAACAGTTAAACAAGAAGCACACAGAAAAGTGCTGCAGTGTATTTCTAGTAATTTTAAGACGCAACACTTCAGTCTAAAGTTTGCATTTATTTTACGTTATAACTTCTATTTATACTTTTGTTCATACACTCTGGCTTGTTTCACCTCATGTGGGAGCAACACAAAGGAGAGGAAGTCCACAAGCCAGATAAACTACAATTACTGTTCATTTTGTCAGAGCTATGCAAAGCATCCAGTGCATAGGCTAGCCTTGCCTAACAGCTCACCACATCTACCCCATGTCTCTTTGCTAATAACCTGATATTTCCATGTGTGCATGGAAATATCCCCTTCAGTGTGACAAATGTTTCATGCAGTGAATCAATTTTGAAAAATTAGTAAATGGGAAGTTTTCCTTATTATCTTAGTAGTAGAAATTTCAGCTATGGGCATTTATATTCTTATTTCAGTGCAATGTTTGTTGGGTTTTTTCCTAACAGTCTCTTTGGAATGATCTCAGTTGCATGATTTGGGCAATACAGGGGCTGATGCTGTAACCAGAATCTACAGCACAAAGGGACAGAAGACAGAGCAGACAGAAGAACAGCCACAGGCCCCTGTCCTGCAAGATCTATCCCTTGTTCTCCTAAATGCAGGAAAAGCTTCCAAGACCAGCCAGAGATCAGCATGTGCTTGGGAGATCCGCTTTATTTGAAATTCTCGTCCAGCCAGTTGTACAGCAATGCCATAGCATGGAAACACGACCCTTGAAAAACTCTTAACAGTTCCACATATGAGGCCAGCAGTCCTTAAAAATAGCATCAGCAAGGACTGAAGCTACTTTTTCACTCGTCAATCTCCTCCCTGATGAAAGCAAAACTTCATTCTGAAAGCCACCTGCTTGCTAGCACTGGATACAAAATGCCTCCCTCTCCACCCCACCCCACAAGCACATGCACATATGCACTTTGAGAGGGTTTTTTTTTTACTGTCTATTTCCATAAAGTTCAGAACCTAGTGACAAGATCATTCTAATGCAGCATGGATTGCACCATCCTGGTATAACCCTTCCCTGTGTTATCAGTTTAATGTGGAAGACATAGTTACAAACAGGAGTGTTAGGAAGACTTTTTTCTTAAGGAGAATGCTAGGAAATTATTTTTTTATTCCAGACTTATGTTTGACTATCTTAGATGTTGTGAGATCCGGACCAACTTCCAGTGTCAGAAATCTAAGTGTCAGAAATCTACTATACAGCTCCCTCATAACTTCTACCATGCTCTAGGCAAGACACATAATGGCCTAAAACCTTCACTGCTCTTCTTTAGGAATTTTTTGTTGCTGTTGCATTTTCCTCTCTTGGATCAGAACATTACAATCATTCACCCTAAATTCTGCAAAACATCACACAGAGGACCTTACAGTTCCTCTGGTAAGCATATTACGTTTGCTGGTTTGCCCCAGACACAGAACTGTTCAAGAAGCCAGATCTTGACAACGATTACTCGACGAGTGGCAGAACGCCGTCTCTAAGCAGAGATGCTGCCTGTATTTTGCCTTTTCCTAACAGGAGCATAATCCGAGCAAGCACAAACATTCAGCCTTCCTTTGGCTGAATTCTCTAAGAGGTCCATAGAAAATAAAGAGCTCTTCCATGCTTCCTTACAGGGCCTGCCTACATCTGTATTCATGCAAGTCATGAGGTGGATACAGCCTGTAAACTTCCTCTATGATCCTCGCAAAACGTGTCCAAACCAGATCTAGCACTTTAAACTTGAACAAAATTCTTCTAATCGCAGACTGTTTCCTTCTCCTTTATTTAACGCTCCAAGCGTTCTGTGTGAACTGCAGCCAGGACAGAATTCCCTTCCCTCCGCCATCCCTGTCCCGCGCCATCCATCTGGATGCCCCAGAGCAGGCACAGCGCTCTGCCTTTCCAGGCCGGGCCCGTGCTCTGAGCACAGCGCAATGTGCCTGGCAGAGGGCTCACGGGGAAGCGCTGCCGCATCCTGCGGGGCCCGGCTGCGCTCCCGGGCACCGGGCGGGGCAATGCTGCCTGTCCTGGCTGATCCTGCTGCGCCCCGGGACCGGGCCCCGCCCAGCGCGGGACTCCGGCGCGCCCCTGCCCGCAGCCAGCACAGCGGGGTGCCGAGGGTCCCAAACCGGCCTTGGCAGCCTCAGCCCCCCGGTGCTGCTGCTCGCGGTAGCCCCCCGCAGGGCGCTGCGCCGCCCGGACGCGAACCCGCGCCCCCGTGAACGCCGCGACCTGCCGGCTCCGCGCCCGCCGGGCGCCGCTCCCCCCTCCTCCCGCCCGCGTTATGTAACGGCCGCGCGCCGCCATTGGCCAGCGCCGCCCGGGGCGCGCGGGCGCGGGGGCGGTCCCTGCGCGTGCGCAGTGCCGGTCCCGGTGCCTCCTCCTCCTCCTCCTCGTTCTCCTCCCGAGCGGCGGCGGCGGGGCCGCGCGGAGCCTCCACAGCGCTCGGCAGGGCCGCTCAGCCCGGATCCCGCACGGGTGAGCAGCGCCGGGGAACCGGAGCGGGGTGGGGAAAGGGGACCAGTCCTGGCCCGGGGGAAGGGGGGCGGCCCGGCCCGGCAGCGCGGCGAGCTCCTCTCGCCGGCCGCCGCTCCCCGGCTGCGGCCTCCGTCCCTGTGTCTTTCCGTAGTCGCTTCCTTCCCGCGGGGCACGTGCTGGGGCTGCGGCCGCCCCCGGTCCGTGCGCGCCGCAGGCCGGGCCCGGTCCGGGGCATCCGTGGCGGAGCGGCCCCGAGCCCTTCGGCTGGGCAGGCCGCGCTGCCCCGAGCTGCTGTGTGCCGCTGGCACTGACAGCCGAAGCAGCTGTCCGTGTCCAGTTTTAGGACTTGAAACTCCGCTCGGGTTCTGGTTACTTACAAGGAAATGACCCCGTGCAAGGCACGGCTGTGCTGCGGGTTCCAGCCTCGCTTCCCGACAGTGCCCGTGCTGCTGCTGCTGCTGTGATTTGGCACCAAAAAATCCTGTCACGGTTTGGCAGCAGATTTTTTCCGTGTGTTCTGTTTCCTACGTGCTCGCGCGTTCTTTATTTGGAGACATCAGGCTGCACTCTGTGAGGGTGTGCCTGATAGGAAAAACAACACTTACTGCGTTGTGCAATTGAAATTACTGATTTGGCTTTGTAGATGAACTCAACGTTCTTTTAAACGAGCTTTGAGAATATTTTTTTTTGTCACTTTCTTAGAATAATAGTCTAAACCTTACTTTTCTCTGTTTCAGAAACATTCTGTTTCAGTGTATTAATGTGACTTGCAGTATTTAAAATCTCGGATTTTTGGTCTCAGGCATTGTGTGGGGCAAATGTTTGTGTCGTGTTTTCTTGTCTGTGGCTTAACTAAAACCAGCAGTTGCTAAGTACATAAAAGCTCAGTGTGTTGCCTGTAGTAATAAAGTGCTTATCAAGGCACTAAAATACAAAGTAATATGCAAACACTTGGTGAAAAGAATTCTTTTTTGTTACATCTGAGTATTTTCTGTCAGTAACCCTCTAACTTCTGGATGATTGCTGTAATGCTGATAAAATACAATCGAAATAAAACCTACTGTTCCTTCTTGTGTATGCATGTGTATGCAAAGCTATTGGCAATATATCTTCTTTTGGGGGGATTTTTGTTTTTTTTTTTTTTAATTTTAAGTGGGAATCCAGTGTTCTGACTGAGCCGTGCTGTATATAAACAGCAGGAGGCCCTGGCTGGGGAGTTCTGGAGTAGATGTAGTATCCAGTGAAACACAGACTGGCACTTCTGGGCTTACAGACATTGAGTGTTGTATCTTACAGAAATTGCTGGACACCACATGTATTTCTATCTGCTTGTTAATGGAATTTGTGTTGTGTTCAATTTTATTAGCTGTATGGACTTCTGAATTCTCTTTCAGATAAACTGGTGGGGGAAGAGGAGGGAACACTGAAGATGTAGTGTAACACTTCTGCAGAGGGTTACGTGGTGGTGTTTGATGCCATGAGAGAACCAGGCTGTGGCCTGAGAGGTGTCTCTCAATCCACAAGAGCTGTTTGGGGTCTCAAGGCCATCATTCTGCTCACGTGTTAGGCACGTGTCCAAAAATTCCTGGAATACCAGTGAATTTTCACGTGTTGTTGATGTTTCATAGAAACTGAATTTTCATAATGGGTTTTAAGGGCTTTTCATACTTATTTACTGGAGGTTGGTCACTGTTTGGATAGGCTTTTCTCTCACGTTGGGAAGCCGCCTGTCCTGATGGGAGGGGATTGTGTGACAGACCTGGTGTAGCCATACAGTGTGTCCCACAGGTACCAAACCTGGTGCCTAGGTTATCCAGAGAGGCAGTGACCAGGCAGCTGCCCTCCTGGGAGCACGAGACTTTACTAGCTGTCCTGAGAACAATGGACTTCACTGGCTGTCCTGTGCTTGGGCAGTGCTTCTGAGAGAGCTGCACAACTGAACCGTGTGTGGGCTGTCAGGGACTGGAGAGACACAATAGCAGAAATTGGGCTGCTGGGTTATATAACCACATGCTGAATCCTGTTCTGTTGGTGTGCCCAAATCCTGGCTGGTGTCTGCTCTGGGGGTGGGCTGCAGGCTGAACTGGGTGTCCTGGTGGGCTGTGCAGGTAGAGTGCACTGCTGTGAAATGTGATGTCTTGATGGTCCCTGAATTTGACACTTTTGACTTACTTTGTCTTCTGGTGGACCTTGTAATGGCATATGGCAACTGCATTTACTTCCTTTGTGCTCCTGTGTTGGATGAAGCAATCTGATTCTGGTTGGGGCAATCTTTTTTCTTTTCAAGAGATCATATACACATAAATGTGGCTGAAAATAAAAATACAATAGCCACCTGTAAAAATCACCTTCAATAAAGAGGAGCAACCTGTTGTTCTTGGTATTCCCAACTCCAGCTCACAAGCACCTACAATAGAAGACAATAATACACCTTGGGTAGTACTTTGATTTGCCTTTCTTGAAACTTGTTTCAAGTTCCAGAGGTAAAAGTAGACTCTTAAGCTTGAATGAAAAAAACCCAAAACAACACAAACAACAAAACCCCTGAATTTTTCGGTATCTTTTGAAAAATATAATAAGCTTCTATTAACTGTAAAGGAAAATGTAATTATTCTGACTGTTGAAAACACTTTTCAGAGGTAGAGCTTGAATCTTGGTAGAGGAAGACACCTTAGAATGGCCTAATAATTCTGCTGTTTATTTTAAGAATGATCCTAAACCCAGAGGCTTTACATAGTGAAGAGCTTGAACAGATGTCTGTTGTGTTTGAGTTATGGGAGTTGTAGGCCTTGTGGACAGAGCGCATGACTGCAATGTGTTCATGGTTACAGCTCCTCAGTCAGATAGCAGCACTAGTTTCTCATGTTTGTAGACTAAATGTCTTCTTTTTGTTTGTAGATATGGCTCGTGGACAGCAGAAGATTCAGTCGCAGCAGAAAAATGCCAAAAAGCAAGCTGAGCAAAAAAAGAAACAAGGACATGATCAGAAGGCTGCAGCCAAGGCTGCCTTGATATATACCTGCACTGTCTGTAGGGTAAGAGGAACTGAAGTCAAAATAGTCTTGTAGGGAGACGTCTGTCTTCCTGCCTAGAACAGGATTTTTAGAAGATTTTATAGTGGAAACTAAAATACTTAAGTGGTTGTCGAGCTTGTTGCTCTAAGAAGCATTTGCATCTGTTATGTGACTTGCTTACAGAATACTCAGCTGTGTTGGTAATTGAGATAGAAAATCTGAGAGGTCTTGTTCAGGTCTGGTTTGGATAGTTACTTTGCCTTTTGCATTACAGTGCTCTGCATGTGCTGTTACCACATGTAAAAAGTGTGGGGTCAGTTCTGGTTTAGTCTCTAGTGGAAACATATTTTTGTTGCAATGGAATTGGCCTGTCTTGGAATCAGTGGTTATGGATGTTGCTGTAGAAAGGAGTAGCAGTGGTGCTAAAATCTTTAATGTAATCTTGATACACAGTAACTTTTGCTGCAACAACTTACTTGACAAGAAAATACAAATTTGAGTACTAATTAAATTGTACTTTTTCTTCTGGATGGTTTCTTTTGGAGCTGAAGGATAAACTTGCCATTTTCACTTCAATCATCAGTCTTAGAATAGATCTGCCACCTCAAATATCTTAAATAAGATTCCAAATTGAGAGTTGCTTGCTTAAGTACTTGTCACCAGCTCCTCTTGTTGTGAAATCAGGCTGTAATATCAATCACTTTGGACAGTTGATGCCTGCAACTGTGTTGTGGTAAAGGTCTGAGATAGCTTGTGCCAAGTAGAGACTCAGTTCATGCCATATAACTTCTTGGCCTATTGGTAAACTAATGAAATAGCTTTCATAAAGATTTTATTCTGAAAAGGATGAATGTTTATCCTTAAGGTGTTGAAAAAGAAAATGGTGAGGAGGTAGGTTTTCCACCAAACTAGCCTGTGAAGTGTAAAACGTGCAGGGAGATTCCTAGCCAGAATAATACCATTGATGGACATGCTGCAGCAAGTGTGATAGTAGTGCTTAAAAGCACCTCTGAAAATAGGCAGCTAAATACTCCATCTTACCCTGCAGCTAAATTAGTGGTGCTCTGTCACTAGAGCTGTGTCATCAGGAAGGTAGTTGGCTTCTGGGAAAAGAAAATAAAGGTTTTGTAGTATTATTTAACTCTTGTACTGTGCATAAAGTGTAATGTCTCTCTTTAATCAGACTCAAATGCCGGATCCCAAGACCTTCAAACAGCACTTTGAAAGCAAGCATCCTAAGACTCCACTTCCTCCAGAATTGGCTGATGTTCAGGCATAAAGTTGTCTACAGGTCATTACCTTAATTTTTAATTGATTGTCTGAGAAAGGTGTATTATAAATTGGATTTTTTACCACCAACAACTGGGACTTAAAACTTGCTTCAGTTCTTTTAATATGGAAACTACTGTAGGTTAAAGTTATACCCCTGAAGTGTTAAAAGTAGAAGAAAGAAGCAAACTAGTTCTTACATGGGTGAAATGGCTGTGGCATTTCACTGTGCCCAGAGGTTGTTTTAAAAGGGATTAATGTTGTTTCAAATGGTCATTTTTAGTGTTGTAGGAATGCTTCATTATTTAGTTCTTGCTTTGTAATGTTAGCTATGCTTTGAACAAAATACATAAGTACAATCTGTCTGTTACTACAAAACATGTAATGTGAACCCTCATTTAGTGTATTTCCAACAATT
Organism: Certhia americana; assembly: GCA_018697195.1. Classification (NCBI taxonomy): domain Eukaryota; kingdom Metazoa; phylum Chordata; class Aves; order Passeriformes; family Certhiidae; genus Certhia; species Certhia americana. Next base: position 132,825,415 of record CM031858.1, on the reverse strand, counting down.
GAGCCTTTCTGTTCCCGAAGCTATGCAAGTGAATGCAGAAAGATCTGAATTTCTGTGTTAACTGTAGAAGAGATTTCCCATAAGCCAGTTGTTAGGCTGTAACTGAAAGTGGTTATAATAAAAGGCTGAAATAAGGTAAAAAGCAGTACTATGGTATTTCATTCATGCAGAGGTAAGCAGCATTGTGTAATGGTTCAGCTTAACCGAGTTGTTCTTATTTTTTATAGGTGAAGTCATGACACCTATTGACTCTTCTACTGTCAGACCTTACATAACAAACCTGCAGCTGCTTTTCTAAAACTGTTGATCAGCAAAAATGAAGGGGCTACAGAAACATTCATATTTTTATGCTGTTCCCTCTTGGGCTTCATGCAAAGACAATTCTGTGTAAATGTACAGTTGTGCCCTATTTGGAAATCCTAAAAAATCAGTCCATACTTGTTATAAAAATTTTTTACAATTGTAATTATATTGATGTTCATATTGTGTAAAATAACTCACTTAATAAAGTAGTACTTTGATTTTACAATATCACAGATTAACTCCTTGTAGAAATTCTGTTTCACCTTTCTGCATTATCTGCCTTATAATAAAAAAGACAAAAGTGGAATTTTCCCCGTCCTGCCAAAACATGAGCAGTATCATTCCACTGCAAGTAATGTACATTACAGTAAATTAATCTTAAAGTGGAGAGGGAGGCTGCTCAGATTTACTGTCCAGTGTGCTGCCTGCTTGAGCCCAGCCACTAGTGGTCAAGCTGATGGCTCAAGGTGCAACACACCCCTGAGCAGCTGCATGAGAATTATGAGACTTCCTCCTACATTTTTGTCCTATGTACTGCAAGCCATCTCAAATGGGATTCCTTTACTGTGAGAGATCATGTTCCCTGAAGTCATGCACTGGAGGAGCTCTGGTTGTGCTTGTTCTATTTAGGTAGATGGCTGAGGAAGCTTGAGAGGTGGCAGGATTGAAATGCTGGCTTGAGAAATGCTTGCCCAAATACTAGGTAAAAGCAACTCTGCTCAAATTTTTTTAATGATATTTTGAGCAGTCAGCCACACATGTTCCCCCTCAAATGTGTCTGGTTATTTCTCTCTTGAAGGAATACATAAAATAGCCAGCCATTAATAACCTTCCTTCACAACCAGCTTAAAATAAGCCTGTTGGAAAAGAGCCAAAGTAACTAAAATAATATGGCTACTTAAAGAAATCGGATGTGATTAAAGTTGCAATGACAAGGAAAAGCTGGATAATAACTCTGGCCAAGACCATTTGAGCAGATAAACATAATTACCCCTAAAGTGTTCTGGGCTGTGTTCTAATCCCAGATGACAACAAAAAAGTAGTGGAGAAATGTCTGAATTGTGCTGGAAGGTCTACTATACAAAATCCCATCTTGGGCATTTTGGAGGGGGCTTAAAAAGCTTTATTTTGTTTTGACCCTGCAGTAAGAAGCAGTACTAGAATTGCCGTGATGTGCGGAGTTTACAACAGATGTAAAAATTCTGGCAGTCCAAGTAACCCTTGCTATGCAGCAGGACTATACATCTGACCTTCAAATGGCTTCCTAAAATCTAGGACCATAGTCTCAAAGACTCATTCACTTAAAAGAATGCACTTGGTATTTTATTATATAAAGTCAAAACCTTTGTCTTTGTCCACTCATTTGCTCTTTATTGAACTACTTCTGTGAGACTAGCTTCCTGTCCTCTTTGCTGTGACAGTATCTGTAAATACTTACTTTGGCATAAAGTTTCTCTGTATTATAGTCACTCTGGGATAACCTGTATACCACTTAACTTTTATAGATAATGTTATTCTCCTCAGCGTAATCCACTACTGCACTTGTACACCTGACATCAGAATGTAACAACTCATTTAGTTTTCTTCAATGTTATCAATACATACATCCTGACAAACTGGCTCCACAAGGCAAGAAATCTGCTTTCAACCTTTGTGCTGTATGGGGGAGGGGTACTTCAATGTTCTAATGCTGTAGTTTGTCTAAAAATACGCTGAGTAGAAATGGAAAAGATGTTTCTTGCGCTGACTGGTATTTGATAATCTGGTTTTACTCTGGAAAATGTTTGGGGATGTATCCCTAAAGCTTGGGCCTAAGGTGAAGTAAATGTTCTATTCCTTCAATTCAGATTGTGTAGCATTAAATAAAAGACTTGTTTCATAAACAATCTCTGTTAATGAGCACTGAAGAGCTGAAAAGCTGCATCATTAGGGGGATGGTTACCTTCAGTTAGAATTGTATTTTCAAAAGTCTTACAATGCTCAAGTTGAAAATACCCTATGAAATGATGGGCTTTGTGTGTGGGAAGGCAAGGATGATCCCCAGCTCAGTAAGATCCCCAGTTACAATAACCACCATCTTAACTATAGAAATAAATGAAAGCTGTGACTGAACTGTTATAAAGGCTGTACTAAATGACTAAATGTGGCAATAGTCCTCAGTCAGAATACCTGCAATACTCATACCTAAAAGATCAGAGAAAGGATGTATTTTCCATCATTTCTTCCTGATCTGAAAGACAGCACAGTCTAGTACCTGGCTAAAGACACAGTTGTGCGTTGTAATGTGTCTGATTAAAGCAAATTAAAAATATAAAATGTCATATTTCCTGCCTGCTTTGAAATCAAGTATTGCTGCACCTAGAAAATTAATTTCCTGGCTGTGGACAGCTATGTAACTTGAAGCTGTCTAACTGTGCAAGAAAAATAGACATGGAAAGTTTCCTTTATTCCCTTGAGAAAGGTTTTCATTTCTGTGCAGGGTCAGCATTCAGGTGAAGGGCTCGTACTGTATGGGCATCAGCTGTCATGGATACTTGTGAAGCAACTTTAAGAGGGGTTTTGGATTTTCAGAAGCCTTCATCTTCTGGGAATGTTTTTAAGCAGCATCTGAAATTGCATTTTAAATGAGGCTTGAAATATTCTGAAAGAAGTCTCAGAGAGTAAAAAGTTAGCAGGTGTGGTTACGAGGCCATCATCATGGCAACTACTGAGTAATCAAGAACAGTTTTGCAGTTTTTGTTACTCAGGCTTATTTCTGTGCCTCTGCTTTACCTAAGGACTTCTATTTTCTTGCTGTCAAGAAGCTGTGTGAAAAATCAAAGATAGAAGTTGATGACGATTGCTTTGTAGCCTTAGGGAAATAGTTTATGCAGTGCTCTTGAAACATCCCTGGAGACCAACTCTTTTGGTTATTTGCTGAAAACACTTCAGATCAAGTAAGTAAAGCTAATGACCACGGGCTGTTTGCAAATCACATAGTAATGAAGGAATTTGTGGCATTTCTGTAAACTATGCTGATTTATTTTCCCATCTTGATAAGAAGAGCTAATAGGTGGAATGTCTTATCATCAGGTACTGATAGGCTTTCCCATTTTCATAGAAACAAGTTAGAAATTACTGGGCTTTACTAGAAGAGTGATCTTCCAGGGTCTGATAAGTAAATTTGATTAGTCCTATAGGATCCACAAGCAAAGTAAAGGTCAGTTTTTCTGTCTACTCAGACACCTTCTGCTGTGTTTAATTTGGGGGCCTTTGATTTGCCTGTTTAGAACCTTACAGGTTTTGGAGTGGACTTTGAATTCAGCTCCAAATCTCACTTTGTGCTGGTATTCAGCGTTTGATTTTACATATTGTGTAGCATCATTGGTGATTTTACTCTAGTCCAGACAGTGGGAGGGTGTCAAGTGCCGTCTGGAATTTTTCTGTATGTTCTTTAAATGATTTTGAAATCTTTTAATACATTGTCTATTGTGTTACAGGTTTTGTATAGATAAGGCACAACAGAGACTCACTGAGGGAGCTGCATTATCTTGGGAGCTTTCTAAAAAAAGTAGATTAGGTTGTATGTATGTTTTCTAATTCTCTTACACAGCTTTTTGTGCTGGGGTTCCTGGGAAAGGAGGAATCTATAGTTGTCCCAGCATAGTTATCCAACTGTTCAAGCTGTGTCTCAGCTTTTTCAGGAAATATGGCACAGCTTTCCTCTGAGAAATACTGTCCATTAAATATATAAAGCCAAGGTCCATGCAGCACTTTGATGGCATGGCAAATGTATTTTAATCAGTGCGCAAAGTGTAACTGAAAGCTGGAGCTCTTTCAGAGGACTGTGGATTGAGGGAAATCTCAGGAATTTATCTAGTCCATCTCCCTATTCTGAGATTGGATAAAATCTGCTTAGATGAACTACCAAGTGTTCTCTAACTCTTAAAAGCTTCTAGTGAATGGGATTCCATGATCCCAGACCTTGTAAGCAGTATGTATCTGCTGAACTGTACAAGTAGACAGTTACTACAGCAAGAGTTTATCCCTGCCAATTAAGTCAATTGCTTACTGTTCTTATTGGCAGTAAATGTGATGAATAGTGCCTTTATTTGAACATTGCTACTGTGTTCTCCTAGTCTTCAGAGTAAACCCAGTTAATAGAACCACTCTTTATAGGTCACATTTTCTATGTCTGGCAATTGTTGGTGCTCTGGATCCTCTACAGTTTGTGCTCTTAAATCATATGGTCCAAAATATGACCCAAAGTGCTGGCTGAGGCTAGTGAAGAGTAGCTGGAACAACTAAGGTCTGGCACTTGCATACACTGGAATTACATTAGACTTTCTGCAACAACATAACAGTATCATTTTGGTACCACTAATAATTTCCATTTTGTGGCTCTATTTAGTGTCCACATACCTGCCTCTCAGGATCTCAGACCAAACCTTTTACAGTTCATCCAAGTGTGGTATCATATGGGATATTGCAAATGTCCTCTTTTACTCTTTAGTCTGTATTGTTCATGAACACACTGATGGGCTACACTGCAGGCAAAGCTTTGCAGGACCTCTCTTGAGTATCTTGCTAGACTTCAGTGAGCCTTTGGTAATTGCTTCCTGAGAGCACTTCGTACTGCTGTAATTCTCTTTGTGGTCAATACGCATTGGAGCCTGTGAGGACTTTGCAGAGTGACAATGTCAAAGGTGTTTGCAACAACAGGGAGATTTGGGATGTTGTGTGCCTGTGGCCACCAAGCCAGTTTTCACAAAGAAATAGAGGATAGTGAGGTATGGCATAGTTTGTTCTTGACAAATCCATATTTTCTGGCTATTGCTTGGTTACTTTTTCATATGCATTTACAAAGGGAATTTTATAAAAGTTATCTTAGCCCTTTTCCAGGTTTAGGTTGACTGACAAGAGTCCCTTTAATTTCCTTGTACTTGTCCCACTACTCTTGGGTGCTTTCTTATGGTCTGTGATTTCTCAGAGAGCAACACTTGTGGTCAATAGTGACATGGCTGATTGCTGGAGCATCCTAGGATAAGAATTACTAGCTGTTGCCAACTTGAATTCCATCAAAGTCCTCTGACTACTTTAGCTTACTCTTTCAATTTCTTAACATAGTTTGTTAAATTTGAGTGAAGTAAAAAATGCTGTTCATTACTTATTTGTAAATCTTATCTTTCATTTTCTTTCCTTCTTCATCAGGTAATGGAACTATACTTATTTTTCCTTAGATATTTGTAGTCTTTGTATCTGACTTCTAGAACCTCAGCTGTGTTTTTGGTCTCTGCTAATGAAGGTGTTACTGTGTTGACTTTTGAGTCATCTAAAACCCAGTCTTTTGTCTGTCTCTCAGGATCCACTCTGTTATATTTGCAACCACTGTGGTGAACTCTTCGAAATAATTCTTTTTTTACATGGTTTGCTCACTGTTGAACTATCAGAAGCTTTATATACTCCATCCTGATCCATTCAAGGCCCCAAACATGCAAGAGCATTCTCATTAAAGTTTGAGCTGTGCTGAGTATTTACTTACCTACAGGCTAGCAATGAGAAGGACCAGGCTGGCCTGATAAATCTGGATGTGCAATAGATGTTAACGTTGATTATAAAACTGCAGAGCACTAATTAGACTAAATGCTTGAGTGACTTTTCATCAGACATCATTCTGGCCATTTCTTCCTCTGGTTTTCAAGACTGTCCCCATACTTTCATCATTGCTGCCCACCTTTTCCATATGGATGCCAATGTAATCCAGCCCCTCACAAGAGTTCATCATGTCTGTCTGTTTACCCTTAATTTCCCGATATAAGAGGAATACTCAAGCTGCCTCTGTGTCTTTTTCTGTGCTTTGCAAAATTAAAGTATGCCTGGACAACAAATCCATGTTAATTGTCCAGCATACTTGTAGACTATCAGGATAGGCCTTAATTTTTGATTTCTTATTCCTGATATGCCTTCAAATTTCACGTTACCTGCTGATGGTTCTGATAGTTTTTACTTTCTTTTAGTACACATTTTCTTTAGTTGTTGATAATCACTGCATATTTTTCTATAAAATGGTTGCTTTTTTTTTTTTTTTTCCCTGTGAACATATGTGGATCCTTTGAAGAGGGAAAACTAAGTATTTCCAACCAGAATAATATTAATAATGATATTTTCTTTAAAAAACCTACAAAAAGTCTAAAATGTTTGATTGTGTGCTCATGGTATTCAGAATTATTCTTATGGTCATTACCCACTTTTGTTACAGTAATGCTTAATGCAGTTGTATTTTCTGTTGTTGGAGACACAACTCAGATTTTATATCACAATGGGCTGTGTGCAGTAAGGGTATTGATCAGGATGTCAATGAAGTTCCTTTTTCTTTCCACACAAACTGAGGGAAAAAGAATTTTTATTTGTGCCTGGTTTTGTCTTGCTGCATTTTTATTTAGGAAGTAAATTTAGATTCATCATGATTTAACAAAAAATTGCTTAACCCGTAGAGATTTTCTTAGGGATATCTGCTGCTGTTAGCTCTTACCAGATAAGTGCTAGAAGAGAATATTCTTATTGAAGTCTAAGAAATAGTGTTTATTAAAGACCATGTTAAGTAAGGTTAAGAAATAATAAACAGCTGCTTTTTGCTGCTGCAGTAAATCATTCGAAGAATGTGCTGTTATGCATCTGAAAACAAGAGCTGTTACGCAGCTGAAAGAATGTGACACTGTTTGCACCAGAACCACCAATAGCAAAGGAAGGCAGCTTCTCAGCTTCTGGGCTGACTCCTAAATGGACAAAGCTTGCCTGTATTTTTCTTGAACAATAATTGAATTCTACATCACTGAAGTCAGTAGGAACTTAATTTTGTCATGTGCTAAATACTCATATATGCAGAAAGCTGCTAACATGAGCACCTTTGTAAAATTTATGTCACATATGTTAATAAAATCAGTGTAACTGATGTCTGTATATCAGAAGACAGTATGTGCATGGCTGGAAGATGCGGTAGTCTGTCTAGAAAACATATACAGTGCTGTACCTAGACACTTTACTAATTCTAATTGATAAAGTCAAAACTTGTTTTTGGCCTATAGTCACCGTCAGTCCTTAAAATTTCTCCTGTTCTTTTATCATAAACCTTTTGATTGGAAACTGTGTGGGCAGTATGACTCTGTGGACCTCACAGGGGCTAGTTGGATACCACTCTCTTAGACGCTTCTGAAATTATTTGCCTCTCTTATTTGCTCTGTGACTCTAGCCATTTTTTTCAGGACCCAGCTCTCTGTGTTGTGCCCCACTTCCCCACTTGCAGCGGGTAAATGTGTAGGAGCACAATAATATAACAGTAAATTTGTCCAGTGCTAATACTAAGTGCTACTACTGCCTTGACTGTGCTGGTTTTAGTCAGTGGTGGCCAGACTACACCTTTCATTCCCTATAAAGGGGCAGAAGCCACCTGGCATGGCATCTGCAAAGGTGCTTGCTGAGTCTGCACTCCTGACCTGCCACCATCTCGACATGAGGTTCATGGAGCCACACAAGTAGTGTCACTGGTCATGTCTACCTGGCCCTAGGCCCTTACTGTTAAATCCCTTGGCTAAAGACAGCCAGATTTGTAGAAAGGGAGACATCTCAAAGGCAACCCTGTTGTTCCTACTTGTGAAAATGGCTGGGTAGAGGAAAGGCTTTCTGTCATTATGAGGGACGGTGGTATTAGGGCTGCAAAATAAACTCCTGCAGTGCTGGACATAGAGAAACACTTGAGAAATGTCCAAACTACAAGACAAATTTTCTTTGGTTGGTTGCATTTTTTTAGTCAGGGAGGTAAATTCACACTGAAGCACCTGGTATGGAATCCCTTTCCTGAGTTCAGGCAAGTGAGCAGTCAGCCCCTGGAAGAGTCTGGCAAACTGAGGTGCCTGTGTGGGGAAGCTTGTGTTTGGGAGAAGGGAAGCAGCAGGGAGTCTACATTTCTGGAGGAGCTCAGCAAATACAAACACCTTTCCTTGACAGCTGCCCTGCATAAGGGAAGGAGGAGAGGCAGTGGCAGGATCACAATTAGACTGTAAGAAAGTTCACTCTGCATTTGCTTACCTGAAAGGTTTGCTTTTGAGCACTTGAGGCTGGCTCAGGATTGATTGATTGCTTATGATGCTTAGGATCTGTTTAAAGGCAATAAACTGTCTTGATGAAAATGTTCTTTATATGGCACCCATGACAGATATTTTGCAAGTACTGACACACCAACCCTCTAACTAATGTGGTAATGAATGTGCTAAGTGCTTGAGTGTTTGGGGACTTTTGCTCCTCCATCCCTCCTTGTTGTGGGTATGTCTATACCAGACCTCCTTGTGCTGCACTAATCCTTACCCAGATATTCATCTCTTCAAGTGTTATTGAACAGGCTTGTATATAATTGTGTCTTAGGAAGAGAAAAACTGTATGTGAACTGAAAACAAAACTGATGCTGAGACTTTACTGTAAGCAATGAAGTTTTATGAGCTGCTTTTGACCAGAATTTTACTCCCACTGATGACATGCTGTAGAGCTGGCAGGGGGAGAACAGAAGTCCGTCAATTTTCAAGAAGCTCTGTAGGAGAAAATGAACAGGAAACCCCAATGAAAGCAGTACCCATTCAAGAGAAAACTAGAACAGAAAAACGGAAACATTGAAAAGTTCTACCAAAAAACCAATATTGTCACCTATGAACTTGACGGACAAGAAATGCTGCTCTTCAGAGTTTTGTTTGTGAAAGGCCCTGGCTTTTGAGCAGCTATAAGCTCTACTCAGAGCTCATTGCCATTGTTGCTAAAACTGATTATGACAGAAAGTGTTGAAATGTTACTCCTCCTGAAGGTTAGTTGTCCAGTTTCTTAAAAGTAAAACTAAAGCTGTTACTGTCCCCTTGGAGAGTGAATGGAAGCAGATTATAATGAAACAGATGGTGCAGAATTTAACTCAAAATCAAGATTCTTACTGAGACCAGTCTGTCTCAAGCCACTCTTCAGACAAATTGATATGCAGAGACATTAAACAAATAATCCCAGTGGTCACCCTTGGGTCAGTTTTTTAGTTAAAAATTTCAGAGTGCAGGACACATGGCTTATTTTTTGAGGAAGGCATCTCTTGTTTTTCTTAAGCTACAGTAAATACCACCTGTTTTAAAAGGTGGATCCCAATCTATGGATTCATATTGTGTATAAACAGTCCTTCTTTTAGTTTAGCAAGACCTATCAAAACCAACTTTATTTATAAACCTTTTTTTATCTTCCAACCACTGCCATTTTCTAGTTCCTCCATTCTTATGGATTTCTTCTTTATACCCATCTCCAGCCAGCTTCCTAGGAGAGCTGTGCTAAGTCTTTCCAAAAGCATGAGTGAGCTACTGTTTTTTACTCCCAATAACTCCTCAGTCTTCTTTACTGTGGAATTAATCACAGCCACTCTCTCTGACATTTTCAAATTAATGTCTAACCAAAAGATGTTGCTCTATACCCCTGAAAGAAAACACTTAACCTCTTGCCCACAGCTCTTCTACCCCTTAATGGTTTTTGCATTGCTATGACTATCACGTCCCTTTGGATTGCCCATGAGCCCTTGGTTTGGTTTGGGTGTCCATCTAGATCCCTCTGTATGAGTTAGTCTTGCCAGTTCTTCTGCCTTCCTTAGTCCATGCTTTTTTCCATGTCCTTGACTTCTCCTCTGTGCAGCACCCCTCCCTGTAATGTCCAGCCTTCACATACACTGCGGGGCCCTGCTCATTTCCACACTCTTGGAGTGTCAGTGCAAAAACCTGCATAAAAGATCATTGTCCTTATCTGTTGCTTCCTGTATTCTCCTCTCCTCACTCTCAACCTCACTTCCTTCCTTCAAAACCCTGCTTTGCCAGGAAGCATCCCAGAAGCTGGTAGCAGGTGTTGGGCTGTTCCTGTTATCCTCCCAGTCTCTCGTATTTCCCAGCATCTTCCCAGCTGTTTGCAGCATTCACCAGTGGGGTCTCAAATAGCACCCAGCACAGTTGTCTCCAGCTCCATGGCCAGACTTCCAAAATGCACACTGGTCACAGCCACACCCTCCTGTTTCTCAGGTCACATTAACAAGTCTTTCCCCTGCAGAACAGGTGCAGAAATTGTTGCAGCTGATAGATGCTGAAACAAATCTTTCTCCTTCTCTCTGTGTACTTCACTGGATAAACAGTTCATGAGCAGCAGAGGGGCTCCTTTACTCCTTCTTCACTGAGTTAATAGTTTACTCCACAAGGTCTTTGCTTTCCAGGCTATATATTTTTTAATTCTGATTTACTGCCTTGGCCCTTAGCATTCAAATTCAATTACCTTTTTTAAGACCACATTTCCCTCTGCCATGCTGCCCTCTCCTTTTCAGCCCTTCATCACACATGACCTTACTTAGTGACAGGGAACTGGCAAATCAGAGACATAAGTGCAAGACTTGGGACCAAATGGGGCAGAGAGCAGGGTTGCACATCCACAGCCACCCCCACAGGATGCCCTCTGTTCACTGTTTGCTGTGCAGTCATTATAGCAGCATAGCAATCAACAGGTAGGTTTTTTACTGCCATATGCAGCTGATAAAGAGTTAACCCATTGGGGAGGGTTTGGGAGCAGCCCAAACCCTGCTCTCCCTACATTTAAAACCAACTGTGAACCTAAGCAGCCCTTGTTCTGAAGTGAGCAACCAGACAGCTCCTTAAAAACCTTGGGTGTGTTTCACACTATGTATTTAATGTCATTAATTCCCAGGTCAAAGCTTACCACTCTGGTTTTGCCCCCAGTGAACCCTGAACTGACAACACCTTGCAGATGGGCTTTGCTGAATTTCCAGCATCTCCTGCCCAACCTGCTTACTTCTTCCTCTTTCTTGTGCTTCATCATCTCATTTATTTTTCATTTAGTGTCCTTCTGTCTGGAGGCACCTGTCTTGTATGAGAGAAAATGAATCCCCAGCCCACCTGCCATCCTCAGCACAGTGCACAAGTGAGAGAGAGCAGTATAAAATCCACATGAGGGATCCCACCTATGCAGGTCAAGTGCTGAAAAAATCTTAGGAGCAGGACTTGCTGAGTCCAGCCCTTACATTTTGAACACTGGGGCAAGAGCTGATCTTTGTTTTGCAGCCTTTACTTTTACCTATAGCATCCTCTCAGGATCATTAATATACCTTAGTCCTATGTAACTCTTATCCAGAGTGCAGTTTGCACATGTATTCTGCTGTATCCTGTATTTTACAAAGCATTGTTACTTTCTGGGAACAAGCAGCCATGTGCTGAATTTGCTCAACTTGACTGCATAAATATAATTCATGGATGTCTTGATATGGGCCTATCCATTGACAAAACCATACTTTGGATGCTGATTCAACTTCAGTTATAGGATTAGCTCAAACTTTGTAATTGTCTTTGTAGGTGCCATCTCTTCCTGCACATACATTTTCCCGTAAAAAAAAAATCCCAGCTGTTTATAATCACAATTTATAAAACACTTTCATTCTTAATCTCTTGCCATTTCAGACAGATTTTCAGGAGTAATTCTTCAAGCGGCTACCAGGGTATTCCCTTCCATGGTGATTTAAATTAGCCAAACAATAATCCCTTAGTGATTAAAACACCCCCAAAAAAAATCAGAACAAAAATCTTCCCATTTAAATCTGTGTTAAATCAATTCATTGGAGTGACATGATTAAAATCTTGGGGCCAAATCCTGCTTGTCCTCTTCATGTAAGTGCTGCTTTTGAGAGCAAAGGGATGAGTGAGAACAGCATTTAGTCCATACATTAATAATGTATATCCTTTGACTGACAGGGAATGGGCTGTCAGAACAAATGAAAGCACCCTGGGGTAAGAGGAAGAAAGCCTCAGTTTGTTGCTGCAAACTGCACAGGAATAAAAGTACATTTTGTTCCACTATTAAATAAGGAGATTGGGGATATAATACTGTCTCTTCTGCAGCACTTCCATTTTCTGCTCTTGGCAAAGAGGATAAAACTGTCCACAGCTGTAATTGTTTCATCCAGCACTCACATGCCTGGGAGGATTAATCATGATCTGCAAAATCTACTCCTCTTAGCTGCCGGGCAGCGCACCCGTGTACAGCCAACATCTACTGGCCTGGGAATCTGTCACCAGGGACTGTGTGCTCCGTGTCCCCGCACTGCACCCCGCGAAGCCGCCGGCTTCACACCTGGGGTAGCTCATGCTGGACATCCAGAGTTTCCTTTTTTCGCCTAGCTTTGTCCTGGTCAGAAGGGCATCGCTGTCTTTCTTTTAGTTCAGCTGGTTGGAAACGGAGACAAGAACCGCATTCCTACGTGAGCAGCCCCAAACCGTGTGGCTGCAGCGAGGGTAGGATGCACTGGGTGGGTGCCTCCAGTTGATGGCACAGGGCTCCTGCTGCCCACAAGCAGACAGAGCCAGCCTTCCTGGCTTCATCTGTCTCAGGGGGTTTAATGTTAATTCGAGTTAGATTTACCCAAGCTGGGTTTGTTTCTTTCTTTTTCTGCAAGAGAAATTCTAGACAGACATTAATACTAAGAGAAACAAAGCAAATTCCAGGAACAAATTACCTCAAATTTTGCGCAGTGTAATAACACTGCACTTCTACCATCTTTACAGACATTCAATAGTGATTGTTATAGTTTGAATTGTTTTATAATATTCTTGTCTAACTTTTGCCAAAGCAACGTTTCCCTATTTGTTACTGGGCTGTTTCTCTGGATGATTTTTGTATTCATATTGTACCTGATATTTTTCATTACTCCAGAGCAAAGCCAGAAAACTCCTGCATCAGTGCTGAAGGTAGCCAGGTAGGGTGAGTCAGCTTTTCACTTCCAATCATAAAATTAAGACTCCGTAACCAATAAAGACCTGCTAATCAGGGCAAGCACCTTGCCATTTCCTTAGTTTTGAACTTCTAATTTCTACTGAGATAAAATTATTACAAAAAGACATATTAAAAGGAGCATGTTTGGATGCTTCCCCACCCAAAGGCAGGATGATGACCTTGCACCTGGGCATCCCTTCAGCAGAGCAGACCTCTGTGCAGCCGCATTTCTTTACCAGCTTGCCCCCACACATGGTCATTGCTGGGACATGTGCCCAAGGCCAGCTCAGGGGAATGTCTGCAGCTGTCGAGCCTTGTGGATGGATTGGGATTTCCACAACCAGGCAAGTCTGGTGTTGAGACCAAAGAGCACAAAGGAGGACAGCAAGTGTTCAAGACAGGGGTGTTGACTGTGACTGCCTCACATTACATACACTGTGAGGGTTGTGAAAAATAATAGCCTGCTGGTTAGGCATGAGTATGTAACATCATAAATTCTTTATAACACATAGAAAGAACTACTAGGAAAAAAAAATGTGTAATAATCATGTGCACTAGTTTCCAACCTACCATTTGAAAGCTTTCTTCTTCAGTGGCTGAAAAGCAAAGTGCCTGGATTGAGATCTTCCTTTGGTCAACAGGAGAAGACACAGCCCTGAAAGGCACAGCTTCATACCCAAGGTAGGGCTCAGGATGGGGGAAGATGTCTTCTCAAGGGACTTCACTCCTGTATGGATTTTGACAACTAGTTTAGAAGAGACTTGACTTCTAGAAAGTCAGTGTGCATGAAAGCAGTCCTGCTCCTGAAGTCTAAATGGCTTTAGAGCGTGACCCAAGCTCCTGGGTTTTATGGATAAGCAGATACACTTTTTTAAAAAAAAATACAGGTAATTTTTTAAAAAGTATTTTTCTTGCTGAAGTTTTTTTTTGAGACTTTTTAAATCCTACTCAGCTGTCCGGCTGAAGCTTCTCCAAAGCCAGCCAAGCTCTTGTTGTGCAGAAGCAGGGGATATTGCAGTTCTGCAATCCCAGTGGCAGGCTGAAACCCAGGGCAGGTGGCACCAACTGGCCATTGATGACTGAAGAATGCTCAGGCCATCCTCAGGCCAGGGCTGCCTGTTGCTGGGTGTGTGAAATGGTGTCAGGCCATGCAGCCCTGAGGCTTGGGGAGCCTGAGGCTGGCTGGCAGGAGATGGGAAATGACAAAGAAAGCAGAGAGGGGACAAACCAGCAGTGGAAACTGGGACAGTAGTTGAGGATGGGGGTGATTGACCTAGAGGAAAGCAAGGAAATGGGGACAGGTTGAATGACTAGAGACTGACATGAGTGGGGAGTTGAAGGAAATAGGGTGCAGCTGAGCTGGGAGCAGGTCTTGGCACCCCCTGGGAATGTCCCCTCCCAAGCACAACATGGAGCCCAGGAGTCCTCTGCTGTGAGCAAGCCCTAGTGAAACTGGGTGCCCATGGCAGGGCAGGGTGCCAGGACCATGGACTGGGTGCTTGGAGCAGTGGCCTCAAGCAGCACGGGAGGGCTTGCTGAGTTCGTTGTTTGGTGATGGAGGGGTTAATTCCACATATGAAACCCTGTGGGAAGGTAGCAACACCAGACACCCACAGCTGGGAAATGCCACCTACACAAACCTAAATTCAGTCTCTGGAAACCAGTTACTGCGATACTGTCTCTAACGGCAGCCCCGCAGGCATCCGTCCCAGCAACGCAGGGCCAGGCATACTCCCTGTGGTCCCCTGGCAAAAGGAGATGCATTCCCCCTCCAAGAACACGTTCTCTAGCTCAAGGAGAGAAACAACCCCATCCTTCCATCACTGCTTCATTAGAACCTGATGTAAATATGAAGCAATGAAAGTAGCAGGGGTTGACATTCATTCAAGTTGGATTTACTGCTTTCCTTCATTTTTCCCAGGATACTCTCAGCTGCTGATCCATCAATAGGGGAAGGCACAAGCCCTTCATAGATGTTGGTGTTCATACCTGCCCTGGTCCCTGGCTCAACAGCAAAGCTCCTGCCAGCTTAGGCATGGTACCTAAGCTAGATTTGTGCTCATGGGGGATTTCAACCAGGGGAGTTCCTGAGCTGAAGACCCCATTTGTTAGTACCCATGTTACTAGGTAAAAATCAGGAAGGGCATGGCCAGCAGATCACCAGTTTCTTCTCCAGCAGGCCTATAAATAGCTGACCTCTAGCAGTTGATCCTCAGGAGCTGTGTGTAAAACATGTTTTTCCCAGCAAAGGGCTGGTGTTAGTTTGTGATGAGCTAGCTCCTTGCATTTCACTCCAAGGCAAACTTGGCACACCTGTCAGGTGTGACAAATTCCTGGGGTGTTTGAAAAATCAAACAAGAAGCTCCTAAGGAGTTGTCAGATGCTTGCAAATGAGACTTTAGGTTTTATTTGGATATCTGAAATAATGACTCTTATAATTGCCATGTAGCAGCCCCACTGCCTTGGGCTCATGAAGTTAAGGTGCTCTGTCTCACAGTTAGAGGCAACAAGTAAGTGAGCTTGTGATGGTCACTGCAGACCATCACCAAAATGCTAATGGTGGGACAGAGGGCTGGTACCTGCTTCCACACTTCAGGATCTAGAGGAGTGGTGCCAGGTTTTCTGAGTCCAAGGGCCTGAGGTGTAAATCTGACTGACCATCGCAGGGGCTGTAAATGAGGTCTGGCCTGTGTGCCATGGTGCTTTTGAGGTGAGCCAGAGCAAGCACAGCCTGGCCAGGCACAGTTCTGAAATCAGGGATCCTGTGACACCATCACCCACCCAGCACCAACCACTGCTTGTGTGTGTAAGAGAGCTTGAACCTGGAGCTGGTGGATGCCTCCAGACTAAAAAGGAACTGCTTTTCTTACTGGGTACACAGGGCAGGAGAGGTGGATAGACCATCTGGTCCTTCCAAATAAAAAGGAGAGTTTTGGCATCCTCTGGGAGGTAGTAACAGTCCCAAAATTTTGGCTTGACACCTCTTTAATTATAACTCTGCTCTTTTACCTAGCCAAAGGTGCGGGGGTGGCAACAGTGTCTCCAAGGGCTCCTGTGGGCTGCACTGCTCCCCATCCACCTGTGCTTTCCTGTGGGAGCTGCCTGCTTGCTGTGCCTCACAAGGGGTGGAGGTTGTGCTCTGTACACAGTGAAGGGGAGCAGAGGGTTGCTGTTGCTGTGCTCATGGCTGATTCATGAGCTGAGTTAGTTTGTTCCTCACTTAATGTTAGATTTTAGGAATGCTGGATGTATTAGAGTCTTAGAAAATTAATTGTCAGGGTGATACAGGGACTTTGTGCTCTTTTCTACTAATGAAAGCTAAATAGACAGAGAGTTTCTTTCTTCAACATTAGAACTTCAAGATTTGCCCAAGTTCCCTGGATGTCGCCATGATGTGGTCAGTGGCACTGTTCTTTCTGGTGTATTGGTGTCCTTTTTTCATCCTCTCTTCCCAGCTCACTCCTCTGCTTAGAAAATCCTCATGGCCCCACTCCCTTGAGAAAACTTGTCTTTATGCATATAACCTGCTCAAGCTTTTCTGCTTTTCTCTCTCTCCTCTTTTCCTCATGCAGCTCCTGTGCCAGGGATTCTTTCCAAGCTGTCCCAGACCTCTCCAGTACTATACTACCTTTCTTCCTTTCCTTCAGTGCCTTGGGTGCCCAGGAAATTCCCTTAATTAGGGCATGCCCAAATCCCTCTTTCTTTCTGAAAACCATGGACAACCTCACCTACTAAAGCACAGAGCCAAATCCACAGGGCAAACCAACCACCCAGCCAATGTGCTGCCAATCAGAGTCTGCAGTAAGGCAGGATTTTTCCTCCTGCTCTCCCCTCCTTTCACACCCTCCTTTTGCCTCAGAGCTCATTTCACATGGCCCCAACATGGGCTGCACAACAGCACAGCTCTGTGAACCAGCACCCGTGGCACACGCCAGCATCTCAGAAGAACATGCAGCATTGTGGCTAGCTTCTCACAATATTCCCAATATTTGCAGGAACTGGGGCTCCTGCACTGTGTGCTGTGCTGCAAGGCAGTAGGGTTCAGGGTATCAGTGTCAAATAGGGTTATTAAAACATTCCTGTTTTATGGCAAAAATTCTGCTGAATGCTACAATTTGATCATAATGGACATGAACCAGATGCTGCAAATAGGGCTTAAGCTACATACCTATTTCAGAGTCAAGGCAGTGAAGCAGAGGAGGATGAAAGTATTCCTTTATCCTTTGCCTTCACTGGAGAGCTTTCACATGGTGTCATGCTCTGGAGCTTGTGGAGTGCTTCTGCTGGAGCATCAGGTCAGACCCCAGGATGCCAGTCTCCTTGCCCTGAAGAAACCTCACCACAGATGCTTCATGCAGAAAGAACAAAAAAACACTGAAATCCATCTCACTTTAGTATT
Source organism: Certhia americana (assembly GCA_018697195.1). Classification (NCBI taxonomy): domain Eukaryota; kingdom Metazoa; phylum Chordata; class Aves; order Passeriformes; family Certhiidae; genus Certhia; species Certhia americana. Next base: position 132,807,906 of record CM031858.1, on the reverse strand, counting down.
CCTGGGTGATGGTGAACCTGGTCTGGTACTGACAGAGCAACCAGTAGTAGATAGCGCTGTATAAATAGCTACAAAAAACCAAGAAAAAGCCAAGTTGGCTAGATTTGTCCAAAGTGACACAGTCAGTGTCAGTTCTGCCTTGCAGCAGCCTGATAAGCAGGAATATATTCCAAGACACTGCCAGCTCTGTTTTCTGTGGTTTCCATTTGTCAGTCCCTCCTGTAATTTCTCATCTTCAGTCTAGGGCTCTGCCTGTGGCTGGGGGGTCATCCTCCTGCATGACCAGTTCCTCAGAGAACAGCCCCTCTGGCTAAATGGGGCCAGGAGTTGCTAGCAGGAGGTCCCGTCCTGCTAGCAGCTCCTAAGAATGATCTTGGGTCTGTTGCTGGCCTTCTGGAACACAAAGCCAAGCTCAGGGGAATGTGCTTAGTAAACATATTCCTGGAGAAAGTGGGGCAGCAGCAGTTTAGCACACACTGCCTTGACCTGGAGAAGGAAACACAGCTTTGGGCGAAAGGGCAGCATCGGCTCATTGCAGTCATAGGCTCTGATTAGCAGGTGAGGAGAGCAGCACCAGGCTGCTGTGTAAGCAGGTACTGAGGCAGAGGCAGGGCATCTCTCACCTCTGCAGTGAGGCAATGGGCTGTGATCCAGCCATTCCCTCAGCCAGCTGAGCCCAGAGCACAGTGGCCCCAGCCCCAAAGCCCCCCAGGTCACTGTGAAGAGACAGCATGAGCCCACAGTTGTACCAGGCAGTGACCAGCAGTAAGCTCCAGAAAGGCAGCTCTGTTCTCTTTGCATCCTGCCCTCAGAGAAGCTGAAAACACTTCTGCACCGTGTTTGACAGCTCGGGCATCACTTCTGAGGGCTGCCAAGCTGATAACAGCAGCATAACCCAAATAACCCACGTTTGCTGGAGCTGAGCTCCCACCTTTAAGTGTTGAAGAGATGCTCACTGTTCTGACTCACGCGGTTTATCACAGGGTCTCTCCTCAATCGCTGTATTTCTGCAGAGCAAGTACCTTCTCCCTTCACTCTCCCAGCTCTTTTGCATACCATCTCTTTACCTACCATATCTAATACATACTATTCTAACAAGATTATTTTCATGTTGCCAGAGGTCTCTGGTTTATGAAGGCGTGTATATCTAGCCTCGGTCTACATTAGCAGTTCTTCCTAACCTCACTCACTGGAACTGTTTGTATAGCATTACCAGGGTTCAGCAATATCAAGATCTGTACAAATTTGTTTTGCCATTGAGTTCTCCTAGCAGTAATTAGTTAAAAGAAACCAGTGGGTTATGAAGTGGTCCCATGAGAGCAGAGGTAACCTGGCTTAGGCTGTTGCCATGACCTTTTGCAAACAGCTCTCCAGAATATCTCTGCCAGCAAGGCACAAGGCTAGGAAACAGGGACTCCTTAAGACTGGCTTACCTGTCAGGTGTCACCACCGTCCTTGCTGGCCATGGCAACATCTCTGACCAGAAGATGCTTCTTCCCCACAAGACAGCTGAGTGATATGCAGGCTATGGTGCTGGGACAGCTGTGTCTCTTGGAAACCAATAAGCGGAGTTTTGTAACCTGTATTCAGTAAGTGCCTTTATGTAAGAAGGTGAGGTTGGTCACTCGGGGTTAGGCCAGCTGGGCTTGGGAGCTGCCTGCAGCAGAGCCCATGTGCTGACAGGAGCAGGGTGCACCCAGGAGGCACTTGTCCCAGCACTCCAATTTCCAGCCATTTTCAGGTGAATAAAACAAGCTACAGTTGGCTGACATAGTCTTTTTTTACCTCGTGCAAATTTCCCCTGAGCTGCGCTGTTGTTATTGTGCAAAAAATAGAGCAAGATATGTATTAACTCTCAAAGGAAGGGAACTAGAAAAGCAAGCAGGAGGAGGACACCCTCATTAACTCCTTTGGCTGAAAGTGGGGCATTCACCTGCAGCAGCAGCAGCCTCTGCCTGGGCTTGGGGGGAAACATGTAGGGGCCACTCACCCATCACCAATGGGCAGTGAGTGGGTGAGAGGGGTTGAGGGCCATACTGAGATATCAAGCCATAGCCCTGCTGCAGTCCCAAAACATGAGGGACCCTAAAGGGCCATGGCCTGGCTGACAATCCCACCGGGTGCCACAGAGGGCAAGTCCTGGGTCTTAAGTAGGGATAGGCAGGGATGGGTATCTAAAACCATGCTATCACCATGCTGTTTCCATCAAGTGCTTGAATAGCCTTTTCTTACAGCTGAGCAAGAATAAGGGGATTTCAATGGGTTGTGGCCTCTGTTCTGTACAGCCCCTTTGTGTGAGTGCCCATGGTGAGGCAGCACCGAGGGTCCCTCACTCCCAGGCAGGGTGAGCTGCAGCAGCCACTGCCAGGTGGGAGCTGCACCAGCCATTAACCAGTAACACTGCTGCTGGCAAAGCAGGCTCTGTCTGTACAGCATGGGGTATGTCTGCTGTTCCCTGAGACACCTCCAGCACCCCACGGCCACCTGCCTGTTCCCTTGTCCCTCCATAAAGCACAAGCCCAGGCAGAAACAAGGCCAGAGGCTCAGCCAACTCAGTCTGACTTCCCTGTCTCCAATAGCTAGATGCTACCAATATCCTAAGGGCCTTTTCTATCTCTGTTTCACATTGAGATTCAAGGGCATGGTACTGCTGGAGAGATGCAGCCAGCACCTAAGCCAGCTCAGCTCAGAACCTGGAAATCAATATGGGTCAAATTTTGTTCAGGTCCATTAGCAATTGCTTTGTTGGATGCCATGATAAAAATAAGGATGTGCACTCAGCTGGTGAATCCCTGTTTTGTTTTGTGCTGGTCTTCTGGGATCAAAGTTACTGGTGGCTGCATTTACTCTTTAGCCTAATAATGGCAAATTTTTTAGCATATTTTATATATTCCAGCCTCGGCTTTAGACTTGGGTGACAGTACTTCCCAGAGAAGCACAGAAGCCTTAACAGGAAAAATAATGAAGCTATAGCACAGTTTCTTGTTATTACACAAGCAATATTTGGCTTGGGTACTCAAGCTCTCATATCTACCTCAGTGAGAAAAATTCACATACATTTTACTCATACATAAACTGCCCATCATGAATAAACCAGGAAAATTCTGCTGGAGCATCACAAGAAAGTGGAAAAATTAGTGTAAACCCAGCAGAAAGTAACAGCATCATATCTTCATGTTCTGGTTTGCTCAGCCAATTCAGGGAAGAAGTGGTTCAAAGACTCACAGGAGTCTTTGAACCTACAGACCTGGGGATTGGAGCCCAGGGATGCTCAGCACTGTCAAGTGGAGTGCAGGTCTCCAGCCATGGGCACTGCAGCTTGGGCAGATGCAGGAGCAGGGTACAGGGCCTGAAGGCACCCTGGGAAGAGGCATAGAACCACTGCTCTGCTTTTGCATAGGATTTTGTGGCTCTCCCTGGCTATATGTACACAAACATTTAATGGGAGTTTTGTTTGCTCTGCCAGGAGAGCGTGATGCCATGCTGGGACCCCTCAAAATTCATCCCCTAGCTAAAACACTGGGAATTATTGCTCCTAGCTGCCATCCTCCAAGGTGAAAAGACAGCACTGCTGGCAGCAAGGCTGCCAGGCTGGATGGGGTTCACAGGTATTAGCCCCTGCCAAAAAATACAACACGAGAGCTTGCAGGGCTGGGGCTGCAGTGCCTGCACACGCTGGGGAAGCCATACATTTGTTTACTGCAAATGTCTCCATAGAAACTCCTTCTCCAGGGCTAAAGATGTAGGTCCTGGATCTGCAGTGGAGGGAGCTTTCTGCCCCCGGCACACCTCAAGCAGCCTTGGCAGTCTTCACGGCAGAATTATTTGGCAGGAAATAATTCAGACTAATGTATCCCCTTGTGCTCCTAAAATTGTATGGAATTTAAAATGCTAAATGAACTAAATCATTCTAAGTGTGCAAGCAATGTAATTGTGAAGAGAGGGGAAGTATGCCTGCCTGTTCCAACGCTTTCCAGCTATAATTCTTGAATCCACTAGCTTCAAACAGAGCAAGCTGAGAAGAAAAATTGCACCAACAAAGAGCTGCTCCAAACTCTAAATAAGGACAGCAACTTAGGATTTTCAAAGAAAGAAACAGCTGGAATGGTTGAATTCCTACTCCTTCCTCAGACAGTGTCCCATGCTACCAGGAAGGTCCCAGTTGCTGACATGGGCATGATAAAAGTACCGTGCCATTTCTTGGCCTGTGATTGAGCCAACCAACAAGCAAGAGAACACATAAACTAAAAGAAAACAGATGAAAATGAACAAGATATCTAGAGAAGCAAAGGTGGTAACTGAACTGAGAAGTAATTTTTCAAGAGGCTACATTGGGAGAGGGAAGATTAAATGTATGAGAGCAGGAAATTTGGTGAGAAAGGCATACCCGTAGGTGTCATAGGGTGTTAGAGGCTGCAATGCCATGATGGGATCATGGGAGAGAAGAATGCAAAAGCCAAGGGCAGGGGAGGGAGGCAGCTGGCATCCCAGGTAATTAACAAGCAGCAGGAGAAGGTACAGTCCAGTTCTGCTTTGGACTCACTCCTTTAAAAAGAAAAGAAAACAATTATGGCCCTGTTCAATGGCTTCTTCCTCCCAGGAAAACCCCTGGGGACCAGCAGGGTCCCTGAGGCAAGGAGCAAAGTCAAGCAAGCACATAACCCTCTTCCCTAGGTTACACAGCCCGGTGGCTGCTACAGCACTGTGCCTTCACCCTCATCCTTCACAGGGCCTTGCATATGGAGAACAGCATTCCTGGTTTAGACCCTTGTGTTTCACTGTCTGGAGAAGGAAAACGAGGGAGCTTGTAATGCAATAACCTGTAATAGGGCTGTGCTCCTACTCCAGGCTGCACTGCATGATGGCTTTAAAGATGCTACCACGTGGCAGCCCTGAAGCGACCTTTTAATTCTTCCTCACTCTGTTTAATTACTCTTTATTTATATATAGATCTGGATTGTATCTGCTCTGAAGTCTCAGTCGCCATCCTCTCCCCCTTCAATCCTCCTGACCCTATCCACTGACCAGTGTTGTCTCCCCCTGCGCTGGGACTTCACTGTGCCACGCCTGCTTGTGGATCTCCCTGAGGAGCCAGAGCTGCCCAGCAGGAGAGATCACACAAACAAAAATGCTCGGCTAAAAATAAAGCAATAAAAAATAATAATGTTAACAACAAGTTTTGGCCTCACATGAGTGGCTTCCATAGATCACAAGCTTGTCTTTGCCACAGTTGGGAGCAGGAGCTGACCCTGGATGCAGATCTTTCCCACTGAGTCTGACAGTCATCTCATGGCAGTTGGCAGTGCCCAAGCTCTGTCCTTCCTCCTCCAAGGGACAAATCCTGCCTCCAAGTCCCTGGGCTGGCTGCTGGCAAGCAGGAGGGAAGGGAGGAGGGTGAGAGGCAGGGAGAGGCTGTCCTCTCCCTGCAGTCCCCAGAGCAGCTCCAGCACCCTTTTTGCCACCTCCCCCCATGCCAGAGTGGCACCTGGGCCCCAAATGCCCCTTGTCTAAGGGGACAGCAGACCCCCCAATACTGTGTTCACACAGAGACGGCAGGCACAGGGAGCTGAGGGGGAAGACAGCTAAAGTGACACACCCTCTGCCAATGTCAAGTCACTCCTTGCCCCATTCTGGGGGTGGAAGCATCACTGGCACAGCAGGTGCTGGGCCCTGGCACACCATGGGCACTAGAGACAAAGGTGGATTTAGCAGGACTTGTTGGGGCCATGGCAGGTGTCACTGTGAGCAGCCCAGTGTGTGTAGTAAGTCAGTGGCACTCAGGCTTGGCCCCATGTCCCTGTCAGCTGCCAGCCTGGGGCGAGGGAGATGAACGTGGCTGCTTTTAGTTTCGTTCCTCATGGTTCTACTGCTTTTGGCCTTCACCCTGACCAACATGGGCCTATGGGACAGAAACTAAGCCTCTCACCAGGCTTTCCCAGGCTGGTCCCTGATGATACCAAGTGTGAATCTCTGCACCCGCAGGAGGTGCCTCACCTGCCCTGTGGTTCTCCTGCAGGTCTTGCAGAGCTGCTGCCGGCGGCGACAAGTTTCTCCTTTTCACAAGCCATGTGGATGCAGACAGCATCACACACACCCTGTATTGCAAATAGTTTATTTGTGTAGCCTCCCTCCCATCAGGTACTAATGAGGTTTTTGTATACAGCCACAGTGCCTTGTGTGGCAGATGGTGCTGGGTTAGATTTGGATTATTCCTGTTCTGCTGGTTTGTCTCTCCAATATGCTAACTCATGGATAGCTTGGCTGTGCTTATTGCAGGAGCCGCATCAAGGACCTTTCCAAAACACACATGCCCAGGTGTTTGCTGGGAGCTGCAGCTTTGTCTAAAATGGAGAGCAAGGCCTTCTGATAGTGCTGAAAATAACTATTCAGCTCAAGTGCTGCCTGGCTGTTGAGGCACTTGGAAAATATTGATTTTCACTTCTGCTAAAATAAACAGGTTTTATTGTGTCTTGTGATTTCCTTGTCTGGAAATCAGTATCACAGGTGGGCCACTAGTACTGTGCCCAGCTCTGGGGCTGAGTCAATCACCACATGTCCATTCCCACCACTGGCAAACAGTGCATGGGCAGAGCACAGAACCATTGGTCCCACAGAAACACACCATAATTTCTTGCTTTGAAGTTCAACACACGTGCTAGGGAATTCTGACTCTTCTCTCTCTTACTGTCTTTAAAAAGAAAAGAAAACATAATCCTGTAGCAGCCTGTTTGAAGTGTGGCTGAACAATCCCTCAACACAATCTGGCTTTGCTGCCCAATAGAAAACACCTGGAGCACACCAGGAAGCTGACCTGTGGCTAGTCCTCAGTTGACTTTGTCTTCAAATGCCATGACACTAAAGCCTGGCCCTGGGAAAGCTGGTCAGAAGGTTCTGGGCTGTGGCTGAGCCATGGGCAGTGGGCAGGAGCTCCCCAGGCGCCAGGCTCCTGGGCAGCTGCATCATGCTGCAGGCTGCCCTGTGAGGGACAGGCTCCCCAAGCAACTGGCAAACTGCTGACATCTCAGGTCATGCCAACAGGCACTGTGCTGTCCCTTTGCCTTCCCAGTGGCACCAACCCCACATCACATTGACTGCTTGCTCATTTCTCAGCAGATTGATTATGATGCTTGATGGATTCATTGAATTCTTCTGTCAGAGTCTTTATTTTTCTCTGTCTGCTACTGCTACTGACATGGAGAAGGGCTTAATCAGTCTCATAGACTTCACCTGTCCCATAGCTCCTGCACCTTACAATGAATTAATACTCAAATTGTGGTAACTCTCATAGGCATCCATCTTATCATCAATACATAACACATAAACAGTATTTCCCCAACCTTGCAAACAATTAGGACATTTGAACTATACATAATTTTTTTCAGGGCCAATTAAAACTGTGCTGTAAATTGCTGGGTACCCTCCAGGACCTGGGAACTCCTGTGGATGGCCCATACCAATCCTGCCATGAGGCTATACTTTGCTTTTTAATTTGCTTCCAGGTTGAATACTGATGGCTAATACACAAGAGGCTTGGGTCCTAAAGGGTGCTATTCAAACAGGCAGTGTGATGTACTAGACACAGGTGCAGATTCTCAGGAACCTAAGTCCCTGCAGAAATGCTTTGAACAGGTCATCCCTCACCATCCTGTTTCCCTACCTATCCCTCCAATAATGATTGTACAAATACCAGCCTTGCTCTCCAGGCTCCTGCTCTGTCTCTCTGCTGAGCTGACAAAAACAAAGAGCAGGGCTTGTGCATGTTGCTGGGAAGCTGGTGCTCCTGTTCCTTGAAATCCACACCATCAGATTCATCACAAATCACCATTACTCAGAGCTGCTGATGCATGTGCTAGGTTTGGTGTGGGGACCCAACCACCCAAGGCCTCAGGATGACAGGTGGTGATACTCCAGGCCCATCCTCTCTCCTTTCCTCCATCCACCTCTCATCTGAAAGTCCCATTTTGGCTCCTGCCACTGCAGTTCATAGTCATTTCAGGATAAGCATCTATTCATTATCATTCATTCCAGGTTGCTCACTCTGAGAGGGAGGACAAACAACTTCTGCACCAAGAGATAGCTTGCTGCTGGGGTCACATGCCTCACAAGGCAACTTTTCTTCTGTAAAAGTAACCAGAAATTCATCTGAGACTGCTTGACCTTGATTGCATAAGTCACCTCCACTTCAAAACCAAACAAATATGCCCATTTAAAAGGAAAAGTTTCCTAAAGACAGTCATAAAGCAGCCCATAGCTGGAATAAAGCAAGGTATCCATGCTGCCAGGGCCCTCAGAAGTCCCCCATGTCACTCTATTTGTGTTATAATCAGTCTGCTCAAGTATAAGAAGTTTTGCAGTCTGAGTAGCAAGATAAGAGGTGCTCCTGATTGTGTGTGGAGGTGAATTTCAGATACATGCCAAGCACTATCTCCATGGGAATTCTGCAGACTGCACAGCAACGAGGAGGAATTCTGCCTCCCGCACCAGAGTGCTTCCCCCAGAGCCTCCTGCTCCAACAGAGCCCCAGAGCCCAGGCAGGAGAGCACTGAACAGGACTGAGGCTGCCCATGCTGGCCAATACACCATGCCCTGAGAGACTCCTAATGTGCACAGCTATAAAGTGCTATTGTGAAAAGAATCCGCTGGCCCCAAACATGTGCTAGAACTTAATCAAAGCCAAACCTGATTCAAAGGGCTGCATTAGCCAGCCTGTTCAGATTAAATATATCCCATCACACTGCAGGCTCCACAGGAAAAAGTCAAGCAGCAATTTTCTTTACTCCTACACAGGCAAAGTCAGAAGGACCTGCAATAAAAGCAGCTGATTTGCTCCAGTATAAGTAAAACCAGCCTGGTACGGTCCCATAGCTTAAGCATTAGGCAATATTTCAATGTCCAGAGGTTTCTTCTGTTCATGCGAGAAGCCAGGGTGGAAAGCTGGGTAGCTATGGTGCAGCTGGTGCAGCAGCCACTGCCCTGCTGCATCCCTGGCCATTGAAAGGGCCTGCAAGACTGAGCTGCTTCCCTTGCCAGCACAGAGCAAGAGGCTCTGTGCCCCGGCTCCCTTGGCTCCTACAGACCACTGCTCCTGCCTGTGGGTTCACCTCCTCTCCATTGCTTCTCCAGTAGCAGTGTCTCGTGCTCCTCCAGTGGTATCCAACACCCTCCCCAATGTATGTGAAGAAATCTCATGACTCCATTTCTCCACATTAGTCTGCATGTTGAGAAAGGCCTTGATTATCATAGAATCATAAAATAGGATAGTTTGGGTTGGAAGGTCATCTAGTCTGAGCCTGTGCAATGAGCAGGGACATCTTGTTGTATGGTATTTTATTTTATTGCTACCCATCTTAGCTGAAGTCCTGTAAAACTGCTGGCTGCAGCCCTAGCAGGGATGGCTGTAATGCAAACATAAGCCTAAGGCTGAAGTCCTTATCCAGGTATAGCCAGGGCTTCAATCCCAGCAGGAATTTTACCCAAGCATCTATCAGTGTTTTCATTGTTCATTCCCAGTGAAGCTCTACTAGTATTTCACATCAGAATAAACCTAAATCAAAACCATGATAATCAAAACCACATGTAAAACTCAAGAGTTGAGACTGAAGAGAAAATGGAACTGGGAAGTACAGAAGAGGGCAGACAGTAATAAGTGCAGGCAGCTGTAGTCATGATGCATCTCACATCTCACATAGTGAGATGGTCTTCAGGTCATTGTCTACTCATGCTTTAGTACAATGTTGGAGACAAGACAAGGCTGAGCTTGAGGAGATCTGGAGGAGGTTCATTTTTTACTCCTGATCTGCCTGGGAACACCCACAAAATTTCTTCTTATTCAAATTATGACAAATAACTTCACCCCAGTGTGGTTATGGAAAACTGTCTCTCACCCCATGGCAAGGCCAGGCTAGCAGAGTGTGCTACACAGCCTCTGGCTACTGAGCCAGACACCTCAGGATCCTGGAAAGCCACACTGTGGGAAGTTCACACCCAGTCTGGAGAGACCAGACTCTGGGATGGAACTTCCATAGTTTCACTGCTGCCAAGACCGTTGCTGCAAGTAGGTTACTCATGCTTGTGACTGACCACCATCCAGCAGCTCTGGGGCACTGTGAATGGGGACACAGGGCCATTAAAGTGAGGTTGCTAATTATAGCTGGTGGTTAATGACATGGCCTCTTGAGTTACTTATTTTAAACAACCACTGAATGCAAAAAATTACAGCTCTGGCTATGAGAGACCCACAAAGCCATGGGTATCTCCTGTGAGAATCAGCTGTGTAACTTGGAAAAGGTGATTCTAAAGCAGTACAGTCAATCCAGGAGACTTAGAGCTCTCTGTCATTTTAGTTACACCTTCTGACATAGACCAGGCCACTCCAGGTGAGCCTGTGTCCTTTTCAAGACATTGCACTTTCTCTTGAGGCTCATTTAAACTAACCAAAAAAGTATGGGAAAACACCTTATGGTTGCAAAGGTACCTTTAAAAACAGTGTGAACAAACACAGGGGTGCACACATGGAGAATATTGGCTTGCATACCAGTGATCTGCCCAGTTCCCCTCATGCAGCCCCTGATTAATTATTTTTCCACCCTATTAGCAGGTAAGGAGGACAAGTGTTTTGACCTTGCTGTAAGTGGTATTTTGTTTCTTTCTTACAGTTTGACTGAGCTTGGGTCAATCTGTTTCAAGTGTTGCCAAACAGGTCTGACCATGGTGCTGGGGAACAGGATGCTGGGTGGCATGAGAAGGAGCTGGTGCCCCAAAGCACAGCCCAGTGGCGACCCCAGAACACCCACAGCTGGGACTTCCCTGTGACATGACAGGAGCAGTGACCTGTGGCATGTAAACAGTTACACTTCAGACTCTGGTTGGCAGCTGTGAGGAATAAAATCTGAGTTTTACAGTGAAAGCTCCTTTGCTGGTGCTCTCAGAAGCCGGGTTAGCAGTGTGGACACACACATACATCCACATACATGTACTTACCTGACGTCCAGGCAAGCTAACCTGGGCCTTCAAGGTGTTAACCATAGCTTCACAACTCTTTTGAGTTAAATTCCCTGATTCAATGATTTCTCTATTGTCCCTATGGGTTTCATTTTTATTAAAAAAAAGAAAAGTTTTTCTTGTTAAACTGCAGATCATGGATACAGTAACTCTGTGCTGATTTTCTTCTTTTGCCTGTAACACTTCTGCAACTTAATGCTTCCAGCTTTCATTCTCCCTTTTTGTTCCCCAGTGACTCATCTAGGCAGGTATTTTCTTACCATCCTATGCAGCCTCTTAGGAGACTATGTTCTTTCCAGGTATCAGCTGGAAAATGCAACTGCTCAGAATAGAGCAGAAATGGAGAGGCAATCTGTCAGTCTGGAATGAGTAATTCAGTTCTTTGCAAAGCAAGGGTTGTTTTTGTTAAAAGCAAAAAAAAGGTGAAAAGATCTTAAAGGCAAGATACCTTCACAGCAAGTTTTACATTCCTGTGTTTAATTCACTTCTCAGGTGGAGTCACAAGCAGCTCTTACTCTCCAGTACTCTGCAGTGGCAAAACAATTAGTATCCATAACTCCTTTGTCATTCTGCCTACCTTAATATCCCAGGAATATGATTTTTAAAGGGATAGATTTTCCCTGGAAATAAAATAAATAAATAAATTTCTTACAAAATTTGAAATGCCATTTCCATATAGTTAAGAACACATGTAAAGTCATCTCCTTAAGGAAACATGCAGATGAAGAGTACAACATTCTGCTTTTACACGTCATATTAAACGGGGATCTCAAATACATTCTTCTGGTGTCCAGGTCTCAGCATGAGCACTGCCTGTCTGTGCCACCCACAGCACCAGCCATAGGATGTCTCATGCAGACTTCATCCTGGTTTTGAAGGATTTTTTCTGTAACATGGCATCATCCAAACTAATCAAATCCTGATTATTTCGTAGTGCATGCTAACAGAGAACAGGAAGACCAGGCCAGCCTTGAGCCCAGATTTGCTTGTCTCTGATCAAACAGAAATAAAATTACTACTAAGCAATGAGGCTTTCTGGCACTGGCAAAGTCTCATGATGAACAACCACCAGTGCTGAGGTCCCAGCCAAAGACTTGAGCTCCCACATCTGATTTATGGCACATAAATCAAGATGGCTTATGTGATGAAGGAACTTGTATTATCTGTCCATACAGAGCTGTCTTCCTGTTTTAGTTCTTTATTATGGAGAAAGATTGTAAAAGCTTCCCAATGGAGAGAATTACATCTCTTATTTCCTGATGGCATTCAGAATGAAGATTTTCTCATGGTTTTTAAATTGCAGTGTCCAAACCCTAAATTAAGACTATCCATGGATGTTCCCAGTGTGGTATAGGAAGGCTCTGCAAAGGAGGTAATCCTACCTTACCTAACGGTCTTAGTGGAGTTTGGCGTGTTTTCTCTGGAGGCAGAGGTTTTCTCTGTTTTCCTGACAGCTGGATCCAGTCCATCCAGTTGTGGTATGTCTTAAATTCCTGGCAAGTTTCCTGCCTCATTCACCATCCTAATGAACATCACGCTTTCTGGGAAAAATTACTTCAGCTCTCTGAAGATGCAGGGGAGCTGTGAAAAACTTGAATAAGACTCTTACATTTTTCAGAGATCTGAAGAGAGGGAAGATTTCCAGCTCCCTGACTAGCAGCTCCCTTGCTGAGATGATATTTGGCACTTTCTCCTCCTCTTTCTGAGGAGAGGCAGCCAAGGAGGAACCAGCCTGCTTCTGCTTGTGCCCTGGAGATGTGTTCACACACTCACACTCACACACACAGATATGCACACTTGCACACTCTGCCACAGCTCCCCTTCCCCCAGCTCCTCCTGGCACCTTCCCTGCATGTGGCAAGCGAATAAAATGAACAACTCTGGCTGCTGCAGCCAAAATAAGGCAAAACCATGGAGAGGGAAGGAGCAACAAGAACAGAGGCAACAAAGGCACAGCAAATCTATGAAATCAGGCCAGGTAAGGGGAAGGAATGGGGCTGACTTGGTCATATTAATTCCTTTGGCTCACAGAGAAAGAGCACGTCTGCTCTGGAATGGCATAGTTCTGAGAGGGATGTCAGGTTTGCCATGCCCACAACCATCACACATCCCATTTTTGGCCACCCTACCAGAGATGGTTCCTATGCAGCTCCTTGTTGTCCAGCACTGTGGTCACCTCCATGCCACAGCCGTGCTCTGCCAGGTGGCTGAGACCCTGCTGGGTCAGTGTGGCTTCCAGGTTTCTCATGACTAGCACCCATCAACCTGCCCTGTTCCCACCCAGTTGGAGAAACAATTGGCTCACATGGGACCACAGGCCCCAGCCAGCCTTAGGCTTTCTGCATGAGTATGCTGCACCTGGCATGGGTTGTGGCAGCTGTTTTGGGTTGGAAAGCAATCCACCTCCATTTCTTTTACAAGCGGGTCTAATCAAAAAAACACAAGAGACAGAGTTGGAAGGGACTTCAAGAGATCTTTTGTCCAGTCACCTGTTCAAGCAGAACTGCCACTAAGTTTAGGTCTTTACAGTACCCTCCAATCCTAACCATTATATTATTGAGAAGCTCTTGCTTAGGCAGTTCTTCCCCTGAAATCCTTGGTCTGACTACCCAACAGGAAGTTATGTTTCTCAGCTCTTGGTGTTTTCTTTAAAAGTTGGCCGGATTCTTGGTGCCTTTTTCCCACTGGTTTCCAAGTTTATTCTGCTTAACAATCACCTAAACAAGCCCAGATCTGCTCTCCTAAAGTAGAGGATCCTAAATCTGCAGCTTGCCTACTGAGTCTTCCTCCAGAACCTGCACCCAATTATCTCAGGATGAGGAGATGGCCCCATGGTCTCAGGTGCCAGCTCACACACCATTAGTGATTTTCTTTCCTATTTTCATTACTCACCAAGTTTAGATGCAGACCTGCACTGATGTTTGGCATTTCAGTGCTAGAAGAGGTGCCTATCTGAGCACTTCTCAATGCACAGTCACAAGGGGCTGTGTCATGATTTACCTCATCCATTTAGTAAATAGAGACTGAGCAACCAGAGGTACAACACTAGGAACACCAACAGAATGCTAAAGAAATGGGCAAGAAAACAAACCATCATTGCAAATGGTTTGAGAGAAGGTGCTTCAACAATCCTCACCAGAGTACCTGGAGGGATCAAGGCCTGGGGACAAGAGCAGCTCTGCTCTCACCATAGTCTGAAAGGGAAATAAAGTCCCACCATATTTTTCTCATTGGGCTTCTCTGCCCCAGGAGGAAGAAGCATTTACATTACAGTAATCCCACATTATGGTGTTGCCAGCTTTGTACCTTTCCTTTTGCTACCTGGTTATCACATCCAGTCCTCAAAGACCTTACTACTCTGGTTTCTGCTAAGAGAGGGCTCCTCCTGCCAGAAGCTGCAAAGGGTTAGTCTGACTCAGAATCCAGGCCCTGCGTAGTCTCCTTGGGTTTCTCTTTGAATCAGCAAACTTGCCCTTTCTCAGTCTTCTCCTTGCAAAGCAGGACACACAGTGACTGTGTGTACAACTCAGTAACCTCCCATGAGGCTGCGTCATCTTTGCTGCCTCCTCTTCCAGGGATCACTCTTGATGTAACTGCTTCCACCTGCATTTATGCCAGGGTAAATCTGGGCCATAATTAACCTATTTTTTATTATGTAACTAGCTACACCCATGAACAAGAATTAAGATGAGTTTTATCTAGACCTCCTGCCTAGGAGCTTGGCCTCAAACTGCTCTCCTAGGTCTCCAGGGAGAGAGTTTTGGTGGTGCAGGAGGTGGCTCTAGGAGGCAGTTCCTGTCTTTGGCTCTCAAGGAGCTGCTGTTGGAGACCCAGCCCTCAGAAACCTAACGCTGCAAGCCTGTGCAATCAATTGACCTAAATGTCTACTGGCATTTGGTGAGGCAGGTGACTAAACCCGAGGGGCTGCAGCCGACAGCCGTTCACCCTGAAGATTGATAGCTGGGGACAGCATGTGTGGAAGTGCTTGAGACTTCCCCACAGACACCCACTGCAGCATAAACAGAAAGGGAGGGGAGCAATGAGAAGTGCCAGAAAGAAAGGCAGTCTTCTGCCTCTTGGGGAAAAGGGATCTCCTGGGAGGTTGGCATTGCCCAGGGCAAGGGGAGGCAGCTTCTTCTGAGAAGCCTTCTAAACAGTGGCAGGCAGGCTGGCCCCACAAACATGCCTTGAGGCAAGGAGGTATGTGCCTGAGCACCAGGCACAGCTGTGTCATTTTTCTGTTCCTGCTTATTAGAATAGTAGGTGCTTAATTTCACTATGCAAAATAAGAGTTTGGGAGTGCTAACTCTCCCTCTAACAGGTAAGAGCTGATAGCCCAGTTGGAAAAGGGTTCTTGTAGCAAATAAGGATTCAAATTACCTCCAAGAGTGGTTTGCACTCCTTTGGAAAAGGATTGATGAGGCATCCCTTCCATTATGAATGGCCTGGTACTTCCATTTGTCTAGATTTGGAATAAAGGTTTTGGGACATAAATTCAAGGGGAAGAGGAAGATAAGAGCAGCAAATCCTGAGTGCTCTCCCTCAAATCTTGATAATGGGCAGAATCCAGCCCAAGAGCTGTCCCACATGTTTCCTTCAGGACACCTGGGGGTGGGGGGGTTGTCCCTGCTTGGAACATTGTTCTGTGAATCCTGCTTGGTGGACCCTTCTTCCCTGCCTCCAGGTAGTCTGTACTGCTTATGTTAGAGAGTCCTGCAAGGGTAGAGTGCCCAGCCTTAGAGCATCATGGCCGGGCACCAAGAGTTTCCAAATTTCAAGCCAGAGACATGAATGGAGTAAAGCTGTTGCTGGTACCTTCACCCAAGTGAGCACAGCAAGGCAAAGTTAAAAGCTGTTCCATTCAGCCTGCTGGGGTTTCTCCCCTGTGCCCCACACAACACACACCCACTCAGAGGGTTGGTGCTCCATGCTGGGCCCCACAAAGGCAACTGTCTGCTGCAGAAGCTGCCAGCATGAAAGAAAGTAAAAAAGAAAACTAGAATTGTACAGAGGCACTGTGAGTTCAGCATGTGGGCTTTCAATTTTTCCACCCATCTCCAGACTGGGAGCAGGGTGCTCATGGCATTAAGTGCCTCATACACATTTCCTCTGGGTTTTTTGACAGTGAAATATGAGCATCATGTTTATCATTAACACGTACTCACTGTGCTTGGGTTATGTGAGCATGTTCAGTGCACAGCTCATGTTTTTCATGCAGGACACCCTTTTGCAGCTGAGCCTGAACTAACACCTTGAGGCCTTCAGCTGGAGTTGTGCATTGCTACCAGGCCTGCAGGGAACCTGCTTTCTCCTCCTTCTGGGCAGCCATTCCAAGCCTACCCACCACCTTGGAGACTGAAATGTCACCATTTTTTTGTCATGCTAATCCTGATGTTTATACTGAATTTCAGCTGGATGATCACTAGTCCTCTGGAGTCAAGCTGAGCTGTGGTACTGCTGGGATGCAAGAAGGGACTTGTGCACCTTGGCTGACAGTTAGGTTTCTGGAGATGTAGTTTTCATTCCTGTCTTTGCTGCACAATATTAAGCAAATGATCCACGGTCAGGTTTTGCAAACATCCAGAATTCACCTGCAAAGCTTGGTCTTTGAAGCATGCAAGTCTTACTAATGCATCATAATGGAGGGACAGATTTTAGTAGGATATTTTAGACATGTAATTTTTTTTTTTTTTTTTTTTTTTCCCCAACCAGAGTACTGCTTGCTTAGAGCAGTCTGGCTCTCTGCATTCTGTTTTCTCTCTAGTTAATCCTATACATAAAGATGCACACATCACACTCAGAATATGAAATAATACCGAGTCAAAACTACAAGTTCAGGCTTCATTGGTTTGAATGGTACTCTCAGGCTTTCCTGAATGTAATTGTTATTTGTAACTGTTCTCAAACACTTGAGAAAAAAAAAAATTATGCTGTGGGTTGTCTGCAAATGTTAATTCTGACAAGTTGCTGTCTGTTACTGGTATTGGACTAGTCACACAGTGTATCTTATGTTCCCTAACTGGATGACAAGCTTGGAAAACAGAAGAATAGCAAGTGACAGATACTAGCATGATTTCTGGTTATTTTTTATAGTTTCTGATTTCATGGGCACTGGAAGCTCTACAAATTTCATGAACAAGATATTAGGAATGAGGAACTTAATGGAAAATATGGCAGCCATGGAAACTTTGTCAGAAAATGGAAGTCAGGTAATGATGAATCAGGTAGCTTCTCTTCATGCAATGGCATTCAATTACTGACATATATGAGGAAGGGCTTGTAGGAAATAATAAGATACAGTAAGGTTTGATATGTGAAAGGATTGTCTAAGTATTCCTGTCACATCAGAAAAAGTGTTTCACAGGTGTTTCATATTTACTTGAACACAGAAGAGGGGAAAAAAAGGAACTTCTTAGAGCTCAAAACAACAACCTAGAAGCCCAGACACTAATAATTTTTTTGCCCTGTTAAGATGTTCTTCATGCCGCTCTTTTTCCACTCTAATAACTTCAACGTAGTTTCAAGCTAGAGCAACCATCTTACAGAGGCACCTTGTTCTCAGAAGCTTCTACCTAATGTGTACACAGCAAGCACCTGGTTTCCCAATCAACTCTTGTATAGAACTGCAATAATTAACCATCTGATTCCTGGGTTACAGTTCAGCGCAGTTTACTGGTCTGACAAACATATGCCATCCATCAATCAAACAAGCTATTTAAATTAACTGTGAGAGTTATAGTTAATAGAATTTGAACTGGTTTTTAAAAATGCATTTCAGAATAAAACTCATGCTTAAAATATTAATGTTTAGCTAAAGGGATTGTAATTTATTCCAAAGAGAGACTGCAATATGGGATATGTGGCTTTGGTAGCATTCCTTAACCACAAGAAATTTGGCTTGGTAGGATATTCCCCCAGAGGTTTTGTTGCAGTTATTCCCTAGACTCAGTTCTTCTCTGCTCAAGGCTTCATATTCTAACCTGTTAGAATCATGGAAAGGGATTTTGAAGCTGAAACATGACCTTCAAGTCATGTTCAACACAAGACTGTGTCCAACTGAGAGGTGGGTAGTAAATGAAAATGTTCATTTTCCCTTAAAGCTCCTTATAAACAAAACAGACCTCCTTCAGAGGTTTTGGACCATAGCATCAACACAGAGTGATGGGAACCTCTAGCTGGTATCAGTTGGTCCAAAAGTGTAGTGTTGTACCACAACTTATATGGTAGTAACAGATTTGGCCTGAACAGGGCATCAGAATAAGAATGCTATTACCATGGTCTAAAGACCACATCCATATTATCCACACTGGGTAAGAAGAATTCTTCCTATAATCCTTGAAACTGAATTTTCTGGAACTCAGACTTCATGACTTTTGGAGATTTATGGAAGATGAAGGTCAGGTAAGAACATCCACAGATGTCAAAAAAGATATTCAAATTAGTAAATTTGTGACCATAGTGGTGAAAAACTTTGAAGAACCTAAAATAATCTAGCTGAAGGGTAACTCAAGGCACAGGAAATGCAATGCAGATAAATGAAAGAAAGCACCTGTTAAAAGGGGAAAAAAATCTCATTGCAGAGTCCTAAATAAACCCATTGACTCTGTCAAGACATGTGGATGTAATGCTAGGTTTAGGAAGGGACCATATAAGTAGCACATAAAAGAAATGGGAAAGTCTGCATAAAACCAGAACATGATTCACATTCCACATGGCCCCTGCTAGCCCACTGAATATGATGGGAACCAGGATGAGGAAACACCACGGGCCAGCAACAAGGCCTCTCTGCCTCTGCCTGGCAGACATCAGCAATTTAGAAAGGACTTAGAAGGCCCCAGTAAAGAACAGGTCTCTCCTATAAATGCTTTCAGCTTGACTAACATTTCTGTAGGCAGCTCTCAAAGATGCTTAGCACAGACTTAGAGAAGTGAAGCTATTCAAATTTGTGTATAAATTGTGAACAGAAGTCAAATGAAAAAAGAGGTTTCCCAAGGAACTGTTTCAGCCTCTATACTATCGTTTAATTCAAATCTCATTAATCACTATGCCAACTATATAGGTTTAAAGGCAGAACTACACATTTCTGATGGAGGATAGTAACTGAGGGACTGCAAGTGTCATGGCCCTCTCTGCAAAAGACAGAAAGTTCAAAATTTACCTAAGTTGAGGTGTTTCTGGACCTCATCCCAGAAATGGCTTCCAGCAACTAGTGCTACCTTATCACTATATATTTAACAGGGAAGGACAGAGTTGTTATTCTTCACTTGCAACCACCACAGACAAGGTGAAATCACCCATCAGCAGAGGCAGAATTCACCTAACTCCAAGCAGGGAGAAGCTGGGCGGCTGCTGTGTGTCGGCTGCCTCCTCTGCAATCAGTGGAGAGAGATCAGGCACTGCCAGGGGTGACTCACCACTCCTAGGAGAGGTGTCTGAAGTAGGTGGGGTGACTCATCCTTGGGATGGTCCTCTCCACAGATGTTCACATGATCCTAGATCACAGCATAAATTACGTGCCTGCCTTTCCATCCTGTCTTGCATGACAAGACATTCCTTTCTCTGTTATCTTGCACAGACTTAGGACTTCTGGAGGAATGCACAACCTTGTCTGGGACTTGATGCACTCAGTTAAGGCCTTTTGTATGCAGAAGGCTAGAACTATAAAATAGTTTTCACAACTTTAGACAATCTGTGCTCCAATTATGTTACATCTCAGGCCTTGCCTTTCACGCAATGGCAGAATCAGCAAGGCCAGGGTGAGAGTAAAGCCCAGACTCTGGCAGATGACCAGTGTAGGCAGCAGGACACTGGTCATCATGTTCTAGCCATCAGTGCAGAACATTTTATCACTGAGGTGGTAAAAATGGGACATTGAACACAGAACATTTTGACATCCTATCCTGTGTTTTCCATCTTCCCATGAATCCACAGCATCATTAGCAGACATGCTGAAGAGTGGATTGTCAGCAAGTCTGTAGTCTTATATTTATAAGAGCTTGTTATGTAAAACTAAAACTGAATAAATTAGAAAAGCTTAATAAATAGCCATCTCTCAATATCAGAACCAAGGAAACAGTTCTTATATTAGGTCAGATGCAGAGAGAAAACCGGTAATTATCTGGAAGCTGCACCAGCTCAATAGGCCTGGGCACCTGTGACCAGATGTCTCCTCTCTGCTTAAAGGCTGGCAGAACTGCCTGCACAGGACACAGAAAACAAAGAGCAGGACTCAGAAACAGTACTAGGATTTCCTTTTGGGGAAATCCAGAGATCTGCCAGTGGGACATGTGAGATGCCACCTCTATTCTCTGATCTTTTTGTGTTAACACATCTCTGAATAAAAACCATAAAGTCCTCCTAAAGGAAAAAAAAAAAAAAAAAAATTACTTCAACATTTATAGAGTCAGGCCACAAGGAAGAGATCAGAAACTTTGCTTTGCACCCAGATGTGCTTTTTGTTGGTATCTTCCCTATGGGGCTAAACATTTTTCTGTCTGTCAGACTGTGGTAATGTTAAATGCTTTAAACCCATGTCTCATAATGAACACCACTGGGAGCACTGGCTCTGGACAGCAGATAGCTGCAGAACATGAGGGCCCTGAGAAATCCAGGGGATGGTCTTGAGCTGTGTTTTTATGTTATCTGCCATCAGCTGGCACTGGAAAACCAAATATATCACTTTGACACTGAGGGTGCTAAGCCTCCACCAGGATAACACCCCAGCAGAGGTCCTGCCCTCCTGAGGCACACAGTCTGGAAGTGTGATTTCACTGCTTGTGCATGCAGTGGTCCGTTTCACCTGTAAGGAAGGATAACTTGTGTGCCTCTTTAGACTCTCTGGTTTTTCTCTTGGCACATTTCACATTGACATCTTTCTGGGCATCTTGGAAATGAAGTGAATAAAGAAGTGGATCAAATTGTCTTTGAGTAGAGGGACACAAAATAAGCACTGTATTTCAAAACTGGTTAATAATGTTCATGGAGGGCTTGATTCCACCACAGTTAGTCATTCTGAGTAGTTTCTTTCTCAACAAGTAGCCTATTCATCTCAATTAGATTAGTCACAGCACAAGGAGAAGAGAATTGGACTTTGAATAATTTCAATGAATTTTCTGCTGTAAAAAACCCACTATTAATTAATATTTCCCAATTCCTCCATGTTTTAACTGTGTACAAATACTACTAATTTTCTACATTTTCTTCACATGAAACATTTTTGATAGTTTGTCAAGTTTCACTTAGCTTTTTAATGCAGTTTTTTTGTCGAAGCATAATTCAGTGCCTGATCTAAACAGAAGTGCCAGAAGAGCAGGCATTGCTTTATTCTACTAAAGTTTAGAGTACTTGAAGTGAGGGCCAAATTTTGTGTGTACAGAATTAGGAGAATTATTTAACTGATCTAATAAATCTACTGACATATAATGTTATATTTTCTATGTCTTTAATATTATCTTACCTATGTAGAGAAGAGCTGAGTTCAGCATTTAATCTTCATGGTCGAACACAATGAAATTTTGAATCAAAACTCTCTTCCACTCTTAGGTGCTGCTCTGGGTTCTTCTTCCACATAGGATAAGATATCCTCTTCTGAAAATCACAGTGTATTAAGTAAATTGCAAATTATCAGTGTGCAGGTATCTCTAAATATAGGAGAAGGGGATTTTGTGGAGTATCTAAAGCATACATACGGCCTCAGGATCAGTGGTGGTGACTCTGCTCAGAAACATAACTGAAGGAAGGAGCTGTGCTTCCAGAAAGAGGTGCTACAGCTGCATGAAGCACAGGGCAGTGCTTCCCCTACACCCAGGCAGGAAGGGAGGAGGTATTGACCTCCAAAAGCAGGGGTGAGATGTTGTTCCTGAGTTCAGCCCTGCTGGTCCCACATGGTAAAGGGCTTAGTTTCTCTACCTGCTTCTGCTCGTAGGCAAGGGCATAAACAACTGAATGAAAGGTTCAGCAAATGCCTCCAGAGGGAAATGGAGGAAAATTCATCTGCCATCAACAGCACCAATGGGATACAGAGGAGGTCAGGGCATTCAGGTGAACTTTGCAACTGGGGCTCTGACAGAGACGTTCCTGAACCACTTCTGCAGGCAGAGATGTTCCATGACTTGCTACTGTGGGGAAGGGGCAGGGGGCACTGGTTGTTTGACTGATATGCTTCCAGATAAATGCCAGTACTTAGTGGCAACTACATAGTTTTCCATCAGAAATATCTTCAGCTGATGAAAATATCTGGCCAGTTCTGCTCAGGGGAGTCTTCTGCAGGAGCTTCCAGAAACATCTGAACAATGAGTTCCACCTGCTGCCTGCATAGCCACAGGGATTTTAGGTGGCATTTGATGAAGTCCAAGTCTGTGCTCATTTCTAAGAGCTTGTCTTTGATGTGCAACAAGTGAGTTATAAAGATTAGGGGGAAATCTGAAAAAAGGGAGAAACTGGTTTCACTCAATCTTAGACATCTTCCTTTTTAACTTCTCCTGTGGAACACCTGCCAGAAGCTTAATGCTGTTTTCTTATATAACTATACCAATTCTCTCCCCTGCATCACTGCTCCTGACAGACATGAAACCATCCCCTCCCAAACAAGCAGCTGATCTCCATGAGGCTAACCAGAAACTTAAGGAACAAGATCAATAACCACAAAGCAGACTGATCTCTCACTTCTGTTAATTTCTATGGTTATTAGTCTGTGTTATAGATCAGGACCTTAGTTATTCTGAACACAGAGCATAAGCAAAAGAAAAACACGTGTTATGAATACAGAAGAGGTACATTGGTTTCACAATGCTGCACTGGGTTATACAGATGACATTACAGAGGAGTAGCTTCAGGGAAAACAATGTTTGTCAGCATCTTTGAATACTGAAAATTTAAAATCCATGAGCAGAGAAACTAAAGAGATGATCAGACCTCTTCAACCAGTCATCCAGAATGCAGTATTAATTTGCTGCTCTACCAAACCCTGAAATGCCATTCTTAATAGATGGGGAGTGATTTGCTAAGATCCATGTTATTTGCCTCTGGGATTTATAGAGATAACAGCAGGATCAGATAGAATTAACACCTTATGCTGTAATATCTCATTTCTCTGACAACATCTGAAAACACTTTAAAAGTAGCAGTGATCCATCACTGATGCATGGTATACTGAAGACACTGTCACCTCAGAAAATGGACAAAGAAACCCTGTTGCTCTCCTCCTTAGCAAATATAATTATAGTCAAGAAACAAGTACAACTTTTCATCACTGCTTTGCTTCATGGACGTTTCTTTTAGAGTATTCCTTGTAAAACAATTAAAAATAAATGGTGCACATAGGTACTATTTTTCCTTACCATAGCAAAGGTTTTCCCATAGGACCAGTAATGGCATACTTACTACAGCAGTGATACTGGCCTCCATTATCTCAGAAGCTGCATTTTCTAGTTGCTGACACTGAACAGCTGGTCTGATTTGTTTCATATAACAAAGATGGTATAAAATAAGTTGCCATGTGAATCAAGAATGAACCCCCCCAAAAAACAGATATGCAATACCTTTGATTTAGCTTTGTGCACTACAAGTGCTCACAATACTGAAAGCAACCTACCATCCTGCAGTGAGGGAAAGATACATATTGGCCCATTTCTTTGAACACCAAAGACATTCCTTTAGGCTTTGACTTTAAGAGTAGGTGAATCCATATAAAATATGGATTTTTATCTTTACAGCTTTAAAGAAGTTTCTGCAGTATAGCTGTGTTTTTCTTCAACAGTGCAGGTTTTTCTCCTATTTGTCATTCACACAAACACAGTTATATACGGAGGTAAATGAATATCCAGTTTTCTGATGGTACCCCAGGGACCTGTGTTTTATTGTGAGGATGCTCCTTCAACAGATATCTCGCTTAACTGTCAACTTGGAGGTGTAAGACTAAGAATTTCTGTATTCTCATTTCACTTATACAAGTACTTCTTTTAAAAGAATTTGTTTCTGGCAGTGGTCCACTGGAGTTTCTGAATGACCTAGTTCCCTCCTGAGGCATGACTTCTAAAACCATTTAATTCAAAGGCAGTTATCCTTAATTCTTTAAAAACATTTTGAAAGAGAAGGATCCCAAATTCAGTGTAGTGTTTATCTGGCCAGCACTTTTGTGCTGGCTCAGAAGTACCCTCAAGACAAAGTTCATTTTGGCACATCCAGTCAAGTAAGGGATTAATGCCTCTTATGTGGGAAAATAACAAATAGGCAGCTTCAAGGAGTCATCGCACCACCCTGCTCTTTGACCATTCTTGCTGTAGAATATTGGCTTTTGTCTGTCCTTCCAGCTGCCAGCAAGGAAGGCAACTGGAACCTCTCAAAGGGAACAAATTGAGCCTAGCTGGACCACAATCTCCTTTCTCTTTTTTGAGGAAAAACCTCTCCGAACTCATCAGAGGGATAGGCCCTTTCTCTCAGATATTTGAGCATATATCTACATCATTTCCTCTTGTGGAACAGTGCCATCCTCTTTCCTTTCTTAGAAGCATTTTCCCAGTGTGCAAAGGCCCTTACCAATGTGCAGCCCCCAGTGAGGAATGTGCTGATGGCTATACTGTCTGAAGAACAGCACAACTGGTATCCTGCCCACAGCTAGGACCTGCTGTATGTGTGCCCCCAGCTCCCTGTGAGATCACAGGGAGCTTTCATGGAGTGAAAATGCTCTCTAAATCCTGCTTATCTAGCAAGAAGATTTGCAAAGAAGGAGCCCTCTGCCCCCTCATCTTGCACAGACGGTCTGACTCACTGGACTCAGGATTCCCATCTGGATGTCTCTTTGAAAGATGGGTGCAAGCCAAGGAGTTCGTCTATTCTTAGCCTTATCTGTTATAAAGATAGTTTTCCCCATAAAAATCTACTGTCGTTCAGCCATCTCAGAGAACACCTGTCTCTAAGCAAAAACAGCAGCAGTGTGAATCCTGTTCCCTGCTCATTTTAATGTGGTGTTAATACCAGAGCCTGATGGAGATTATATAAGTGCTGACATAGCTGAGGAAAACCGCGAAAGAAACAAAAATAAATGGAAGTCAAATAATTTGAACCCTGTCACCATGCAGTGCTAGCTACAGGAATGTGAATGGCACTTGGAGGCAGAAAAATCTTCTTACACCTCCTGTGCTCCAGAAACGACACCACTTGCTTGCCAGCTTCTCCGACCAGCATCTTCCCACTTTCTCCTATGCTGCCTGAGGACATGGCATGTCCTAGCTGACATGATCCATAAAACCATGCCTCTCTCTGGTTCTCTGCAGCGCTGCTCCCCTCCCCTTGCACTCCGGATTGCTGCTGGGGCTTGGCCCCTGGCAGCCAGGCAGCAGCAGAGGGGAATGCCAGAGGGGGCAGTGTATATTAAAAAACAACACGCAGCCTCTTCAACCGCCTGGAACAAAATTGTGCAATAATTGGCTTGTGCAACCATGTGATCTTATCACTGTGAGCCAGGGTTTTCAGAGGAAACTGAAAGGAGTGAAACACCCACTAGATCCTGCTTCAGATCATCTGAAAAGCTCTGCTGTTTCTTGGTCCTCCTCGCTTCGCATTTTACATTTGCTCATGGTGGTGTTTCTCCCTGAGCTCCTGGGAGGCCAGGCTCATTGCCAGATCTGTTTGTACACACACTCCCAGGGTGGGTTTGGGTTGTTGGCCTGTTTCCCTGTGTCCTGGCTTTCCCTGCAGCTTGGAGCTGAGGCAGCCCTGGTCATCTTCCTGCAAAAAGCTGGTATGACCTGGCAGAGACAATCAAGCACAGGGTGGGATTGGCCCTGTCCTTAAAGGGCTCTGCAGGCTGCCACCCTAACAGGGCCAGGGGTGTCAGCAGCACCTTAAAGAGTGATGTCTTGAGACAAATGAGATATGGAGACTTAAAAGGCTTGAAGAGAATGAGGAGAGAGAAATATTCCTCACCGCACAGTTAAGACAGAAAAATAAGAGTGTGTAAAAACAGGAAGAAATTATAGCAAAACATACTTGTGTGCTGTGTGGTTCCTGTGCTGGATTTATCAAGAGCATTCAGGACCATCATGTTTCTAGTCTCTTGGCTGTCCATGACAAATACCTGAGTCTCTCCCTTTCCCACAGATGTATCTTGCAGCTTGCCCACCTTCAGAAGGGCTCTCTGGTTGTAGCACTGTATGTGTCTGCTGGGGTTACATGGTGTGGCTGACTGTGCTTCCTGCACACATGTGTTTCCTGTGGAAGCTATGATTAGTCAGGGATGCAGGGATATATGACTGGCATGGGAAGCAGGAGGATGGGGTTCTGGGATGGCACCTCCAAAACAAAACTCTGGGCTCCTCTTATAGTCAGAGGACAGAAATCAACATATCCAGAACCTGACTCCTCTTGTCCTCGTGCACGTGCAAAAAGAAGATCAGGCAAAACACCTTTTAAGCACCTGTTTCTCTCTTAACTACAGAGGGAGTCCAGTTCTTAACTGAGAGAATAGATGTGAAAAGCCCTGAAATCAGGTGGTATCAATCCCACAACAGCTTTAGAAATCAGGGCAATTGCACACAAGGACTTGACGTATGGCACTTATATGTGGACACAATTATGTGTGGAGACATTTGCACGTGTAACGTTACACCAGTGTGCATGAGGAACTGTCGTCCTCAAGATGGTATAAATATACCCTTCATAGCTTTACCATCATGTGGCCACTTAGTACTTCAAATACCAGCTGTAAAACACCAGAATGACTTTAAAGAGTCATCAGGATAATGCCCAGAAGTGATCTGGGATCACAGTGACCCCAGAGCTGCCAAACCCCAAACTGGAAGTGTGTGGGGCACAAGGCCTCATCTAGAAGTCATGCATGTGCTACAATTTTTTTTTCTTTTTTAATACAAACTGCCCTTGATTAGTCATCGACCTGGTTTAGAAGTTGCACTGCTACCATTCAAGCTATGAGTAGAGTACATATTTAAATATAATAGACTCTGTGATCATTTTAAAACTGGCCTAGATCTAGGCCCACAGGGAGCTATAACTAATTTGATAGAAGCCGTAGCTTCTAAATAGAACCACCTGAGACCTCTCCAGAGTTCAGCGATGGGGTTCACTGTTCCAGTAAAAACTCTCAGCTCAGCTCCCCTGATTTCTTTGCAGCCCTTCTCAGCAAACTGAGGCTGATTTGGGGAGCAGCAGAATTCAGTTTCCTCATGGGTATCTTTCCCAATGAGAATTATGAACCAGAGGGAGGAGGGGAATTATGGTTTCAACTCCCCAAACCATTGGAGGGCTGCATTTTTGCACAGTTTTGAGTCAAAACCATATGCAGCTCCACAGTTTTGGCTGTGGTTTGCTTTAGGTTTTTTTGAGCTAACTGCAATAGTGACTGATCCAAAAGGTAGGAGGAAGTAAAGTCACCGTATGTTTTAAACCTTCTATACTGGCATATTTTTTGCAGTGTGCAAGTCCCGTTTTTAATGTCAGAAGCACTTCCCACCTTAGATTTTCACTTCAGCACTGACTAAGCACCTCTGCAAACTCAGGACTAAATATCTGCCTTTTATCTGCAAGCATAACACTGTCAAGCAATTAGGATTGTGAATTTGTAGTGATTTTGGTTGAATTATTTGAAATAGCTGGTACTCCTGTACCTTCCAGACCAGAACATCACAGGTCCTGGCTCTACAGAGTGAACGAAACTTCAGCTGATGGTGGGTGGCACTTCAATGCTCCTGAAGCAAAAGCATCAGCCTTCAAACAGCACTATAGCTGAGATTGCCTTGCCCATCTCTGATGTCTGCTGAAGTGGAAATCAGCCATTGCTCCAGGCTCTTTATTCAAATTTAATTTCTTTCAAATTTCATCTGTTCCCTCTCCAAAAAAAAAAGGTTTAATGGAAGCTTTGTGTGAGAGTGCTGCTGTGTTTGCCTCTCTTTCCCACTCCTGTATCATAGTATAAATACCACAAAACCATGAAAAAAAAAAGACAGTAAAGCAAGTGTTAGTGCTACTGAGTTCTAGGATCATTTTTATTCACAGAATCACAGAATGGTTGGAAGGGACTTCTGGAGATCACATAGTACAGTACCCCTGATAAAGCAGGTTCACCTAAAACAGGTTGCATGGGATCATGTCCAGGCAGGTTTGAGTATTTCCAGAGATGGAGACTCCACTAACTCTCTCGGCAGCCTGTTCCCCAGGTTTTCTGTCTCCCTGGCAGACAGAAGTAAAGAAGTTTTTCCTCATATTCAGATGGAACTTCCTGTGTTTCAGGTTGTGCCTGTTGCCCTTATCCTGTCACTGGGCAGCACTAGAAAGAATCATGCCCCATCCTCTTGACATCTTCCCCTAAGATACTTGGATGCATTGACAAGATCCCTTCCCAGCCATCTCTTCTCCAGGCTAAACAGGCCCAGCTCCTTCAGCCTTTCCTCATAAGAAAAATGCTCTCTCATCATCTTCACAGCCCTCCACTGGACCTGGGCCAGTAATTTCTTGTATTTCTTGAACTGGAGAGTTCAGAACTGGACACAGCACTCCAGATGTGGTCTCACCAGGGCTGAGTAGAGGGGCAGGATCAACCCCCTTGACCTGCTGCCCACAGTTGTCCTACCACCCCAGGGTGGCCACAAGGGCACACACACTTCTGGCTCATGGACACTTTGTTGTCCACCAGGACCCACTGGTCTTTCTCCACAGAGCTGCTTCCAGCAGGTCAGCCCCAGTCTGTGCTGGTGTATGGAGTCATTCCTTCCCATTTATCCCTCCCCTGGTCCAGGACTCTGCACTTGCCTGTACAGAACTTCTCTCTAGCCTGTCCAGGTGTCACTGGACAGCAGCACAAGGCTCTGGGGTATCAGCCACTCCTCCCACTATAGAACCAACAGCAAACTCACTGAGGGTACACTCTGTCCCTCTGTCCGGTCACTGGTGAATCAGGTGAACAGACTGGACCCAGTTCTGACCCCTGGGAATACCCTGAGCTGCATCCTCCAGCTGGACTCTGTGTCTGACCACAGCCCTCTGAGCTCTGCTGTCCAGCCAGTGCCCAATCACCTCCCTCTCTGCTCACCCCACACACATTTCCTGAGCTTGCCTGAGAGGCTGTTCTGGGAGCCAAAAGCCCTGATGAAGTCAAGGCAGAAAATATCCACTGCTCTCCCCTCATCTACCCAGCCAGTCACAACATCATAGCAATCAGGTTGGTCAAACTCCCATGATTTGCCCTTGGTGAGTCCATGCTGGCTACTCCTGATCACCTTCTTTTCCTCCACATGCTTAGAGATGACATTCAGAAGGAACTGTTCCATCACCTTTTCTGGGACTGTGGTGGGGCTGACTGGCCTCTAGCTCCCTGGGTCCTCCTTCTAGCCCATTTTGAATACTGCAGTGATATTGGCTTTCCTCCAGTCCCCAAGCACATCTCCTGTTCTCCACAACCTTTCAAAGATGTTGGAGAGCAATAACATTTGACAGCTCCCTCAGCACTCGTGGGCACATCCCATTGGGCTCCGTTGATGTGTGTTTGACAAGTTTGCCTAAATGAACTCTAATCTGATCCTTCTTTAAGAGTGGGAATTTCTGATTTCTCCAGGCTATGTCTCTTGCCTCCATGGTCTGGGATTCCTGACAGTCACCTCTTGCAGTAAGGACTGAGGCAAAGAAGGCATTCAGTAACTCCACCTTTTCTGTATCCTCTGGCATCAGGGCACCCACCTCATGCAGAAGCAGGCCCACATTTTCCCATTTTCTTTTTGCTACTAATTCACTGAAGATGATGCTACAACACACATTCTGAATCCAGTGCTACAGAGATGACCAAATATTCCAGTGTAGGTAAGGTTCACTTAAAAAAACATAATTCTCAAGTGTCACTTATTTGCTAACTTTTTGCATCAAATGAAAGCACTTTCCTAAAATGTTGATTATGTTATGCCCTCTCCACACCAGCACAATCAGTGTTGCAAAGTCTGCATATTCATAACAAACTCCACATCCCGTGGACCATTGTCATCAGAACTATATCATGCCCTTTCTTGCCTGGGGCACAGGAATTATGCAAAAGGAAGATTTTCCCCTTGGATTTGAATGAAGGATGGATGTGGCTCACTTTACATGTGGACAGGGTTAAATTTTTCTTCTTCCTGCATTCTTTCAAACAGCCATCCCAAGGAGAAGTGTCATATTACCTTACCTCTCACTCCTAGGCTTTTAAGTTGGACCTGGATTTGAATTTCCCTGGCATTAGAGAGGAGTCTCAGTGTTCTGGTTTGGGTCCATCGAACAATGGTGGGTGGGAACTTCACATGAAGGGAGTTTGATTTGCTTATTCCCCTTCCAGCTTCTTGTTTTACACAGATCCTCTGTCTAGTCTCCCCCCTTTTGTGCAGCTGTGGAAGATATGGGGACGAATCACTTCTTTAAAGAGGAAATGAAGTATTGCCTTCCCACGGGAGAATTCCTGAAGACAGAAAGACAGGGTGGTTAGCACTGCAGCCTTGTCCTGGCTTGCCTACACATGAAAGTTATTCCAGAATAAGCCAGGGGTTGAATGTAAAGCAGCATAGGCATTCCACAACTGCTGTGTGTGTTGCTGAAATCTCAGGAAAGGCAATGGGCTGAAGTAGCTGCATGCTGATTCATTGGAACTCCCCTGTATCTTCTTTACCTGTGTCCAACAGAAAGAAACAGGCAAAGATTTTTGGAACTTTGTGTGTGGTACAGTATATACAAAAGCAAAAGTAAACTGCTGTAGAATATTCATGATTAAGTAAAGAATTCTTATTTTTCTAACTTTATAATACTGAAGGAATGAGATATCTCTAGGACTTCTTTTCAGAGTAGAATGAGAAAACAAGGTGACTTCAAACCATTTTGTTCCTTCTGGGTCCCATACCAAAGAGAATTCAGTCCTGCCTGTGTCCTCTTCAGCTGCACCATGCCTGGCTCTAGCACAGCCAGTGGGAAGTTCACAGCCACCCTTTACCACCTGAAAGGCACACTGTGCTGCATGATTGCTCAAAGGAGCCAGATCACAATCCAGAAACATCTTCTGCATTTCCCACATTGGCACAGATGCAATCCAAAGACAAACACTGCCTGGCATCAGTTTAGCCAGATTTCACCCAAGTATTCCATACTAACCTGAAGCACCAGGTTTACAGAGGAGGCTTTTAACAGTAACTTCATGTCTAACATTTCCTGAACAGTCTGGCAGTGCACTGGCACAGCTTGGCCAGAGGAGCTGTGGTTGCCCCATTCCTGGAAGTGTTCAAGCCAGGCTGGATGGGGCCCTGGGCAACCTGGTCAAGTGGAAAGTGTCCCTGCCCACAGCAGGAGGGTTGGAACTAAATGATCTCTAAGGTCCCTTCCAACCCAAACCATTCTGTGATTTTATGGTAATATGTTAGAATAATGTTTTCAGAAGGATGACTGCTGAAATGAACACCATTCAGTGTGTTCAGCATAAAATTAAATGTTTTTAACGTACTCTCCTCCCCCAAATGTGGTAGACTCCAAACTTCCCAGCTGGCTGAAGCAGAAGCACTTTATGTCCCCCAAATTTAGGAAATATTTCCCCAGGATTTATAAGTATGAACTTTTTTGTCTTCCCTAGAAGTGATCAAAGACTAATGAACAACATTTAGTGTAACTATGGCTTAAAGACTTGTTTGGGTTTTTTCCCCCCAGGAAGTCCTAGGCTATGTCTTTACCTGGAATAAAAAAATGTATTTTAATGCACCTATAAAGTCCAAATTGAAATAGGCTTTCCTACTGTTCTGCCACAAACGGGCTGCTAGAGGAGGGGTTAGGTTCAATATTCAGAGGGTCTATCCAAAAAAATAAGAACACTTAAGCATTTCTTTGAGCTTCCATGGAGAAATCTGGGGAAATTGCATTATATTACTTGGGCCTCATTGTGTGAGAAATCTCCAACTGTGAGCAATAAAGTAAAAAATGTATTTGAACAGACATAACATTTTTGGAGGAGGATGGAAGGAAAGCTCAATAAATCACATCAATTTAGTAAATTTGAACAACACTCTCCAACACCTTTCACTTGGCACAAGTGCAGTAGTCATGGATATTTTCTCCTCTAGCTGGAACTCCTCTGCAGTGAGCAGCTCCTGCCCTCTCCCTTCCCTGCTCTCCATAGTACTTTTTCTCCATCTCAGAGAAATGCAGTCAGGAACATGCTGATGTCTTGCTCCTGTTTTCTGCAGCAAAGATATGATTCTTTAGTCAAACACATCAAATCTATAGAGGTAAAGCTTCAAAAACAGACATACGCACAGCGCTCCAGAGAATATGAACCATCTGCCTTCCCCTCTCCTCCTCCTCCTCAAAGGAAGGAAGAAAGAAATGTAGCAAAGGCTTAGCTCTTCATTACCTGCTTGCACTGACATTCATGAGATTCCCTGCAGGATTTTTCTTGCTAACCAGGCAGGATGAACACCCACAAAAATTGGCAAGGAGATGACTTTTAACTCATTTTCACAAACTGGCTCTCTTTCAAGTAGACAGTGTCTCTCTGGTATCAAACCAGGAAAAAATTTGGTTTTGCTTTCTCCTGAAAAATAGAAAAGGCAAGTAGCCATCCTACTGGTTGCCTTGAATACTAACAGTGAAACATAATGTTTCAAGGATTAAAAAGAATTCAGTTTCACCTCTCAAAGCCTGAGGATGAAGTTCCATGTTGGCTTGATAATATATTTTAGCCGAGCATTGTACAAACCTGAAATAGAATTTGCTTTCTGCATTGTCTGCCCCCTTGCCACTGCTCCAGAGGTGCAGGCACTATTGCCTGCAGCAGGTGACGCTCAGATGTAGAATTCAGAGCTTGGACATTGTATCAGGAGAGAGCTGTCACCTCTACACCAGTTGTTAGAGTGCAACAATATGCTTCCAGATGATATTTGTATCCTGGGAAAATTAGAACCTTGATACAGAAGCAAAAGTAACTTTGTTGGGATAGTTTTTTTTGGAATGAAAAAAGTTAAGCCATCTTCTTCAGGGGAAAAAAAACTCAGAAAAGAAAACAAAACCATCCAAACTTCTTTTATTGAACGTACCCTGAGTAAGGAAATTTACTCTCTTGGCAGAACTATACAAGGCTTGACAAGGCTTGAGATAGACTTGACAGATGACTCAGATCAGAAACACAAAGAAGCAGTGGTTAAGAAAGTACTGTTGTAGAAGTGTGGCTGCAAAGTTATACAGTGTAGGAAATCATGTGTGTTCTCAGATAATATTAATCTTAATTAGCTTTTATTTAAGTCAATTTGTTGTCTGGGTGCTACCAAGAAGTGTTATGCCAAACAGGTTATCCAAGATACTTCCCTAACTCAGAATGGTTACTTCTGGACTTTGAGTTACAACTTGGCTGATTTGAGTCTCTTGGGGCAGTAAGATTCTGCAACTGCACATAGGAAGTGGCATGTTTGAGAGACAACAGCCAAGCTCTGCTTTGAAATGACCAAATTTGCTGTACGCTACCTCTTTTGTAAGGCCCCTATTGCAAGATCAGCAAGCAAGGCTCTGGGAGGAAGCAGCACCCAACAGAATTACATGATTGAGGCTTTTATGAGTTACTGGAAGTCTTCCACAGCCTGAAGAAACAGTTGCAGTTTATTGCACCAATAAGAGTACAGTTTACATTAGAAAGTAAAAGTACATTGTTTGTTCCAGGAAATTATTGCCGTAGCTTGACACCACTTACTACCTTGAAGGCAAAGAACAATATCACTACTTTGCAGTCATTAGCAATAACTCTGAGCAGCTCATCAACCTGAATACCTCCTGTGGCAGACAGGAAAACTTTGACTGCAATTGCTACCATTTATAAGTATAGATAGCAAGTAAACTCCTGAATAATGTCAACAGCATCTGATGGATGGATGGATAGATGGATGGATGGATGGATGGATGGATGGATGGATGGATGGATGGATGGATGGATGGATGGATGACACTTTTGTGTTGTTACAAATATATGCACTGGAATCAGTTACCTTCCACCACTTTGTCTTGATCAAGCATGAGATTTGTTCTTACCATAGTTATCTATATGGTTGCCTTTCACCTATACTTGTCAAAAATATTAGAAGTAGTATTGATGTTTCCTGTTTAAGTACCCTCTGTTTCCTGGTTTCTTTTGTGTTTCTCCAATGCCATGTTAGGTACAGAGTCTTGCTCCAGGTAAAAACCAGTTGAATCAGCCTGTGTTGAGTGTGCTTAGTTAGCTCTAGATGGTTCTGCCACTGCATTTGGCTGCTCTTTGCTTCAGATTCAAGATGAATTCAAGATAAATCTGTTGTTCAGATTAACCAACACTTCTGGCCTGGACATGGTCTAGAAACAAGAAGAAATTCCTTCTATTTCATTCATCTGTGATGAAGGTTTGAACCTGAATTCCAAATCCATGTGCTCCAGTCACTGCAGATATTTGCAGTTTGATCCTACACTACAAAAGTTTTGCTAATAACTATACACACAACTTCCCTGCAGGATGGAAAAACATTTTACATTAGCAATGGAGACCTGTTGCTGCTGACTGAGTTGTACCACCTCCCTGAAAAATCCAAGCTATCTAGCTTTTTTCACCTTTATGTATTGTGTCTGATCTGGCTGTGAGTTCCGGGAGAGGTGCCAGCAAATCTTTGCTAGTGAGAATATTGGTCTCAGCCAGTGGGGCTGTGCTGAGAAAACTTGGTATCCAGAACCTGCCCAGCATGACTCCAGTCCACTTTCACCACTCTCTGGGTAAACTTTACAACAAATGATGTGCAATATCTCACTGCAAGCAACTTACCATGTCTCCCTCCCCAGATCACTGCAGCTGCTAGGAAAACCAGTATCCCTCAAATTAGACACCTACTTTAAAGAAGAACAGCGTGCTTCACAGTAACAGACATGATAAATGCTGTGAGTAATGACAGATCCATGTGTTAACAGCACTATCAGCCACCTACTGGCTCTTTTCTTCTTTTGATAAAGGCTTTTCTCCCCTGGTTTTGCATGAAGCACATACTCCTCTGTCAAGGTGGATTTCTCTGCAGAAGCAGTGGGAGCAGAAGGCAGCAGCTCCGTAGTCCTGACTGCAGCAGTCAAACAGGCTCAGTGCTGATCAAACAACAGGGGCTCTTTGCCTCAGTTTCCCTACTTGTAATAGGAATAATGTCTGCATTGCAATCATGCTGCAAGGTGCAGTTAATATTTGCACAGTGGTGCTCGGGAGATACCAAATATCAGATATTCCCAGGATACACCAGTAAATCAATTGTATCTAAACAGTGAAAAAAAAGCAGGCACAGATGCTAGCATAATGTTATGTATTTTGGTACAAAGTGAAATAAAATTCTTGCCTTCTGTCCTCAGATTTCTTGTCAAACATCCACTGCTTCACATGCTGAAGCAGTTAGTAATACAAAGCGTATTTCTATCCTACTTTATTTTACACTAAAAAGTGAAGAACCATGATTGAATCTTAACACAAAAAAAGGGCTTAAGTTACATACTCCTGGGATCATCTGTAGCAAAGCATAATAAGTTTCTCAATATCTGACCTAATTATATCTGTCCTTCTAAGTTTTGTTTCCCATAAGAGCAAAATGTCTGGTTAAAAATAACATTTGAAATTCCTCCAAGTTCCAACAGAAGTTTTTCAGCCTCTCCCAAATTTAATACCTATTTTTGCTTTATTTTTCACCCAACTTTAAAAGTTATGGTTTGAAGGCCAGCATTATGTTCTGTTATCCAGTTCCTAAATATGTTTGCATCAGATAAACTTGAGAAATAGGGGGGGGAAATCATATTTTGTGTGTTTATTTCATGTCAGAAAAATACGGCAGCTGTCGAAACAAGTGACAGATACACATGGGGAAGGAAGGATGTCTCTGTGGTTGGAAAGGAATTGGCTGTGTTAGAAATGTACCTTCTGATTCTCATCAAGGTCTCTTGACAGAAAACACCAGGCAATTCTACAGTGGTTGTTTGTGTCATCTATCCTACCTAAGCACCC
Source organism: Certhia americana (assembly GCA_018697195.1). Lineage (NCBI taxonomy): Eukaryota > Metazoa > Chordata > Aves > Passeriformes > Certhiidae > Certhia > Certhia americana. Next base: position 132,771,914 of record CM031858.1, on the reverse strand, counting down.
AGGGTGAGTCACTGCCCCAGAGCAATGGTGCTGGAAGGTGATACAGGCCCCAGACCCTGTGACCCATCAGTCCTGTTTAGAGCTCCCTATATCCAGGTAAGAGCTGTCAAATTGCACTGCTGTTAGGATGGCAGAATCCTTCATACTCAGCTCTTCCTGCTGGCCCTGTTTCTAGAGGGGTGGCACAGACCTGGAGCTGGAATGCTTTGTATCTAAATCCACTTCACACAGCAGCCAGGGATGCCAGTGGCCATTTAAGACCTTAGTGCCTCAGTCTCCCACCTGTAACAGGGATAACAGCAGTGACCTTCCTGAAGAGACATTGCAAGACTCAAGTGCTAACATCTGCCAAGAGCTAGGAAATCAGGTCTAAAGTGTTAAAGAAATACAAAGGATTATTATAAACAGTCCCACTCCATTCCAAGGGAGGTTGATAATAAATAATCTTTATACAGCACCCTCCACTGTGAATAGGCCGAGAAACAAGCGTCTGCAAACAGAGATACAAACAGGATTTTTGGATGTGAAATTCAGATTAGCCCTTTTCTATTGAGAAGCTTTTTAGGCCTTGTGGAAGGAAGAATCTGAAGATCAGGCTGACTGTTTGAACGTCAAGCTTTGTACACCTGCAGGAGTTCTTCATCCATCACTGTGGACTGGCCATAAAGCCCCATCCTGGAGGTTTATAAACGGTGCTGCCTGCTCACAAGAGCAGAGCTGGTGTGAGCTCTGTTTTCACGGTTCAGCTCACTGGAGGGGGGCGCAAGCTGAACAACAAATGCAGGTTATAATTGCCCAGCCGTTCTGCTTCAAGGGTCTGGGACACTTAAATGTCACAGTATATAAATGGGAATTGTTGGAAGAAATGGAGCAAAGTGATTTCAAAGGCATCCGAGTCCAGTGCTTTTGCTTGTTCATAGTACAGGTTCAAGGCTGGAGCACATTGCCTAAATTCCCTCAGAAAGAGGCAGTGAAGGGCTGTAGGATGAGGCAGCAGTTCCTCAGTGGGTCCTGTGGTGAAAAGGTCTGGTTTTGCTAGATGGGCAGCAGCACAGTTTGGTGGTTCTGATATTCCCGATGGATGTGTGCATTCAGATCCCTGCAAGCTGAGATGGGCCCAGCACTCCAGTTTCACTGACCTTGCCTTAGCTGTGAGGTTATTCTGCTGGTGCAAAATCTGATTGAAAGCTCTGAATCCTATTATAAATTAAGCATTTGGCTTTTCCTTAAGAATTCCTATGAGGAGCACATTCATACCTTTCCAATGGGCTGCTGCTGGGAGGACCAGGGGCTGCTGTGAGTCCTCAGCTTTAACTGCAGCTCTGTGCTATGGGGAATTCAAGGCAGAATCAACCAAAGGCTCCTCAGAAGAGCTGGTGGCACTGAGAATTGCTGTCCTGAGAACAAGGGGGCAGGGCTAAGTCGCTCCTGCCACCGGAAAGGGGAAGGAAGGGCAGCAGTGTGGCGGAAAACCAGGCTTGCTACTGCCACCCCTACTGCAGAGATAGGAAGGGTGAAGACAGAAATGCTGTTGCAGGATGGGGCACTTCCTTTAACCCCCAACAGCAAACACTGCCCTGTCTCCCTGCACTGTGACTGCCACTGCAGCCATGAGCACCAAGCACCAAGCCTGGCAGAGTTCAGGAAGTGTTTGGACAATGCTCTTGCACATGGTGTGACTCTTGGGGAAGATGCTGTGCAGGGTCAAGAGATGGACTCAATGATCCTTGTGTCTGTCCCTTCCAACTCAGCTTATTCTGTGATTCTCTGAGCTTTGTTTCCCAGGGCTGATGCCTTGGGGTGCTGTGACAACCTGAAGTCCTGTGCCTGTGCTGTTTGTGGCCAGCACTCACCCTGTGTGGGGAGCATGTGGCAGTGTACATTTCCCTGGGGAGCTGGGGGTCTGCATCTGCAGCATGTCTGCACTTGGTGACAAAACACTCTCTAGCCCCTGCAGAAGGCTTTGCTAATATCTAATATCTGCTTGGACTAGATGATCTCTGTAGGCGCCTTCCAACAGAACTATTCTATTCTATTCTATTCTATTCTATTCTATTCTATTCTATTCTATTCTATTCTATTCTA
>CM031858.1:132689714-132769819 GCA_018697195.1 Certhia americana | reverse complement strand
TATTCTATTCTATTCTATTCTATTCTATTCTATTCTATTCTATTCTAATCTCAGAGCCATCTTACTCTTCCCAGTGATTGGGTCCCATACATCAGGCACTTTGCAAAGTGTCTGGTGTCAAGGGCTCCCTTCCCAAGACAGAAGCCATCCTGGGGTGGTGGGGCTGGCAGGGAACAGAGCATCCCATGTTCATGCCTCAAATAACAAAACTACCAGGAAAAGAAGGGAAGAAGACAGGACAGCAGAGCTGGGCTTTACTTACATGGCATTCCAGCTAGTTGAGGAATGGAGTACAACAGAGGTGCCCTGGCTCCCTTTTCATGCAAAGGGAATGTGAATTAAATACAATGTGCTTCTGTTCTCCATTTTCAAGCTATTCTCCTCTGTATAAGATGTTGATCTGAGTTCATGTTTTTATCCATCTTCTTTTTTTTTTTTTTTTTAGGAGTTAAGTATAGTAGAAAATAAGGATCCTAGACACTTCTAAAGGTTTAAATAGGCCAAATTTTGGAAATTTGGGGGGTGGGGTGTTCATTAAGAGGTTTTCTAACTAAAAATGGCTTGCAAGCACTGAGCCCATGATGTTCTTTGATCTGTCACAGCTCTACCACTACCACTTTGGGAAGCAGTACATGGGGAATGCTGTTATAGAAAAGCCAGTGAGATAAATCTTGAAATAATTTTACCAACATTAGGCATCCTATTTTGGGAAGCAACTGAAGAGAGGATTTTTTTTTTTTCACTGAAAATACTGATATTTCCAAAAGCAAGATATTCATAGGTGATGAGACTGATTTGCAATAATAGTGCACACAAACATTCACTTGCTCCAAGATTGTGAGCGGGAATATCAGACTCATTTCTAAACTGGGCACTTGCACCTGTATGTGTAATATTCCAAACATAGTAGGTGCTTTGTACTGTTTCCCTTTGTCTGATTTTGAAAAACCTGCTCCTTTCTAGATTGAACTCGTTGCTTCTCAAGTATCTTCTCTAAATACGAGTTTGCATGTCCAGGAGTTGTCTGCAGATTTAGTTTTGATGCTGTACTTTCAGATGTTATTTGTTTTCATTCTTCCGCAATATTTTTCAATCCTTCCTCCCTTTCATTACTATCTAGCTCTCAATAAACCATTATAATCCTGATATGCTGTTTTCATAGTTTCTCCAATAATTTGTTTGAAGAGGTTGGACAAGCTAGACCATCTCTCAAATGATACAAAACATTTTCCTAATGTGGATATTATGTGTGCCAAGAAATTCCTGAATTAGTCTGAGTACTCCCATACTGCATTCATGAATGTCAGCAGCAGTCACAGGAGCTGCCTGTCCTTGCTGAGACTCCTTATTCCCAGGAAGGACATTTTGAACCTCTAGGTTACCACATTTGCCACTGCCAGTTCTAATAAAGAGTTTCCCATCCCTCAACAGGAAATATTCGATCACTCAAAGCCCATCAGGACTAATTCTATTCAGTATCTAAGCAACAATACAGATAGCAAATGGGGGGGAGGGGGTGCAGAGGAAAGAATTTATGGCTAAATACTGTCCCAATGTCTCTTTTTAAACAATTACTTTTTAAACAATTACTTTTTTTTCTGCTTCTTGTCTAGACCAAGTTCTGATCACCCAGGAAAGCCCAAAGCAGAGAGACATAAAACCAGGATTGTGTCCCATGGTAAATTTGGATTCCCAGCAGAGCTGCTCTTCAGCTGTTGCAAGAGCCTTTACACAATCACTGTTCCTCTGCTCCTTTCTCTGTCCTGTAGTGAGGTTTCAGTGCCCTGCCTCCCTCAGCACCCAGGCTGTCCCAGCCTGGCTGGGGCCATGTGTGGCCGAGGTGCAGAGCCATGCTGGGCCTGGCAGCTCTGCTGTGCCCTGGCCGGGAGGCAGAGCCCTGCCCACTGCAGCCCTTTGCAGCCTGCTAGACCCTGTGCAGGGCTCCTGCTGTTCCTAACTGCTGCAGGCCTGCTAAAGGGAACGGGGGCTTGTTCTGCTATCTCTACTTGTGAGAACGTTCAAATACCAAAGTTAAATCCAGGCTTATCCTCTCTTTTCTTTACATAAAAGCTTCCACTCAAAGCAGATGTTCCCAAATCTATTATCCTCTATATTGTTCACATTGGTTCTAATTTTTGCCACGTTGCTCAAAGCTCTATCCTCAGGTGACTGTTCTCTAAGCTTTCCCAGCTCAGCTTTACCTTTCAAATAAGATTTATCCATTAAAAAACAATTCTGCTGCTTTTTGCAGCTATCATTTTGTCACATATGGATTTATTCAATAAATGCTTTTAATAGCAACATCTCTAGGCTTTGTTTGTCAAGAGCTGCCAGGCTTTTACAAGCCAAGGTTGGCACAGACGCTGAATTGCTTCTCCGTACCCAGGGGAGAGTTTCCTGCTGGTCATGACAGAGGTCCTGCACACACAAGTAAATGAAAGGAAATTAAAAATATGGATAGCTACATAATTCACAGCCAGTAAATGGTGAAGAGCTTGAGGCTTTCAGCAACTTCTTGACCTCAGCAAAGCTTCTAGTAAAAACAGGGATAAGTGATTTTAATTTGCAGTTCCAAGTTCTACTTAAAAACTTAAAAACCCAGCTTCAACATAAGCACCAGGACAGAGAACTATATAAAGGCCATCAGCCAGCCCAAGGGCACTGGGAAGTAACAGCTGACAGGACAGAAGAGAGGTCAAGATCAGTATGCCAAAAATCTTTCGTTCACAGGTCAGCCTGAAATTAAACAGCATTGCTGCAGTCTGCTGTGGGCAATGGGTGTCCGGTATTTGTGTCTTGGTGTATACGGCATCCTTCCATGCAGGACTTCACGGGTTTCTCTTGAGCAACTCTGGAAGGTGGTGGTTAAGAAAAAAAGAGGGAGTCTTTCCCTCTGTTCTGCTTCCCCAGTCCTTTCTGAGGTATTCAGATTGCCGAAGTGTCCTCCTTGAAAGCAGCACAGTACTAAGTTTGTCTAAAGCAAAAGAAAAAAGAAAATACATTGCCTAATAATATTTTTTAGGTTTTTCAAGAACTCCAAACTTGTTTTGGTGCATCCTTTGCTTTCTTTCAATGAAATGTTTAATACAGTCAGACATTAATAAGATTTCTTTTTGCTCATCTTCCTCCATTCTTTCCATACTTACCCATTCAGTCCCACAAGGACTTATTAATTGAATTCTCTCAGTGCAGCGTTATCTCTCTTTAACTATCTCTATTTTCTGTACTGCAGCTTGTGTACATTGTAGAGAGGAACCAGAGGGAGCAAAGAACCAAATAAAAAGATCCCTCCAGGAATACAGCATTTGATTACACAAAAAAAACCCAGCAGTTCTGATTGCTCATCCTTATTTCCCAGAGGAGGCATCAAATGTCTTTGTCCTTTGGCTCTTTAAAAAGAATTTCCTTTTCTGGTAAAATCATTTTACCTGTGAACTGCAGGCCAGGCTTTTGGTCACATTCACCTGCTTTTCCATTAGCAGCTGTTACAAATTGTTCTTCCCCATGCTTGGCCTCCAACAAACAGCTCTGGGGTATTTTGCAGCTCACCATGGCTTTGTGCCCAGTCTCCAGGACCTTCCACCACACCTGGGTTTCCAGGAGGGAACGTGGCCTCATGTGAACCACACAGTGGGCTCTTCTCACAAACAACAGAGTGCCATAAATGAGTTATTGCTGACAATAGTGATGAAGGGATCCTAGAGAGGCCAAGAAAGGAATGAGCATGGGGCCCCAAGCCTTCTCTCATCTCTTGAAGGGCTGTACCTGTTTTATGGACAAAGAACAGCTTCTGCTCCTGGAGTTGTCAGTCAGCTTCCCCAGTGCTAAAGTGACCACAAATAACAGAATAACTCTTACAAACTTAAATGGGAAGTACAGTGGTATGTATAATTAACCCAGCATTTCAAGCTGTGAACTCCCTGTCTCCTTCAAGTCCACAAGTTGTATGACTCACAGCCATCAGACCTAGGGTATACGTGCACACATATACGTGTCTTGATATGTTCAGTATTTTGTTCTTGTCTAAAAATAAGGTTGCAAAATGGAATGGGAAAATACATTTGCTCCCTTACACTGGGAACCTGATATGACCTCCAGTTTACCATTTCCCAGCTGGCTAGATATTGTACCATTTACATTGTATCTCTCCAAAGATTAATGGCATCATCTCTACAGAGTTAACAGCCTAATCCTGCTAAATCTCTTTGTTTCAAAATTTGATTGTGCCTGATCTTTGTTATTTTAATTGTTTAATGTATTATAATTAATTAGATCTAACACATTCCACTTCAGCCCGACATATTCACATCTGTCTGTGAGCTGTGGGAAGCACAAGACAAACCAGGCCGATTCTAGGCTGGCTTTTCAGTCCAGAGACCAGGTACTATTTTTGCCATTGTCTTGATTATCTGCAGACAAGTCATCTATCTTTCTGTTTCTCCAAGGGATTCCAGCTTGCTGTGTTTATAGCTGAACTGGATCTCAGCACAGGTTGACATCTTCACACACAAGTGTTGCGGAAGTGGGGATAACAGCCCACAGCCCATCCCATCCACAGCTGCCTTCTAAGTGAGGCTCCTGTTTAAACCAAGAACAGCAATAAAGACTGTGAACATGGATGCTTGTGATTATGTACATTGTTCCAACATAAAACATGGAAACCTCCCTTTCCTCCTCACCCATTTCATGTCAAGTTCTGGAAAGGTTTCGGTGCTTCCCAGAGAACAGACTTTCTGCCTACACCTTTTACTTGCTGGGCATGACAGAACCCCATCAGAGTCGTGTCAGTTTTTTCCTGAAAATGCCTCTGATGTTGCAGCTGCATGCACAGGCCTGGCATCCAGATCCTTTGCACCACCTCTCCAAAGGTGCATCTTCATTCTGCCCACAACCAGGCTGAAGGGAAGAATTTTTTTTTTTTTTTTTTTTTTTTTTTTTTTTTTTTTTTTTTTTTTTTGCCAGGGATTAAGAGCCAGTTGTTTCTTCTGAAGGTAGAGCTGTGAGAAGAGCAAGCTTTCCTTTCCAACAGTGAATGAAGCTGCCTACCTTCTCTTCCCCGTTACCTTAACATAGCACTTCAGTGGGAAGAGCAGTCACTCAGGACATGGAGGACCCAAATCCCATCCATTCCTCCACCAGAGAGAAGGCAAATCCATTTCTTCAGGGCACACTCGTGCTATCAATCTCCACAAGGGGATCCTTAACTCCTGCTAAATGTTTGTCATCTTTGTCCAAAAATTAATAACAAAGCATTGATCCAGCTGGTCTGCTGTCCAGAGCTCACAAACAAGGATGAAAAGATTTGGTTCTGCTCTGTGCCCTAAGGACTACTTTTTCATCTTATCTGGTGATTACTGTGTAAAGTAAACTCAGGATATCATTCTGAGGAGTACCAGGGTTCCCCAGCACCCTCCTTGCAGCAGTAAGCAGTACAGAGAAAGACCAAAGCCCCCTTATATATAACAAATCAGACTTTGGCTGAATTAATTATGAAAAAGATGGGAAGAAACAAACATATGCAGAAACCTGTTGCTGTCATCTCCACAAGAAAACCTCACTAATGCCCCCCAGCCTGATAAAAGACATTCCCTCTGGTGGTGTGGACAGCCAACTGCTCCCTTGACAGTAATGAACAGATGCTCCAAGAAAGACATAACAGGTGTAACATGAAAAGAGCAGCATGCACTTGGTCCAGAAAAGATGCCCCCACAAGGCTACAGAAAAGCACCCACAGTACCACACCTCAGAAATACTGTCGTTGCGGTACCCATGGTTTTGTGGCAGCCATCCTTCTCTAGAAATGTCTAATCAAGATTGAGACCCTCCTTCAAAAACCCCAGGAAAAATATTACCTTACTTGGGGATCTAGGTACAAAAGAGCAGAGCAAAGGATCTCTAGCAAACATGGAGATTGATTTCAAAACACTAGGGAGAAAAAAAATGTACCACAGGCTTGGGTTTAGGTAGAGACACTTTTCTTTTTGCAATTTATTTTTCCTCTTAAGAAAATGCACTTTCATATTATATGCAGGATGGATTCATGAATTGGAAGCAGTTTGCAGGCTGTCAGGGTGCAAAGGGAGAGCTTGTGGCATTGGGGCCAGGTATGCTCACATCCACCCCAGTAGCCATGACCACAGACTGGGAGGAACCAGCAGGAGCTATTGTAGCCAAGGGAGAATTTGTCAGAGCAAGAAGTTTGCTGGGGAAGGGAGGAGCAAGACAGAATCACCAGCAAGACTGGTGTGTGGGAGGAAGATCATGGCAGGAGGGAGAGCGGGAATTTTTGGTTGGTGGCAAAGTGCCAAGGCACAGGAAAAGAGTGCTTTATTGCTGCAAATATCCAAATGAATGTATTGAGCAGTCCTTGACCACCCTCTGAGCTTCTATGCCCTATTTACTTGAGGAAGTGATCTGCTGGGGATATAAACTGTTGTATGAATGTCAGAGTGGTGCTAGGGAATGTGTGAGCCAGGGGGAGGACATGCCAAGCAAACTCCCAAACCTTCTTGGGAGTGGCACACTGTACAAGTGCCAGGAGAGGCTTCATTGACAGGCAGGGTGAAGGTATGTCAGTCTAGCTTGTTACCCAAAAACCTGCAGGAAAAATCTTCCCTGAGTTTGTGTCCAGATGCTGAGGAGTAGGTTTGGTGTCACAGACCAAGTGCCTGTGCGCCAAGAACTTAAAAGCTTCATCAGAAAGAGAACTCCTAACTGTGCTTTCCTCATCACCAGCTACCAGTAGGAAGGAGACGGAGAAAACAAAAAGTTCAGAGAGTGACAGAGTTTCTTCATCAGTGCTGAGAAGCTGTAGAATAGACTGCACTGACAGACAGATATAAGCCTGGAATTCAGGACATTTTTAGAACTTCCTGCCTGAATATCAACCATAGCTCTAGCTGGACACCTCCAAATCTCTACTTTGTCTTTTAAACTGCTTCTTAAAAAAATCCTACCCCATGTGCTTTCTGATAGTCGCAGGCTCCCGTACAGATCTTTCTACATCCCATGAGACTATCTATGGATGTCATCTGTAGTAGTGATTTTTACTACTTCTTTTTTTCCAGTCAGATTTTGAAACTAGATAGGCTTTATTTTTTTATTACCTTCCTTCTTTTCTGTTTTCACAGTAAGTGGAACATTTTCTTCAGCAGCTTTTTTTTTCCCAAATCTTGTCTTTCCACCTATTCTCCTTAGAAAGGCAGCTAACCTCTGCTTTTGAGTTCTGAGCTTTCCTTGTGCATGCCATCTTCTCTGAATAATTGGCTTAATCCACAGCCTAACAAGTCTTCCTGTGCGCTGTGATCTCCATAGAATTTTTTGCATTTGCAGGGGTGAGCTGTAACCAGCTCTGGTGACAATTTTTCTGTAAAAGAAGAAAAATGACATTGTAAAATCTGGAGCTGATCAACAAATCTGTTGGTGAAGCTCAGAGCAACTCACAGCATTTTGAAGTTAGTCTGCTGCTATTATTGCTGCTCATATGCTGCTTATCATATCATAGAAATCATCTGGTTACAGCCTAGTTGCACTCTTAATTAGCTAACCCAGAAGTCTGCCAAGTTTGAAAAAAACAAAATAGTTTACCTGAGAAGTGAGACATTAACTATTGTGAGATAATATCATCTATAAACTTGGTAGTCTTGTTCAGGAGTTTAACCTTTCTCTCATTCAAACATCCTTTTCAAGTTAAGTAACACAAAAAAGAGAACCCAAAAGTTGGGAGGAAAAAAAAGCATGCTTTCCCTGTGAGACTTTAGGCCTGGATTTTTTTCTTCAAAAATCTTTATTGGGGGCTTAGGTTTCAAAGTCTGCCCTAGATAAATGACAAGAAAGATTGGCTTGGTAACTCTGGCACTAGCTTGCAAATATGATCTCGGCCCCTTTTTCAGCCTCAGGTTTTTCCATATGGCTACAAGGAAATCATATGGAAATTTGCCTGAGAAGTCTGTCCCTACAGAGCCTTTCTCTGCAGGACTGGGTGTAGATGTCAATTTGCTGCTGACCTTTAAGCGACTGTAAAACTGTAACTTGGCCACACTGCAAGTACTCCCACTAATTTTATACTTCCTGGGGCTTATCTATAATGCAAAACCAGTCAGGTTTCACAAGCTGGAAGTTGTGTAGAAGAGCAGCTTCTATCACAGCCCAGTACTATACATGTGTGTAGTCTTTGTTTTGACATCAGCTCAATTGTGTCCTGTTTAGATAATTGACCAGAGAAGAACTACAAAAATTTCCAGGCTAGATAACTTATCCATCTTCTGGAAGAATCTGACAGAAAAGACAAAGGAGGCAGGGCATTTTTCTTTGTTTCTCCACCTAAGCTGATTTGTAAAATACACAACTTTCATGTGCTTTTTAGAGTAATACAGACCCTGTGGGACAGTTGTAAAAATCCACATAAGAATATTATAAAACCATTGTAATATACTATTTGAAATGTGCGTACAGATTTAAAAAATAATAATTTGCTTCATTCTACTTAGTCTCTCTTAAACTACATCCATTAGTTCCCATACACAACAGCTGGGTCTTCAAAATGTCAGGTAGCTGACAAGGGGGCATGATAAGAATCCACAAGTGTTTCAGAAGTATAAATATCAAAGCAAGAGATTCTCCAGTAAGGATGGAAAAGGGTAAGTACCAATTAGTTTTGTTACAACCATTGACAGGAGCACATCCTAACAGCCCGGCTGAACTTCTTGGATAAAGAAACTGGCTCACACCAGGATATATTTGAGACCTCATTTCTAAATCAGACAGGATTCTTAGACCGGTTAAGTTACAGGAATTGATGCTGAGCCAGGAGAGCAAAGGGAATACAAAGATAGTAACAGACCCAGAGATCCTGGAAGGAAAAAAGGTGTTCAGGACCAAAAGGAGGAAGAAGAGACAGGGCAAGAAAATCGAGTTGTTCTGTAAGAAATTAAACAAACAAGGTGGGTGTTGATTGGTTGTTTTCATAGACCTCAGTTCCCTGTCTCCTCAAATCTCTTCTGCCATTACAGCCTCAGGTTCTCTTCCAAGGCCCACTGTAGGGCACATGCTATGCTCAATCAAAAATCTTTGAGCCCACTCTGTCAGGCTGTGTAAGGGCTGCATCCACCTGCCTCCTCCTCGGCACAGGCATTTCATTACGTGCTTTGTCCTCTCTACAGCTGCAGTTTTTCACAGACCTTATTTATCTTGAGATTTCAGCTCATCTTTCAAATTTTCTTGAAATCCAGCCCCGAAGTTTTTTGGGGGAATTGCTGAATGCATAGAGAGATAAACAACACAATCTCACAAACCTAACTTCAAAGGCAAGCAGGCTGAAAAACATCAGGTTTTAATTTCTGATCCTGTTCATGCTAAATGTTGTCTAACACTTTGACAGCAATATGTGGCCCTGAGATCTTCCTTCAATATCCTAACAAGAATATAAAATAAATTCTGATAAATGTAGTCAGTATAAAATAAAGTGAGTTGAAATTGGTTGCTGGGATGCAAAACTGAAGCTGACAGGCAGTTGTGAGGAAACTTGCAAGAAAATTCTTATTTTATGTATTTCTTTGGGGCTTAGCAGCCTGGAGCTGTCAAGATGGTTTTGCACATGCTCGACAGTGAAAACAAGGGAACTGAGTAATTTCACCAGTAGAAAATGTAAATTCTTATAGCATTAAGCAAAGCTTCAAGATTAGAAATGCTATTAATGCCTATAACTTGAATAAAGTTACTTTAGTATGTATTTAGGGGCATAAGTTTTCCTTGTAAAACTACATTTTGAATTTCTTTAGTAACCTGTTGTGATAATTTTGCCAAGGGTTTGTGGAAATCTAAGTAAAATATATTAGTAAATTACCCCCATCCACAGCTCTATCGAACTGTTCAGATACCAGTAAGTGATTCATGAGATTTTTTTTTACTCTAGAAATTAAAAAGGACCACCTCATAAAATGATTTTTGTAATGCTGTCTCATTTTATGTTGAATTTGAAAAATCATATTTGATTATTTGAATAATCAAATTATTACCTGATAAACAATTCAGTGTATTAATAATTCCTTGGATTACCTTATAGACATATAGGTTCAATACATTTCCCATTGATCCTTTTAATGGCAAATGTTTAGAGTGAGAGTTTAGAAGCTGGTGTGTATCCTATAGGAGCTATGTTGTTTCATTTTTTAGGCCCTCCAGAAATCCTCAGAACATACCCTATGAGACTTGCACCTTAGAATGTTTTTTTGATCCCTTCAACTCCAACAACTATGTTCTATTTCTAAAGAATACAAAGAAAATGAATAATTTATCTTTAAAAAATAAGAGACAAACTCAGGATAAATGCATGCAAGATGAGAAGCTCTGAATTTAAGTGGCACAACTGATTTGAACCAAGACATCATGGAGCCTTTCTCCTGACAATCAACATTAAAATAACATTTGCTAGTAAGAACAAATAAATAAAAAATAAGTCCAAAAATAAATCAAAGTAGGTATAATAGGATGATGTTAGTCTCAAGTTTGCTTCAAGATATCCTGTCTCTTCTGGCAACGCTTTTTAAGTGTTATTCTGCTCACTCAAGAGCAGTTACACATAGTAGAAACAAATACAAGCTAAAGAGTTCTGAGTTCCCAAATCCCAATAGCTATTGTTTGCAAAGAGTAAAGAACGGTATTCACCTATAAATGAACAGAATTACTCTGGATTCAGTAATTCAGCCCTGTGTGAAGGATTGGGATAGGACTGATGCACAGTTAATCTATCAGTGCCATGCTAAATTCACTCAAACTCGTACCTGCAGCCCCAGAGGACTCAGGTGCAGTCAGTGCTCCCAAAGGAGCAGGTGCTCAATCACCTTCATGCATCCCAGGGCACAGCGTGCCCATTTTGGCACCATCCCTCTTGCTTCCTGCAGAGAAATGGTAAAGAAAATAGATGTGATGGGACTCTGTATCTTTGGAACAGACACACAAATACCTCAGCATCAGGCAATCAGATATGAATAAGAATATAACAAAATCATCATATACTGATGCATTAGGATTTTAGCTTTTATATTTTGCATATATTTGTAATCCTGTAATTCTTTAGTGTACCACTCTAAACTCCATATACAGTGTTAGCTACTGTCCTCACATTTTGGTCAGACAAAACAATTCCTCTCTAAGCCTGGGAATCAAGGACACCCTACAGCCTCAGGCCCTGAGAAACGTAAACCAAAAGTGAGTTGGAGAGGAGAAAACTGGGGGTAAACGACTTCATTACCTGAAGCTGGAATTGGAAGATTAACCCCCAATATTCAAATGGACCAAACTTATAAAAGTGTGAAAATCCATGACCCATCTTCCATTTTGGGTGTAGCCCCTGGGTGGGCTTTGTCTGCCTGAAGTGTACCTGAAGGCCCTTCAATAAGTATAACTGCTTTTTATTCCCTTAATTTTGTCTGGTCTCTGTTTTTAGGTAAGCCAGATAAGACATCATACAAATCATGTACATTCTACTTGCAGGCCTCTGTGTAGACAAGTGTTTTTAAACATTCAAGTTAAATCTCCTTGTTGCTGATGGTGGGGATATTTCATTTGGTTTCTTCAAAGTTCTGATGACTGCAGCAGCATCCCTACAACACTTGCTCCCTAGATGCATCTCAAAATAGTCTGATTAATCAACCTGACTCATGAGTGATGAACTTTGTTCTTACATGCAACTTTTGAGTTGATATCTAATATTGTAAGATCAGTGCAGGTACAGAAACAAACTGGATTTTCCCTGAGAAAACAGATACACCCAAAGCAATGGCATGATGCCTTTTTCAAAATGAGCTCTCAACAACTCAAGAATTTGCACACTTTCACGATGTCACTAACGTACTTGAACACTACAATGAAAGGAAATAAATGAGATTCAGGACCTATACAAACATTCAAACATGCCTATATGGATGCGACGGCCTCATCGCCCAGACCTCTCAAAACTTTCTTTCAGCTAAGGGATTATTGGAAGTTATTGCAGCCTGTAAGTGCAGCCAATTCCTGATGTTTTCCTCCACCTCATAGACTGAGGGTCAGAAACAAAGTTCTTTAAAGTAAATTCAGCTCTTCATGAGCTCTCTGCAAATGTACAGTCTTTCAAAAGTTTCAGGGGCTTTTTCCTAAACAAGGAAGACCAGCATCTAGCTTCCTTTCTCTGAAAGGTCATTAGGAAGCAAAGATGATTTATCTTCATCACTTGATGACAGGTTCTGTGAAGGAGTTGCCATTTTACATTATTTTTCTTCAGAATCAGGGAATGTGGTAACCTACAATTCATCATTTCTATGCCATTTATTTGTTGGGTATCCTATCCTCCTTGGATACTTGTCACTGTTGACAAGGTGTTTGCAAACATTTTTAAATTATTTTGGTGGGAAGTATCTTTGCATTGTACTGACAGGTGAATTGGAGGAACGACCCTTAGGGAAACTTCCAACTATGCACTAACTCTAATATATATACCTAAATCCATCCATATACAAAAACATTTAAGGATTTGAATCCAAGGGAAAGTATTACTTATGCAGGACCCACTGGTACGTTGAATCGTTGGCTAGATTTGTAATTTTTATAAAAAAACTAGACTAAAAACAGACAGATGAGGAGATTACAGAATGTTTGATGAAGCAGAGAGAAAGGCCTTGTGAGATCCAGCAGCTCCAACTACTTTCCACTCAGCGATGGAAAATAGTAGCCTTATCCACAATTCATGTTTTATCACTGGCACCAGACAGAGAGTCAGAATCTGACTCATTTTAGAACACTGGGGATGGGGGAGGGAACAAAAAAAGAAAAGAATACTCATGCATCCCTCACTAAAATCTTTCAGGTGGGTCAACCTACAAGAGTGTCCTGAGGACGAAGGGAATTTATTGATCCGAAAGTACAATCAGCTACAAAGGAGGTGAACAAAAGATCTCATTCCCTTGTGCAAAGCTTGAAGTTTGGCTTGCAAATCACAGGCCGTGGCCAAGGAAATATGATATATGATGTATGATATGCTCCTAAAAATGTGAATAAATGACATTTATTGACTTTATTCCAGAAAGGCTGTAATAATTAAAAGTTCTTACTATTGCTAAGTGGGGCAAAAGAAATTCAAAACCCTACAGAAGCACACAAAGGCTACATAAAAATACATCCATATACATATGATCATGTAGCCTGAGAATCAGCACAGAAAGGTATGTAACAAAATCACAACACTCAGGATTTTAAGCAAGCAGCTTTTGGAAATGTAGCTCTTAACAGTAGGAGAGCACACGACAGAGCTGCCAGCTCTTCTATTCTTCCCTCTGCAGGCCGTAAATTTGCAGAATCATCTCCTGGTCTCTGGGGAAATGCCCTTTGCTAGGCTGCCTTTCCTCATTTTCCTGTTCCCAGGAAAAAAAAAAAAAAAAGAAAAAAAAAAAAAAAAAAAAAAAAAAACACCACCAACAAAACAGCACAAACACCAACCAACAGTAACTCAGAACATCTCCATATTCTAGCAGCAGCCTGGTCAGCACCAAGAGTCACCACCACTGAGCCTTCCAGTTCTGACAGCATTCTAAGTGCTATTATTATGGATTTCCTGGGTTGTTGTTCCACCCAAAAATGCTGCCATCCTCTTCTAGTATGGAGATAACCCTACCTTGTACTCGTCTGCTTTTAATTAATTATGTTTAAACACAAGAAAGAATAACTAAACACTTGTGGAGAAAGGATGGGAGGGAAGAACTAAAAGCTGTTTTAGAGGGGAAGTAAAAGATATCTGAAGGAATTTTCTCCCCTCCCCATCCTTCCATTTCTTCTCATGTAAGAAAGTAAAGTAAGAATGAGTGTAAATAAACATGCACATATGTACTTTCATATGCAAATGTTTCTAACTCTACAAATGAGTTTTTGCTGCTGGCTGCCGCCTGACAGTCTGAGATAGTGAAAGTGCAAGTCATCGAACAAAAAGCTGTGAGGAGAACAACAGAGAAAACGCATCTGAAGAACAGGAAAGCTGCTTAAAGCCTATGTTTTTAAGAGACCGAGTTCCCTAGTTAAAACTGCAATAAGCAAGACAAAATAGAACATTCTACAATGGTGGAAAAGTGCAGGAAATATAAGAATAGAAGACAGCAGGCAAGTATCTGTTTAAGAGACAGCATATGCAAAGGTGAGTAATGTCTAATTCCTTGGCTCTGTTTCAAATGGCAGTGTTCATGAAATCCAGAGGAGTGGAAATGGTGTTTGGCAAAAATAGCCCACTTAAAGGGGAAAGAGTGCAGCGTCTATTGACACATGGGGCTGTCAGCAAACAAAAACTACGGTTAGTGGCAATTAGGGTTGTTGCAGGAGATGTTCCATTCACTCCAAACCCAAAAATAATAGAAAGGACAGAATGGAAATGCTGATGTTTTCCTTCCACAAAACTACTAACCCTGCCTACAGTATTGCAACCTACTTCACATAGGGTTCCCCTATATTTCCTGGAAATATCAAAAAGTAATACACACTTGTGCTTTGTCTAATGCAGGCTCCAGTCTGGGTTCTGTCTTCACTTTTAAGGATTATAGTTTTCCCTGTATCAGTTAATTTTTCATCATGTTACCAGAAAATATTCAAGTACCTCTGAAAACGTATGCTCTATATTTGGGTGGTTGCCATTTCAATGAGACTTTTCTACAAAATAAGGGTTTTTAGCTTATGTTAAAAATGAACTCTGTAACATAACTCGAAACAAGTTGCAGCAAATGCTGTGCCATCGTACCATCTGTGTTCAAGTACAGCTCTAAAGCTCTCCTCCTATTGCTTCCTAAAGTGGAAAATAATGGTAAAAAATAAAAACAGATAAAATGAAGCATTGTATATTGGAATACATTATGAACCTGAGCCTTACAATGTTAGTTTAAAAAAAACCCCTCTGTACCTGTATAGTCCAACACAGCATTGTTTGGAAACCAAAGAGGAGGGTTATATTCTTCACATTTAAATTAAGCAACAGTGATGTTCTCACCTGACACAGCTAGGAAATTCTGGTGAGCTTCACTCTGCACAATATTGCCTATTTTGCTTTTTTTAGCTCTTTTCACAAGCTTTTCAACAATATTCCATAGGAACATGAGTGAAATTCGTTAAGCCTTGGAGTTAATGTAGGAACTAGAACTGATGAGAAATACTGTTTTTTTCATATCCCACTGTTAAATTAACATCTAAGATAACAGAGGTTGATGGGCAAAACTTATGTGGAGTACAATACACATTATGACAAACCCCAACATACATCCTAGGCCACGAGGAAGGGTAGTAAGAAATCCAGAAACAAACTCTGCAGGTAAAATGCCACCACGGAAGGACTAACTTCTCTTTATATGATACAACGAAAAAACGCCTAGCTCTTAAAAAGTCAACTTTGTCACGAGAAGCTTGAAGTAGCACCTTCCTGATATTGAGTCAAAATACAGGATCACTGTTTTGAAGATGAAAGTGACCCCGCTCTGATCACTTTATCTCGCTCTCAGTCACTTTGTCACTGCAGGGTGCAAGGAAAACAAGGACCACGCTGGGAAGCTGTCCTGGAACTGCCTGGAAAAGGCAGCGAGAGGCGTGCAGGCAGGAGCAGGAGCAGCGTATCAGCGGGAGAACCTGCAGATGCTGTTTTCTCTGGTACCGAACCAACCTGCTCCCGGCCACTCCAGAACACAAACAACATCCATAACTTCCTCCTGCTTTCCCAGAAGCAAGCACCTCACGCTTCCTACGCTACTCCCTCACTCTGCCCCACCAAGAGATTTTTATGACCGTAGACATAAACACAGGCCCGTCCTGCGGAGTTGTTCCCGACACTCCGCCCCGCTCCGCTGCGCTGCGCTCCCGGTGCCGCCGCACAGCCGGGCACAGCCCCGGGCACGGCAGCGGAGCCCGAGGTTTCCCGTGGGGCTGGCACCGGACGGGAACGGGGCGGAGAGCTCTCCGGGGAGTCCGCAGGCACGGCAGCAAGCCCCCGGGGGGAATCCCCCTCCCGCTCTGGAGGTGCTCCTGGCCCATGGCACTGCCGGATACAACATGAGTCTAGAAGAGAACCTTTAGCATACCTGGCCCTTTTCAAAAAATACATCGAGGTGCTTTCTCCATCATATATTCTCCATTTTATCTCTAATCCTGTGAGACAGTGCTGATCCCAGAGGCCAGGAGAAAGCAGGAGAGGTCAGGACACTGCATACTTGAGACAGGGATTCAAGCTGGGGCATGCTGTTCAGAAAGGGGACAAGTGAACGCCGACTTCCAAGACCTTTACGAAACAGGGTGGGGTTTTTTTTTCAGAAAATGAAAAAGCATTTCCAACAACAGCAATGTTTATTAATACTCTTCCTACTCCTGTCAGCACGTTCTCATCAACGTTTGGGTGGTGCTGTCCGAAATGCCCGCTTGCCTTTCCAAGGGAGAGGCTTCCAGAGGGGCCGTCCTGCGCCTGCAGAGCCGCTGAGCGCCCATTCGCCAGCCCCAGGAGGGTCTCCCAGAGCCCTGCCGCCATCCCCGGGCTCCCATCCTCTTCCGGACCTGGCGTTTTTAACCCCAGCCTGTGTCGCGCTCCCGGTGCAGGATGAGGCTCCGGGGCGCGGTTCGATGCGGAGCCGCCCCGCAGCCACGCGTGTGCCGGGACAGTCCCGGTCCCCCCGTACCCTGGGGGTCAGCTACCCAGCCACGCTCGGGGCTCGGCGGGGCTTACTGGGGACACTGGGCGGCACAAAGCCTGGAGAGAGCGCCCGGGGTGCGCGGGGGGGCGGCGGTGACATCCGCGCACACCCCGCGGCCGCACGAGGAGGCGGTGCTGCCGCCCCCGCTCTGTGCCGCAGGCGCGGGCACCGCTCCGCCGCCCGCGGGCGGGTGCGGGGTTCTCCCCGCTGGGCCGGGGCCGGTGCTGCGGGAGGGGCGGGGCGCGGTCCCGAACCCGCGGCTCCCCCGTGCGCCGCCGTGAGGCCCGTGGTGGGGCGGGGTGCAGGCGCGCGCCCGCGGGCGGGGCCGCCGCCGGCTCTGGGCGTGCCCGCGGGGTGGAGGGGGGGGGGGGCACGGGCGGCGCGCGGCTCGCGCGGAGCGGCGCGGTGATTGGCGGAGACGCCCCGTGCGCGGCGCCGGGAGAGGGAGGGAGGGAGCGAGGCTGCAGCGCCGCGAGCGCCAGAGCCGCACAGTCCGCGCCGGCCGCCCGCCCGCACCGACGCACCCGCGCCCGCCCGCCCGCCCGCCGCGCACAGGTAACGGGGCCGCCGCCCGGAACCGGCCCCCCCCTCGGCACGCGGCAGGTCGGGAGCACTGAGCGGGGCGGCCGGGGGACAGCGCCCAGCCCGCCCTGCTCCTCTTGGGTCGGCTCCGCGCCGAGGGAGCGGGGCGCGGGGGCCGCCGCGCGGGGCGGCGGGGGCCGTTCTCCGCCGGGGATAGGAGGGGAGAAGGGGGAAGCACCGGCGGAGGGGGCGGCAGGTGAGGGCGACCCCTTAGCCGCAGGGAGGGGAGCGCCGCCCCCGCCGGGCGGGGGCCGTGGCGAGGGCGGCGGGCGCTGCCGGGTGTGGTCTCCCGCCGGGAGCCCTGCCCGGGCGCGGAAGAGCCGCGGCGGCCGCGCTCGCTGCCTCCCTCCGCCCAGGCACCCCCCCGACCCCCCCTCTCGCCGCCCAGGCCCCCCCGCCTCCGCCCATCCTCCCCGCCCCGGCCGAGGGGTCCGGGCGACAGTGGTGGCTCCCCCGGGACTGCAGGGGGGCTCCTCCTTCTCCGCCGCTCCCTCTCCCCCGCGCCGAATCCCCCGGGGATGGGCCCGCGGGCTTTCCCTATTCCGGGGCGGGGACGCGGCATCCTCCCCCGGGGGCGCTGGGCGGAGGGGAGCGGGATCGGGGCGGGCCGGGCTCCGGCGCCCACCCGCCGTGACAAAGGCGGCGGGCGCGGCGCAGGCAGGGAGGGAGGGGCGGCCGCAGCGCCCCGGGGCCGCCCGCCCGCCCCGCCCTCCGCTCCGCCCGCCCCCGGGCCGCTCCATTTTCTGCTGTCACCGCGCTCGCCGTGCCGGAGCCGCGGCAGCGCCCAGCCCGCGGGGGCGGAGGGCCGCCCGCACCGGGAAGGTTGCCGCGGCAGCCTGGGCTGCCCCGGGGACTTGCGGCGGGGCGGCGTTGTGACCACGTTTGCCCCGGTCGGGTCGAGTGGTAAATAACCACCGCCGAACGCTTGCTTTAAAATGGCTCCTTAACCCCGGAGCGCGCGGTGTGGGCAAGTTCTTCAACGCGGGTTTGCAAACAAACGCCGAGTTTGTGCCCCTCTGTTGGGGACACAGCTATTAAAACTTGCAGTCACCTGGAATGTTAAAATGTGCTCAATTTATTCCCTAAGACGGAACATAAGCCCTCCCATTGTTTCTCCTAACATAGCATAAAATGGCAAAAGTCTCAGTTAAAAATGAAGATGAGGTGTGTGGAACATGCAGAAATATATAAAGCACTCATGACCAAAACTGGTTCATGCTTTAATAATCTTGTTGAACTTTAAAGGATAATATATCCCCAAAGTACCTTACCAGTTCCTCCAAATGATCAAGTTAGGATACGTGAAAGGATGGGGGATGAGAGAAAATTATTTTTTTTCCTGTGCCAAAAGAAATGTCTCAATACCTCTGCTCAGCAGGGTTTGACTTTTGAATTTTTCTATAAGTGCTGATAAGAAAGATTATGAAGCATTTCAGCCAGGTTGTGCTGCCTGAAGTACTGATGTTGAAGTAATATTTTTAAGTAGTGAAATTTTCTTTTGCCCCTGAAAGCACAGCCTCCCAGACAAAGCAGCAGCATCTGAACATCCTATGATGGGATCCCATTTTGGGAAAGGGAGTTAGCATTGTGCAAAGGTGTACAACTCGCAATTTAGATATTTGTTGCATTCTGACTTTTTATCATGCAGTGTGGAATTTGATTTGCAGATATCTATGTGAAGTACCTCTGCATGTAACTGTATGATTCTGTTAAGGTTCAGAATGCTGCTTGGTATTGTTTGTCTAGCCTTCATTACTTACTATTGGAAAGCTTACTATTGGATATTTTGTCAATTTTGCTACACTGATAATATAGTCCTATGAAAGAGTGGTGGCAAAGAATTAGGGTCATTTTTGTGCATAAGATAGAAATGATTTGGTTTCAGTTCACTTTTGGATGCTTTTGTTTGTGTTTATTAAAATAACTTACTTTTAAAGTTTACAGTTTTTTTAGGAGGAAGCAGTGGCTTTAACTCTCTACTCCGTGTGTCCATGTGTTTGAGCATCCAGTGCTGCTAGTATGCCTTGTGTTCTGGATTTCAGTTGTACCTCTTACAGTTCCAGCTACTTAGAGAATACAGGTTTCTCTGCCTATGAAATTAAAACATCTTTGTCCTTGACCAATGTCTGAATAATGCCTCACTATTTTTCCTCTTTAGAAATATCAGCATGGATAAAAATGAGCTGGTGCAGAAGGCCAAACTGGCTGAGCAGGCTGAAAGATATGATGACATGGCAAGTTGCATGAAATCTGTGACTGAGCAAGGAGCTGAGCTGTCCAACGAAGAGAGGAATCTTCTCTCTGTTGCCTATAAAAATGTTGTAGGAGCCCGTAGGTCATCTTGGAGAGTCGTCTCAAGTATTGAACAAAAGACGGAAGGCGCTGAGAAAAAACAGCAGATGGCTCGAGAATACAGAGAGAAAATTGAGACTGAGCTAAGAGACATCTGCAATGATGTGCTGGTGAGAAATAATGAAACTGTTGATCCGTTTTTACTTAAGAGTTGCAGAGTAAATGGTGCTGGGCCCTCTGGGACTATTTCTAGTCTGTCAGTAAAGCTGTGGTTTTCTGTGCTATTTCTGACAATACAATTTAAAAAGTGATTGAATTTTTCTTTCCCTCTAATGTGCTCATTACTTATATACAAATTATAGTTATGAATGCTAATAAACTTGGAGGCACGTAGAAACATTATTGTACGTAAAGTAGTAGTTATCAAAGGTAAACATATTTCCCTGAGACTGAACTGTATACAGATTTAGTTTGGGGGTTTCTCCTCTCCCAGGGCCCTCCCCCCTTAATGCAGTATTTGTATCCCAGATCTTTGGTTTCTGCAATTTTAATATGCTGCTGTGGTTGTAAGAGGTAGTTCTTACTCTACGGAAATTGTGCCCCTCCCTGGGTAAGATGATGTAATGTTAGTTATGACTCAGCCGTGCAGAAAATTGCCTGCAGGAAGAGGCAGTAGAAATGCTGTGATACCCGCTTAAACTTGAATTTTTTTGTGGCAAACTAAAAGGGTGTTCAAGTTAGGCATTTTCTGAGAATCGTAGTTACATTAAAGTGTGCATGTGCACAGCAAGGAATGCTGTATTTTCACTGGGTGGCTGGTCTATGAAATCCAAGCCTCTTCCAAATGCTTATTCCAGACTGTCAGTTTTTTTTCAGCTGCACACGCCCATGGTGCTTCAGTGAGCACACAAGGAGCAGCTGTTCCATCCTGAAGCCACCTGTGAGGTGGAGGTTACTGTCAGCAAAAGTAGTTGTCCACTGCATGGTGGATGCTGCTGGCTGTCATCCTGTATGTGATAAGGGATCACCTGCAGGTGACATGAGGGAAGCATTAAATAGCTAAGTGCCTGAAGATCTGATGCCAAATGAAAGTTAAGGTCGATGAGTAGCATGAATTTTGCTTGATGTGTGAGGTAACTAAATGATGTGGGTGATGATAGCTTCTATAGGACTTGTTCTCCAAGGGTTTGTGAGAGTCAGCATGGATAACTGAGTCTTGGCCTCCAGTTCAGGCTGGCCGCTGTGGTTTTTGTTACACACCCAATTTTGCATGTTTTGTTATCTTGTGTAAAGATAACTCTTTAACTTCTGCTCTGAAAATGAAATGCGGAATTTACTCATAGGAAAGAACTGATTTATTAGTACTTGTAAAGTGGTGCTCATCTAGTCAAGCCAAGGAAATAAGGATCCAAATCTGACACTCTAATTGTTGTTATTTCTTTCTTTAGTTATCTTACTAATGGGAAAGTTGGGGTGGGGGTGGATACTTTCAGTACAGGGTGATCTGAAATTCTTTTGTAAGCTACATTTTGGTTTAAGAAATTATTTTATTTAAATCTGGTCTTAGAAACCTTAGAAGAATTTAGTGTTTGCAGTTATTTTTTTTGTCTGATAATGGAAACCAGGTTAAGGTGAAACTAGCTTTTATTGTGCATGCTAAATACAAAAACTAAAATAAAACCCAGCCTTTGAGTTTGCTGCAGCAGCTAGAGTGCCTGGGAGGGGAGGAATATGGGTGGAGAGTCTTGTTAAATCTTCTGAATTTCAAAATGGACTTGAATTTCTCTTTGTCTTATGAGACATATATTATTCAAAGAAGTTATTGTTCTTTGACATGTTACTATTTTTAAGAAGCTAATGACTGACTAATTTTCAACATTGCCAATCCAGCTTTTCTTAATACATTAAAGAAAAACTACTGTCCAGAAGAAACAATGCCTTAGGCAGCAATTAGCAGTAATAAAACTACTTTTTTAGACTTGCATTTAAAAAGAAAAAAATTAAAACTTTTGTATTCAAAGGATAGGATTTTAAAATACTTCTAAATTACATGTGATACCTTTGATGTTGCCAATTACATTGAAGATTTAGATTTGTATTTGAAAACACTTTTGTTCTCTTTCTTGAATTACCTATGCGTGTACATTCTTACTCACCTAGAAACATGGCTGACGATTGCTTTTAACAGAGAAAAAAAGAACTGTGGTAAGATTCAGTTGTTTATTATGAACAGGAGTCTGCACAATGCTGTATACAAACATAGAACTAGAGTTTGGTTTAGGTTTGGGTTCTTTTTTTTTTCAGAAGATCTTTGTAATTTTTATGCAGCATAATCTAGTCTGTAACTGTTTACAGAAGTGAAAAGTGAGGCTTACCCAGTCTTAATTGGTATGAACTATGCCATTAATTAATAAGACCTGAAATGTTAAACTTTCCATCCTGAGCCTTATCAATTAGAGTACAAAAGCAGCTCTGCATCTTTTGTATCTTCTACTGAGGCTGTGGCTCTGTTTGAGCTGTTGTGTTTTCAGTTGTCTACTAGTGTCTTAAGTAATGTTTAATGCCCAGGGGTGTTACATCACAGCTCCTTATGACTGCTGTCCTAACTTCAGTGTTGAAGGGAAAAAAGCAATTTCAAGAATGTGTTTGTGACTAGAAAAGTGTGGCTAAAGCTGTCTCCTCCACAGCTTCCTACTCTCTTCCCTCATTTATTGGAATGAAATCCTAGTATACTGGAAGAAATAATAATCCTGTAGGTACCAGGATGCTAAACTCTGCCTGGGCTTTGTTTCCATCTCTTCTACTAATTTAGGGTGAGAATAGGAGCAGTTAATGATGAACTTCTTTCTTGCTTCATCCTTATTGGGCCCAGTGATAAAAGTTTTAGTAGTTATGTCATCAGGTCTGTATGTCTGTTTTTCTCCTTTACACTGACCTTGCAACAGGAAAAGACAATCCGCATCCTTGCCCTTTTTTCTTCAGCCTGCCATGGAGTACTTCTACAACTCTACAAAGAGTTAAATTCATCCTCTTGTTTCCTGCGGCCCTCAGAGTGCTGCTGTACAAAGAAGAGACACCTAAAATACCTTGTTCCAGCACCAATTCTGTCAGATATGCATTTAAATATTTTAAATAACTTCAAATAATTGTGACACATTGAGTGTGGCACAAGTTCCTTGCACTGTGGCAATGAAGACTGTATTTCCAAATTCTTCAATAGTAGTATAGTGTGTGTGATGCTGTGAGGAAGTACATTGCCATACTTGAGCATCTGAAGAGTGCTTTGAGTATTATAGAAAATTTCTAATTGATAAAGGAAATTAAGCTTTTAGTTAAATACTTCTCCTCACGTTAGCTAAGTGTGTGCTTAGCTAACAACACATTGTTTCAGTTTTTATAGTAGAAAGAAGGGTCTGTCTGAAGTGCCAGTATAATGATCTATAATCATCTTTTCTCATTACCATAATAAAAATCATTATTAATACAACAGGTGTGGATTTTCTCTAAACTGCTTTTTGCCACTAGTAGAAAAGTGAGTTGTAACTGAAGTGAATCAAATTAAATCTGCAGTAAGCTGAGTTTTTCTGCTGCCGAGGGTTCTGAAGTACAGAGAAGAATGGAGAGGTCTGAATAGCTGACACACTGCACTGCTTGTATAGTAGAAGTTCTTAGGAGCTCTGGCAGCTTTCAGGAAGTCTCTCACATGAGCTAAGAGTAAACTAATAATTGAAAACATGACTGGCTATTTACACATTAGTATGAATGTAATTGTAGACAGTTACACTCTTCCCTAGGCTGGCACATACTGCAGCAGTCCCTGTCCTCCAGGTGCCCAGTGTGTCACAGTTCCATGTTCTTGCCCAATGCCCAGTCTGCTGGGTGATGTTGCTTCCCCCTCAAAGCTCCATCGCAGAAATGCTCTAAGTGAGTCTCCTCTGGCAGCCCAAGCACCCTTGCACTGTTACTTTGCCTTTTAGTTGTTAAGATACCGAGAACTACAAACCTTGGCTGCCCTTCAGCCTGCTGGAGTTACTGTTGCACATAGGTGCTACTCAGTACTTTTCCCCCACTCCTTCCCTGCCAGAAAACAGTCAGGTTAGTGGTGTTGTTTAGGACCTTCCAGTAATATGAATTGTTTGTCTTTTTCACTGCATTATTTCTTCTGAATTTCACCCTCAGAAGCGTAAAAAAGGTACTCCTTGTGTGCTCATACTTGAGATTTCTTTGCACTTGTTATGGAAACTTCACATTTTAGAAGTGGTAATCGTGAGAGCTGAAGGTTCAGTTATATCTCAGATTAGTGACTTCAGGTTTACATTTCCTTTTTTATGTATATTGTTGAGAGGGGGAGTAGAATGTTTTGTAACCTGTCCTGTGGCTGCAGTTCACTGGGGGAAGGGAGTGTAATTCCATTCCGAATGCATCTAAATGGCTTTTTAAAGAACATACCACAGAATTAATGCCTATTGCCATCATTCTCAAATTACTGTGGAACTATTTTCTAGTTGCCTGCAAACATCTAATAAGTTACTATGTTAGCTTCTATAAAATGATAATTCTTAATGACAGAATTAGAAAAATGGCCTTCTCTCCTACAGGAAGCCATATATGGTTTTTGACATGCACCTGTGTGAATTGTTTAAAACAGCTCCTCAGCTCAGTGCATCCTCCTGATGATTAAAATGCACAGCTAACTTGTAGACTGAGAGTACCATACAACCTTCTTGCTATGATGATATCTGATAGTAACAGAAAATACAATGTTCTGACTGAAAATCAATACTTTCAGTTCTGTGACTCTTCCAGGCTTGCTTAATTTTTTAATTTTTTATTGCACTTTGAGATCTGTGTAATTTTTTTTCAGAAAAAAAGTGGAGGCTGTCTGTTTGCAAAAATGTCAGTCACAGAAGTGGGTGTTAAATTAATGTGTTTAAATCTAGGAGTTAGGTGCCCAAAAGAATTGAGGTTAGAGGGGAGGTCATTGTGTTCAACTCAGCTCAGAACAGATCTGGTAAGATCACTTTGCTCAAGGCCTTGTCAGTCAAATTTTTATTTTCTTTAAGCATGGAGATTTCCACAGCCTCTCTCTGGGCAGCCTGTGTTAATATTTGTTCATGTTTATTTTTAAAGAATACTTGCATGTATTTAGAGCTTCTCATGTTCCAACTAGTCTGCTGCCTCTTGTGATGTCACTGTGGACCTCATGGAAGAGTCTGGTTCCATTTTCTTTAGGCAACTGTGCACAGCAGTGAGATCTGCTGCTCTGCTCTGGGCTGGAGAAACCTATTCTCTCTCAGCCTTGCCTTGTAGCTCATGTGCTCCAGCCCCATAGTCCCTTCAGTATATCTGTCTTTTTCTTGTGCTGTGGTGCTCAAACCTGGACATAGAACTTAAGGTTTTCAAGTTGTTAAAATTTGCATTAAAAGATGGTAATTGGTAATGTGTTAGTGGCACATGTGAAAATATGTCTGGTTCACAAATGCTTCTCTGAATTAACTTTTATATATTGCAGAGCAAAATGTAGCCAGGATTTGCCAACTTTACAAGGGTGGTTATAATTTGAGCTTTTGATTAACTCTCCAAGACTGGCTTTTTCAGTAAGGATTTGGTTGGTGTCATTGCTCATGTATGTTGAAGGTAGGAAGCAGATGCAATTTGTATCAACCTCATTTCACTCACTTCCCTGATTGTAGCTACACCCTTTTAGGTTTGGGGTTTGTTTGGGCTGTTGGTTTTTTATTTTGTTTTGGGTTGTTGGTTTGGTTTTTGTTGGTTTTTTTTCTTTGCCTGCAGTGAAAGCCGTGCCTAAGCTAGAGTAATTTCCTTTACTTTTTTAATTAGACTGTTGGAAAATTGTTGAATCTTTGATAATTAAAACATCATTCATGGATCAGTTTAAATATGAGACTATTTTCGTTGTTCTTTATTACTTCTAATCTTAGCAAGAAGGGCATCCATAATGTTGACACATATGTTTAATGCTCCCATTTATCATAAAATCAGTTCAGATGCTCTGCATAAATGTAGCTACTTCTTATATTAACTCTGCTTGCACATGTGTATATACATATATACATGTATCTACATCCTCTTGCATTTATTGAAAGTAGAAAAAACCTTTATTGTAACCACTAGCCTGCTGTACTAATTTCATTTGGAATTAATGTTTAATAATTGGATTTGATCAACAGTAAAAAGTTACAGAGTGCTTATACTGTTGAAAAGCATCAAGGTAACAACTTGCTTTATTTGACAGCAGCCTTCATTGTTCAAGTAGTTTATGTACCTACTGTTGATACTCAGTTCTAAACAGCAAAACAAAGTCAGTTGTTTAAAAAGTAATTAAGTCACCTGTGACAGATAACTTCATCTTCTTTGTGCTGCTGAAGGAAGAACTTCATTGCACGTACTTGCAATTTTGTATTTGTTGCACTGGTTGGTTGCTTAGAAGTCTACTAGCAGAACACTGCATTGCTCATGTGTCAGCTTCTTCTTATGCTTTGTGGAAGCTGTAAGTGGTAGAAACATAAAATTTAGAATATGAGCAGTTAGTGCATTATCTCTGCACATCTATACGAACAAATACTGCACTATCTCTTATTTTATCTGGAAACTTGTGTCTCATTACCAACAGAAGGGTGTTTCTGAAACAGGTTCTCAAACATTTTACTTGTACTCTGCTGTGGGCAGACATCAGCTCTGGTTGTCTGTTCAGGCAGTGGTTGACTACCATTTTTAAATAGTTTAAGAAAGCTTGTGCTATTAAAGTTGATTGAAGAGAATTAAGATTGTGGTTATTGCTTAAACCTGGGGTTTTTTTACTGAGTGTTAACTCTTGTGAAGTGGATTATTTTTCTTGAAATCTGACAGAAGGTTGGCAATGCCTCTTCAAAGGAGAAGTAATAATAAGTCATGTTCTGCTGAGGCCAACAATAAGTTCTTAATTTTTTTTGTCAGATGTAATATGTTGGACTCAATGATCTCAGAGGTCTTTTCCAAACTACTTGATTCTGTGATTCTGTAAGGCAGCTCTAATGAGGCAGAGAAAAGTTGGCAGTTGGTTTTTGTTGGTGGTGGGTTTTTTTTCCTGGATATTACTCTTCATGATTATTTTACAAAACATTTAACAAAGCTAATCTGATCTTTTCGCTGGTCATTTTCTCCAAGCGCAGATTAGGCTTGCATTGCTAAAATGGCATTTTTCCTAATAAAATGTTTTTATTAACATGGTGTGCTATAGTAAACCCCTGGTCAATCCATATTGTGCTTCAGGAGGTTTTGAAGTCTGTTCAGAGTGCAAGCTGCTAAAAGATAAATTACTCCTGCTTCTATTTCTGGGCAAGGATAAAAACTGTTATATCATATTTATGGGGAGTTTTATTAGCATTTGTTTAGAGACAAGAACTGTAGAGTCTTAAGACAGCTTAAGACGTGTCCTGGTTTGGCGTGCAGCTGCAATAGCTGTAGCTGAGACCTGTATCCTGGGCAGAAATTCTCACCCAACTCAGTTGGTTTCAGTTTTTTATTATTTCAAGTTTCTCAGAGGATATTGTGAAAAGAAAAATGGTTGATGCATCTGGTACCATTTTATTTTGATGCAAGTCCCCAGTATTCAAGAAGCAGTTTAATGAGGTGATGTTGAGAAAAAAAGACCCAGGTTTCCAAATTGCATATTGACTCTGATCCTCAGTGGAGACTGTTTATTAAGATCCATAGCAATGCCTCAAAAAATTTTAGACTTTAATCCTAATGTTTTCCTACTAAGTGTCTTTACAGCTGCTGCCTTTCATATGAGTTTCCTCAGAGTGGGTTACTAAATATTTTTGCCTGAGCTTCAGAATTTGGTTCCTTCACCATCATGCTTGTTGTGCATGCTTTGGTAAAAAACAATAATGATTGACAAAAGACTGAGGAGTCTTTTATCTCAAGAGTATATCCTGATACAAGGCACACTTGCCTCCCTTGCCACAGATAGTAATTGGAAAGCAATACAGTAGAAGAAACTTGCTAGTAGAGGACATGGTAGTCTAAGTTGGGGAAGGCAGATCTGCAAAGGAAGGTACATGTGTGGCTGTAAAAGTGTGAAAACTGAGATGCTGCCCCTCATTGCCTCAGGTGCTGTCTGTTTCTTGTTTTGCTGACCAGTGGCGTGTCCATGCCAGGCACCCTGTTTGCATTTTTGGGCATACACCTACTTCTTACTGACTTGTATCTATCCCCTGGCATATATCTCAGCATGAAGATGATTTTTTAGGCTGTCCTGCTTCTTCCATGTTTCCTTTGCCTGCCCATATGTGATACTGCTTTTGTTTTCTTTTCTAAGGAAATATACTTAGACTGGTTTAGTAGTATTTTAATTTCTTGCTGTTGTTCTGTCATAAGGGATTTTCTTCTGTCCATTAGTCCTTTTAGATTTTTTTTCAGTTACTGTCTTAGTACTCAGACTTCCTCTACTCATTTCCTTTCTAGATCTTCACCAGATTGACTACAGCAAAACTGCTAATCAAGTGTACCTTTCTACTGCTCTTAGCAATTCCACGTGTCCCTATGCACATCACAGCTCCCAGTGTTGCATAAATGCTTCAAATTACTCCACAGTCAAATTCTTCCCTCCCCTTGAAGGTTCATTGTCCCAAATTCTGAATTTCTCCCCTGCTGAGGGTCATGCTTCTCTCTTCATCTCTTCCAGCCAGCCTTGTCACCTTTCTCAAACTTCGGCTGCTGTTTGTGTGAGCAGCCAATTTGGTGGGAAGAAAGAATTACTGGTACTGAGAACTGGCAGCAGGCTGGTTTCCTTCTTCAGCAGATGTTTCAGCAGAGATCTCCAGTGCCTTAGCAGCCACTAATATTGACAGCTTTCCTTGTATTCCTGTTATGGTGAGCAAATTACTAGAGCGAATTCTGTAGGTAGCTTTAAAGCATAGCTTTACTTTTGGCTGGAGTGGAAGGCAAGAACAGTACTTTTGGTTTTCACAAGAGGCTTGGACGTCACCCATGAGGCAGCAGTTGCAGAGCCCTTAATCCCAAACTCTGGGCAGAACTGTAATCAGGAGCAGCATAGTAAACCTAGGTCAAAACAGGGTTTGGGAAGGGTCTAAAAATATGCCTCTTAAAAATGCAAGTATTTGGGTTTTTTCTCCAACAATTCAGATGGATGTGTGTAAATAAAGTGACTGGCCACAAATGGTTTAATTAAACCCTTTGTAGTGTGTATGCCAGTCTGTGCAGTGCAGCTAATTGTGTGTGGTTTTATAGCTCATAACTTTCCTAATCCTCATGTGGGAATCGGTCTTGGAAATCACTCGCTAGCTTCTAATGGAAATGGATCAGTGTCCTCAGTGTCTTTTTTTTTTTTTTTTTAAATGAAACTAAGAAGTAGTTTATAGACAAAAGTAACGCTCACGTACAGGTAGAGAGGTATCTGCAGTTTCTTCTCTGGTGCATTGCAGATATTAAGGTTATTTTGATATAATGGGAGTTTGAACTATGTGTGGCATGTGGATAAGAAGCCTGTTAAAGGTTATTACCTCCAGAGAAACCACATCTGGCTCAGGAAGTCACTGGGCATTGATGGAGGATATGAGAAGCATGACACTTTCTTGCTTAGTTCAAGTGTTTTTCTAGTGGCATCCTCTTTTGGGCAGTGTTGCAGTGAGGTTAGCAGACAGAGGAGTCCTGTCAGACAGTATGATCCCTCTTGTGTTCTTATGGTGTCTTGGAGAAAGGTAGTGGAATGCTGCTTACATCATGAAAATACCAGGCTGTTGTTATTAAATATTAAATTAGTTTCAGGCTGAGTTTTAAAAAAAAGATAGTGTCTTTCATGAATTTTAAAAACAAGAGTTCTTCCATGTCATCTTCATCCCTATGTCATATACCATGGCTGGGTGGCAAGTGAGTTGAAGTTCTGCTAGTATTCTTGTGTAATTTATTCTCAAAATTAGAAAAAACAAAATAACTGTTGTTAGGTGTCTTTTGATACTACATGAAAACAAAAAGGCTGCTTATTTCTTAAACAAAAAGCCAGGTTATTTCAGAGAAGAACTGTATTATTTAAAGGATCTAAAGTTCATCAGTGTATTCTTTTCGAGTTTTGCCATTCTGTACCTAGGTTCTTTTGTGCAAGAATAATATCTTTTTATTTCTCCTATAGTTCTAGTGTTTTTATTCAATTAGATAACTTAATTAATTTTTTCATATTTAAAAATAAGGCTTCTCATTCTCAGTACTTTAACTGTGTGTAATCCACTGATTGCGCTACTACATTTTCCTAGAATCTGATGACTATTCTTATTTTCCTGCTTGTCAGGAAGGAAGTATATAAATAGAAAATCGAATTGTTGATGCAATCATCTCTAGTGCATTAATAATTATCTAAAGTTCCTAGGCAATAATGTGTACTGAGACCAAGCCTTTAGTAAAGGGAAATAAGCACTAAACTAGGAGCAACAAGGCTAAATTGAGCATTAAAATAAAATTAATTTAATGCTCTTATGGTGGATTTGGGAACAGATTTCTGCCCACACAAGTCATTTGCCAAAGATGAAAATGCTTTTAAAACAAGAGTAGTTCTTAGGCTTCAAGTGTCAGGAAAGGACTCTTGGAGTCTTTGGGTTGACTTCCTGTCTTCATATGCAGGCCTCACCACAGTTCCACAACTGAAGCACGACCACTTGCAGTAAGAAGCAAGCAGACTTTTAGGAGAGGGTTGGCTATTGGGGGGTTTTTTGTTACTACTTGTTAGGCTTTGTTCACATTCCTAAGTAAGTCTAAGATAAACAACTTTCCAGACTTCATCTTGCAAAACCACAGGCAAAAGTACATACAGCCTTTCATCAAAGTGGCTCAAAATGTGACGTGCTTCATGTTGCCACCTGTTGAGTGTATCCTGTTCAGGCAGTAGAATATGTGTAAGAATTAAAGAAGTCACTCTCTTTCCAGTTTAGTGTTTAAAATAAGCAAGGATTGAAGTTCACCATTAGGATAATTCAAGTTATGTGCAGGCAGCTTCTGGTATGTCTTTGAAGGCAAAGACTTTCCTCTAGTACTCCTGAGGGTGAGGGAATGTACCAAATCTTACCAATGATATGTGTGAGTACAGCTGGCATCTCCTGAGTTTGAATGTGTCTGTTGGCCAGTCCAGAGAAACGGAATTGACTTAGTCGTAAACAGATTGCAGTGTGAAGTGGTGAAGTCTAATCTTTGAATGGCCATCAAGACTTGATATTCAGATTTAGTGTTTCCTTAAAAAAAAAAAAAAAGTAATTCCCATGAAATCTTTCTGAATAGACTTTTAAAAAGTGCTAGAAGCACTTGGTACAAGGTGTTTCAGGTTTGGGCTGAAAAGTGCTCTAAAATGCTACTGCATCTGCCTAGTTGACTACAATGGTATGGTTTGTTTCACAGCAGTTAGGTTCTTGCTGTCAAATTAAAGGCTTTGACAATTACTGCTGTGTCCTTGGGAGGCTTCAAGGGCAGGGAGTGGTCCTTTAGTTTTGTTCAGAAAACTTCCTACCAGATGCTGATCATCAAGATACTGTAATTAACTGTCCATGTATTAGTATATCTCAAACCTGGATGGGAGTTTTGTGTGGTAGCAGGAACATCCTGAACAGGCATGAGACCTTAACTACATATAAAGTAATAATAGGCATGTGCTGTATGGACTGCAGTTGTCAGGGTGCTGTATGCATTGCAGTGATGCAGATCACATCAACTTAGCAAATACAGATCACTTTACTGATCCAGCCTTGGACTAGCTCTATGGTGATCAGCTCTATACTGATAAACACTGCCCTATCAGCTGCTAAAGGAGAGAGAAGGTGGGCACATATGGCTGGTACTGCTTAAGCTTTGGACAAACAACCTATCAGTAGGACTTTAATATAAAGATATTCCTCCTTGTGGAAAAAATTGTGCTCCAGAGGCTTTGCAGTTAACGCTCTTAGAAAAATCCACAACATAAACAGTATTCCCCCATAAGCTGATGCGTTGGTAGATAACTAATGGTTAGATTTGTTGTGCTTTTGATTCTCCTGTCTTCTGTAATTGAGCTATAAGAGGTTAGTAGTTTCATTGGCCTTACCTGTCTGGTTTTCTGTTCCCATACCACATCCAGGCAGGTTATGCTTTCACAGCCACTCTCTAGGATAAATCTCTCTACCCTGAATCTTCAGTCTACCTTTGAAGGAGTGGTCTACTTATGCCAGTAAAAGAAAATAGATCCTGAAATAAATGGATTTATACAAACAGAAGAAACTGAATTTCAAAGACGAAATAAATAATAGGGTAGAGATCTCCTTTCAGTCATTTCACATGCTAGCTTTTAAATATTCATCTGCTTGCAGATTTTATTGTTGCTGTTTATGAAGTATTTGGCATAAAAAGAATTCTTCCAAAGATATGTGGCACCCTAGTCCTACGTGTTGTTTGTATAGAATAGACTCTTTCATCCAAATATGAGTAAGCTCCCAGTGCAGTTGGAGTCTCTGCATTGGCTATATTCTGTGAATAGCTGTTCAAAGGGATTTTCTCAGTTTATCAGTCTTTGAAATTTGACATGGCTTTAGAACTTTCTGCAGTAAAAGATCTACAATGTTCAATCTCCTCTTGCCCTGATAGTGTTGGTCTGTTTAAGTCTTTCCTCCTGTCTACTGGTGCAATTTACCCATTCAGTTTGCAGACAACTTTACCTCATTTGTGACCTAAGTGAAGTTTAAATCTTGGAGGTTGGTTGTTGCTGTGGGAGTAAGTAGAGCTGTATGTTTTAATCAAATGACCTTCGGTGCAGAAGAGGAACAATTTCTCTTTCTGGAATCACTGAAAATATTTTGGTCTGGCCAATTAATGGAGGATGTAGAAGGAGGGCAGCTCCCCACATTGCCAGAAGCATAGGTGCAGACTGACATACCTGTGTCACAGGTAATTGAAGTCTCACAGAGAAAAACTGGTAAGGAGCCTTGTTCTCAGTAGCTGGTAACCTTCAGTTGTCACTGGTGTTTCTTGGCACTCACAAAAATGTCGTAGCTGCAAACCTTAAAGCTCTCTAGTGGTGAGGACAGTGTGTAAGGAGTTAGAGAGCAGAGGTGTGTAACACATAAAGCTGCTGGCCTCCTGCTACATCCCAGCCTCACTGGGCCAGAGCTGGCTCTGAAACTTTCTCCTGGTGTGGCGGGATGCCCTCAGAAGGGTGTCTTTGGTATGAGGCAGCTCAGCAGCCCGTTTGACTGTCTCCAGAAAAAATACTTCTGCTGCTGACTGGCTTGTGTTGAGTTCCTTGTGTTGCCAAAGAATTCTCCCTGCATCATTTGGATGGGAAGCCAGAGCATCAGTGTCTCCCTGTGTGGTTATAAAATGAAGTTATGTACCAAGCCCCACAGTACTGAAAAGGCCTAATACTAAAGATGAATGAATAAATCCACTATGTTGAAGCCACTAAAGAAAGTCCACTTACAGGTTTTTATCTTATTGTAGCATAGGCATGACTGAACCTTGTCTGACTTTGGTGTCAGCCTGATTTCTTTATTATCTGTCTGCTGCAGTAGAAGTGATGAGAGAGATGCTATGATGGTTTGCTTCATTTTGAGGAGCTTTACACAACTTGGAGTCTACCAGTAAATATTCATTATTCATCTAAATGGATTAGTGGTACTTTGATTAAAGAAAAAAGCAATGAAAGAAAAACCAAGACTGGATTTGCTCTTCTTGCTCTTTATGTGAATTGCAGTTTTCTGTAGCTTAATAGTTGGCCTGTTAAGCAGAGCAGGTAGCACAGGGGCCCTTGTCAGAGTGCAGTAATTGCAGCCCACCATGTCCAGGGTATGCCTGTCCCAGCAGTATGTCCTGTGAGATGTTTGTTTAACCTGCTGGATGGCCTGGAGATAAAAGTGCTGTGAAGCAGCCATCATTCTGTAAGTTGGAACTAAATTAGTTTGTCCGTTTCTGTGGTATCCTTGGAAATAAAAGCTAAAACAGTGAAGGAAAGCTGCAATGTCAGTCATCTAATTTAGAAGGAAAAAAAAAAAAGATGGCCAAAATTTGTACTAAAACCTCTTTTAAAAAATTATTTTCTGTGTAGCCTTCACCAAGTATATGTAAGAGCTTCTGTTTCAGTTCTGACTATTCAGGCATGCTGTACCTTTTTTGACTTTTAAATAACTGGCTTTTCTTTTAAAGTCTGAACTTCACTCAATATCACGAAGTTTGACAAGCTTGTGTCTTAATTTGACTGAATGTGTTTGAGCTAGCAATTTTTTTCCTTTTTCTTTTCATCATAATAGAATTCTTGCTAAATTACGTGACTGCTTCAGCTATATTAACTTGCTATGTTAACAAGCAGTTAGAATAGTCTAGAAAAACCTGATCTTAACTCTCAGCCCATGGGGAGTATTTGGTGGAGTGACTCCAGAGAGCTACCATTGCTTTGGAAGATAAAGGAATTACCTGTTAGGGCAGCACATAAAGTCAAATAGAGGTGCTACAGAGCTGAATGTCAGATTGTCAGCTGTCTGGAAATGCAAGAATACAGGTTCACCTTGTGGTTTTTTTGCTGGTGATGCCAGTAGAGCATTCAAGTTAATGGGAACTGGGCTAAAGAGGCTTATTTATTGCCTGTTTATGAAAAATAATTGGGTCTCTCATTTGGCAACTGATATATTAAATCCTTTTATTGTATTTTGTGGATGCAGACCACTTTCTTCCATGGTTTACCCTCTGCCCAGAGTCTTTGGACTACCTTATTTTTGCCAGGATTCTGTATAATGACTTAAAGAAAGCCATCCTTTGGTCATATAAAACTCATCTGCTAAATTGACACAGCCTCCTTCTCCCCATCAAGGCACACGATGTAGCATTCCTTTTATATCTTGAATTGGAATCCAGAACACGTTCTCTAGCTGACTATGTTATGTAGGATGTGAAGAAAATAAGCAAGAAGTGGAGCTGTCTTGACTTTGAAATAAATTGAAATATAATTGAATTGTTGGTTCAGCATATGTTCAAAACACTGTGTTCTTTGTTTCCCTTTTAGTCTCTGTTGGAAAAGTTCTTGATCCCTAATGCTTCGCAAGCAGAAAGTAAAGTTTTCTATTTGAAAATGAAAGGAGACTACTACCGTTACTTGGCTGAGGTTGCTGCTGGAGATGACAAAAAAGGTATTGTATGTCAGCTCATGGATTAACATTGTCCATTGCTTTTGGTGGAGTGACAAGTGACACAACTCTGATTTTAGAGCAATTCTGATTTGGATGTAAATTTCTTTAGTAATAGGCTCCCTGTTTTCTGAAGGAAAATCACAGATTGTTGGCTTTCAAATGAGTTACAGAAATTTCATGCCAGTGGACAGAAATACATGCCAATGGAAGAGTTAAACAGACCCTGAGTCACACAATCTTGAAATTGTCTCCAACTTTGCATGCGTGTATCTGGTTTATCACTGAAGTACAGGTTTATGCATTTCTGTCTGGCTGAATGTTAGGGGTTTTACCTCTTAGACTTATTCTTGCCATTTCTCCTACATTTCTGCAGAATATAAGAAGTCTGCATAAGTTCAGTAAGCAAAGAGACTAGAAACAACCTGGAGGAGAAAAGGTTTAATAAGATTAATCTTACTGTTAGGAAGATTTTTTCTGTAGCCATGATAGTTTAATGTCCACATGTCTTCTATTTCCTCAAGTTTCTTACATTTTCATGTAAGCAGCTTGTTAAATTGCAGGTAAGTTGCCTTCACCTAAATTTAGTTGAAAAAGTTAGTATTAGGTGCTCAACATTTTGAGTTCCTTACCTGCTGCGGTTGGAGACACGCTGAGATCATCACTGCTGCACCTTGTGCAGAGTCCCCATCAGTTCAGAGCAATGCATTAGAGTTGAGATCCAGCTCACTGCAAACGGTGCCAGGCTGTTCCCTGGAGCCACTTCAGGGCTGCTGGCAGCGTGCCCTGAGGAGCAGCACACTTCACGCCTGGTGTGTCAGGCTCCCTTGTGCTGCCCCGTGCTGGGGGTGTGCGGCACCGCTCTGCCCTCGGCAGCACCTGCAGCCCCTGGCCTGTGCTGCTCTCAAGATAATAAACCCCCAGTATGGCACAGAACAATGTCTGTGGGGCTTCAGGGACTAGATGGAGTTTGGCATAGGTGTGAAACAGACATGCAGTCATTTCAGGGGGATAGGTGTGTCTGCTTTACTGCCATGTGTTATATCCACGTTACACAGTGAAGCCCAGTTTTCCCAGCATGCTGGATAATAGAGTTACACAAGGATCCTAAGACTTTGTATGTAAAGCTCGATTTGATTTCTGATATTTACTGCAGGAAGACTGAGCCAGTCTTGGTGACTGCAGAATTGTGTTACCAGTACTTGAGGTGTGTTACAGAGAGTTAGTGTGTTTTCCTTTGGTAATTTTAGTGATCTCTGTTCACATGCATAGGAGGTACAATATTTTGAGTCCCAAAGTTTCTTTTTCTGTTGAGGATTACGTTACAGGCTCTAAAAATTAGACTGTGAAAATCTTTGTTTAAAGTGCTTTGGAAGTTTATTTTTATTTAACCCAGTTTCCTGGCTAAGCAGCGTTTGGTGGGTTTCCATTTTTTTTCAATTCATCCCCCACCTCCAATGTTTAATGTCACATGTTTTTCCTGTATGTTGTCTGTGACCTTGAAGAGGAGCAGTTGATAATTATTGTTTAGGAAAGAATGGCTGTTGAGTTGGACACTATTCTTTCAGCTGTTTGCAGTAAATACAGCAACAATGTAAAGCTCCCAACTCTAGGAATTGGATTTTTATCTTCATAAACCACATTGTTTATTTTATCGAATGGGGCTTCCTTATGGCAGTCTAGCAGACAGGAATGTCAAGCAGGTACCTCATTCTATTTTATCCTTGAACTTTGGAGCTGCACTTTCTAAAGTATTCAAGGTTAAAAACTTTTTTATGCTGTGTGACTGATTAAAAATTAACAGAATACATCAAATTATGCACAAAGTGCTCTGAATTGTTGCTCAAAAGATAACAGTTTTCTCAAATAAGGAGGAAAAAATACACTTTTTGTTTTGAAATTAGGTTAAAGAAAAATTAGTAAAACATAAAACTCATCTTCATTCCCTGAAGTTACTTGGTTTTCATTCTGTTTGTTTTGCTTTTCATAAATAGCACCATTTTCTAAGGCTTTTCCATTATGAGAAGAGTTAAACGTTTCTCACAATTTCTAAATTTAAACTTGCAGTAAACCTAGTTCTTCTGAACTGTAATGTACTAACTTTTGGTCATTTTCAAGGTATTAGGGCAGCTGTCTGATCTGAAGCATTCCATTATTAGTGATGGGTGCAGAGAGAACAGTGTTGGTGAACTGTGCAGAGCATATCCTCACTCTTCCAAGGGAAGAGTGGAAGGGAAGGGAACAATGGTGCTTTAGTTTTTGTGAATATCTAAAGGTGAACAAATAGTGACAGACATCCTGAGTATTCGTATTCAGTTGTTTCCGGACTTGGAATCTGAAAACTTCTTTCTTAAATCCTGCTGTATTTTTGAGTCCTTACCGTAAAATTCCTTTCTTTGTTTTTGAATATGTGCAACTGCACTCTTGCAGACATCATGCTGTATGTATTTCTGGTTTGATCCAGAAATGTTAGGGTTGGAGCACTTTTTGCATCTGAATTGAATGACTTTCTGCCCACCTTTATCTCAGATGCTGGTGGAGAGCTGAGGAACAAGTGCCCCTTTGTGCTCAGCGCCTCCCTGGCCCCTGCAGCTTGTGGGCTGTGTTGGGCCGTGATCTCTGGCTTATTCAGGCACAACCTGCTCTAAGTTCAGGTGCCTTCAGTGAGAAAGGAAACTCTTGAGCTCTTCAGTCTTCACATACACATTGTAGTTGCCTGGTTTTGCCAAGTGTTACTAACTTGTACAACTGAACCAATTAAGAGTGATAAGAGATACAGCTCTAAAGTAAAGGAGCCAAATTATTAATTTTCCTCTCCCTTTAAAGTTTATAGGTACTAGAATTTTAAGTTAGGTAAAAATGTTTTCCATATCTGCATTGGAAATAGAACTCTGTTAGAAGCTTTTAAAAATATATATTTAATTTGAGTTGAGATATGCCATGCTATCTTTGCCAAGCAGTTTGAATGGAGACTCCTAGATGACAGTTACTGAAAGGGTTCAGCACAACAGGCAAAGGTCATCAGTGTTTCCTGTGACTAAAATGTGGCTCTCTAATGCATTGCAGTACTTAAAGACATTGAAATTGTGGTACTGTATCAAGTAGATGGTGGGTTTTATCTTCAGTGCCAAAAAAACTGCTGCAAATGCTTGTAAATACAAGTAGTCACAGGGCAACAGGAAGAGACTCAAACCTGTGATTTGGTCAATAACAACTTCCCTCCTTTTTAATAATTTGAAAATGTAATTTAATAAAATCCTCATTAAATAGTGACTTTTTGGGTAAAGTGTTCCCTCACAGGCATTCACTCCTGACATGATTTCTTCATGCAAGTCTGAACACAGTCCTGATTGTACGTCTGGCTATAGTGTGTGAATTACTTACTTGCTGTGGGTTTTGTTTGTGTTTGTTTTTTCCTCAAAGGGATAGTGGAGCAATCACAACAGGCATATCAAGAAGCTTTTGAAATCAGTAAAAAGGAGATGCAACCAACACATCCCATCAGATTAGGCCTGGCTCTGAACTTCTCCGTGTTCTATTATGAGATTCTCAATTCCCCGGAGAAGGCCTGTTCCCTTGCAAAAACGGTAAGTCAAGGGGGGGAAATTCCATGTAAATTATTTGCCTAACCTTTTGTCACATGGCTAATGGAGCTGTTTGTTTTTATAACATTAGGCTTTTGATGAAGCAATTGCTGAACTTGATACATTAAGTGAAGAGTCATACAAAGACAGCACGCTAATAATGCAGTTACTGAGAGACAACTTGACAGTGAGTATCATCAAAGTTTGCACATAGATCACAGGTCAGAAGTTGTCCTTTTTGTTCCTGGCCATGAAACTGTGTCTATCACTCAGAAAAAAGTTTATAGTATATCATCCTTCTGAGCTAAATATTTTTCCTGCCTAGTTTTTTTTTGTTTGTTTATATGTTAATTAACATGATTTTATGACAAATGACAACCATGTTTTCCAGGTTATTTTATTCAAGGCATCTAGCATGTTTAAATGATGAGTCTGGACTGTGACTAGCAAACCTATTACCCAGTGTTAAACAGCATTTGAGAATACAGTTGCATTTGCCTCTTTAAAGCTTATGTCAAATTTCATATAGCTTATTCTGCATAAATGTATATGGAAGGAAGAGTTTCTGCATGAAAACTGGAAACAAAGCTAGCAGCTAACAAGTCCATTTAAGGACCTGTTGTTTCGAGGTTTTTTGTTTGGCTTTAATTTTGGTAACGCTGAAATGGAAATCGATGCTGGCCAGGCTATTTCCATGGTAGTTGTAACATAACTGACTTAATTCCTTTTTTTTTTTGTTCTTCCTTGGATTCACAGCTGTCTGTGGTGTAAGTTGTCAGAATAATCAAAATCTTCATCTTGTGTGTGGGATTTTTTTTTCCTACTTTGAACTTTAAAACTGGCAAAGATAAAGGTCTAAAGCAAATGAAACTTAAATGCAAGCAAACATGCAATATTGTAATTAAGTGGCTTAGTTCACTCCTTGGTCAATGGAGAGAAGAGCTTTGAGCAAGAAATGAAAAAATTAGAAACACTTCTTGTTGC
The DNA here is from genome assembly GCA_018697195.1 of Certhia americana. NCBI lineage: Eukaryota > Metazoa > Chordata > Aves > Passeriformes > Certhiidae > Certhia > Certhia americana. The sequence continues at coordinate 132,730,546 of CM031858.1, read as the reverse complement.
CACATGTAGCCCCTTGTTAACACTTTGTGCTTCTGATATCAGAGACCTTTGCAAAATAGCTGCACTACTTCAAAAATAACTACAAGTAAAATTGTACAGTTCTATAAAATTGGAGTTGCCATACTTTCTGCTTTTGTGTCTAATGTTTAATTTCTCTTGTCTTTTGTAGCCTTTTCTACTGGAATGGCAACTTAGTACTGCTGCAAAAACTACTTGTAATTGTTCCATTTGTTGCTTACAAAACAAATGGAAGTGATTTCTCAACCTCTGTATTGGAGACAGACACAGGGTTGGCATTGCTCTCAATGTCTGTGTACTGTCCCCTTGAGTGGCATTGCTCAAGAGCTGCCCTCTGAATGAGTGGTTTTGAAGCAGAGAATAGAAACTGACTTTAATTGCTGGCTTCCCAGTAAAAATAATGTAAAGCTTGTCATAGCAGTTGGAAAGCAAATTGTTTCACACAAGAACAGAAGTCAGACTGAGCTACCATCATGTGTGAATTAGGGTAGTAGGCCTGATAATTGATGTGAGCTTTCCCTTACAAGGGAGAAGGCTGTAAACAGATGAAAGATTCCATATTCTTGAATGAATGATGTGTCTTGCCTTAAATGCTTAGCATGATCTGTATGAGTGCATTGATGCCATGTTTATCAACAACTTCTTGAAATAGAAAATAACTTGATATGTGTGTGACTGACAAAGACTACAGTGAATTTCATAAATGTAAAAAAGGTCTGTTTTGCTAGTTATGCAAGTGGTGAAGTCTGAGATAGGTGGGTTTTAGACAGTGATTCAGCATGTTGATGAGTTCTGTGCAGTACCACTTTCCTCAGTTGTTGATTCTGTTTTACCTCAAGTCTTGTATGGCTGAAGAAGTTTCTGTTCATTCTCTCTGGGGACTGAAGGCAGAGAAGTGTTCAAAAGGCTGTTTAACATATCATCAGAATCTGTTTTACTGGAATTTCTAGATAATTTCTTTGCTCTGTTATGAAATTTTGTTTTCTTTTATTCAATAAAAGGCAGCCCTTCTTCTTAAGTGTTCCACTCCCTCCCCAGCAAATTTGTGAAACTGATCTCAGTGTCTCAGTTAGTAAAATTGGTAATGCCCCTTTCATAGCACTCAGGCCCTTTTGTCTTAATGAATGCATATTTGAGATTGGACACGAGGAAAATCTTCAGCACAAAAAGGGTTGTCAAGCAAGGTGGCCCAGGGAATTGATTGAGTCACCATCCCTGAAAGTATTTAATTTGTGTTGATGTGGTATTTGGGGACATAGTGGACTTGGCAGTGTTAATGGTTGGACTTGATGATCTTGAAGGTCTTTTATCCTAAATTACTCTTGTGATTGTATTCTAGGGGTGATGATTTAGGAGAGAAACGAGAAACCTCTGATAGAATTCTGATAAAACTTCTGATTCCTTACAAGAATAGCACTGAAATTGAGACTAATGTAGTAATATAATAATGTACCAAAGATTGTAGTGCTGGTCTAGAAACAGACTACTGGTGTGCTCTTGTCTGCAGTAAAATTAATTTCTTGCTTAATGCCTTCAGCAAGGAAGGTTAAGTGCAGATACCATGCATTACGTTCAGAGCAAGGACAAGGCTTCTTGTACAGGTTTCACTGTTGCCTCCTCCTGAAATCATGAAATGTTTCTGGTGATGGATTTTAAAAATAAAGGCATTCTGTAAGACTTCAGTGGTATAGCACTGTCAGTGGAGAGAATTAGTTGGGTTTATGTTTTACCACCTTACAGAGCATGAATGATTCAGTTAATGCTTCTCTAACTCTGTAAAGTGAGAGATGACAAATCATACTGGGCTGGGAATAGTTTGGAAGCAGCCAGCATGGAGATACTTGGTTCACAGAATAATTTCTTGGCCCTGACTGTTGCTCTGGAACTGATGCTCAGTTTCCTTAGCTAGTACTTAATCTTGATATATGGCTCCTTAATATGATTTTATGGAGCTGAAAATAACATTTTGTGCATAGTGCATGCTTAGCCTGATTTTCTTCTCTCCTTGCACTGCCCGCCAAGTTGGCAGCTCAGTGTTCCGAAAGTTGCTAAAGGGGAGCACAACTTACTGAACAGAGCCAAGGGATAGAGATTTTGATGAAATATTTTGGGGTTTAAAAAACAGAAAAAACCTTCAGATACCTGTTCTGAAGAAAAGGTAACATATTCTGTATTGTTGGATGTGGGGAGGCCCTTGTACTGAAGCTTTTCATTCAGAGCAGCATGTAAAACTTGCTTGAGGAGAAAGAAATTGCTGATAGTTCCTGATTCTCACTTACCTGCTCAGTAGGTCTGGTTCTTGCCTGCTTGTTAGGAGTATTTTAGTGAGCCTTGTGAGTAAGATACTTGAGTTTTAACTGTTCATAAACTTGCTCATTAAATGCAGTGTAGGATTGCGTCACCTAGAACTGAATTTCCATCTTGTCATAGCCAAGAAATAGATTCATGTTACTGTGTGGCTTTTCTTTCCCCACAGTGCTTAGTAGGACCTCTTAGAAGTTTAAGACATAGGCCTTCTTTCTAAAAATTAATTACTAATTATTAGTAAAAAACGTATAATAATGTACCTGTTACTCTGTTTCCTTTCTTAAACAGTTGTGGACATCGGATACCCAAGGAGATGAAGCCGAAGCAGGAGAAGGAGGGGAGAATTAACCAGCCTTCCAACTTCCATCTGCCTCGTTCTGAAATTTAAACAGTAGACCATTTGTCATCCATGCTGTCCCACAAATAGTTTTTGTTTACGATTTGACAGGTTTATGTTACTTCTATTTGGATTTCTATATTTCCCATGTGGTTTTGTTTAATATTAGGGGAATAGAGCCAGTTAACATTTGGGGAATTTATCTGTTTTCATCTGAGGTGGCCAATATAGGGTTGTGAAATTTTTATACAAGTTTTACATGTTTGGCATAGTACTTTTGGTACATTGTGGCTTTCCACAAGGCCAGTGTTAAAACAGCTTTCTATGTCAGGCAAAGATGACTGCTTGCATATTGGTCTGTCATGATGGAAAAAAGGGATAATCAATGTTGCAGCCACAGGTGTAGTTAGTCTGAATATCCAAGCTGGAGCACACATGGCTGTGAATAAACTGATGTCCCATAGATATTGCATGTGAGGTGAACATGTGACATCTGTGGAATATTCCAATCAAGTGTACATCTTTGATTGCAGCTGAAGTGTTCCTTAAGACAGTTCGATAACCCAGTCAGCTTTCTCTAGAGAAGGACAGAGAAACGGTTCACATTCCATTATTTGTAAAGTTACCTGCTGTTGCTTTCATTATTTTTGCTACACATTTTATTTGTATTTAAATGGTTTAAGCAACCTAAGAACAAATGTACAAGTAAAGATGCAGTAAAAAATGAATTGCTTGATATTCATAATGACACTGTATATCGAGCACAGCAGTAAAACAAAAACCCATGTATTTAACTTTTTTAGGTTTTTTGCTTTTGTGATTTTTTTTTGATACTTGCCTAACATGCATGTGCTGTAAAAATAGTTAACAGGGAAATAACTTGAGATGATGGCTAGCTTTGTTTAATGTCTTATGAAATTTTCATGAACAATCCAAGCATAACTGTTCAGAACATGTGTATTAAGTTGATGTAAGTGGAATAAAAGTTTTATGAATGGACTTTTCAACTACCTTTGGTGTAGATTTCATGTCATATCTTCCTACACCTTTTAGAGGAATGGCAATACTATACAGAAATTCAATATAAAAGTGTGCTTCTGTTATGGAAAATTTTAAAACATATTTAGGTATTTAGTTCATTTTAGGGAAGTTGAGATTGAATACCCCATACCTGATTTTAAGATTAATTAATTTGTTTGCAACTTTTAGATGCTTAAGCTTTCTGGCTGTTCCTGACTGGAACTCTGGAGATACCTTAACATAGATGGTCCCCAGACTTACAGCAAAAAGCATAAAGCCTTACTTAAGAGCTTACCTTTTGGAGTAGTTCTATTTATGTGGAAAAGCCTGGAGTGATGAAGCAATGATGTTCTTGCATTCTTCATCCCCAGGGAGGTGTGCACCCATGGTATTCAGAGTAGCTAAGGTATTTGTGGATACTTGGAGTGAAACTGAAATAATTACAGGGAAATTGAGACTGATTTTCAAATAGTATCATATCCCTGTCAAGTACTGAGAATTTTGGAAAGTAATTGAATTGTATTAAAATATTAATGTTATACTTAGGTAGTCAACATTAGGGAAGTCTGAGTGGCTTTTTCTTGATTGAGCTGCACTTGCAGCACAGTGAAGTATTTTCTAGTTTTACATACTCTTCACTGTGGTGACAAGTTATCAGGTTAATCTTAATACCTGGAGAAAACAGTTGAACCACCTCACTGAAAATGAACTCAGTGGCCTTACCCGTTTGCACATGGGATTGACTTTAGCAAGTTACAGATCTTACTTTTACAAATTAGATATTCTTGTATTTTAAAAAAAATTACATCAATGCATTTGGATCATGATGTCCCATTTCCAGAAGCATCTGAGCACTTTATTCTGGTATTTAAGGATCAAGATTGGTAGAAAAGGTGGTTAGGATAATTTTACTGTATAAAAGTAGTTAGGGACATAGTCAGCATTCCTCGAATTAGAAGATGATTATCTATTACAGTACATAATAAAAATTAGAATCTGATTAAGAACAGGAAAAAGGAAAGTGTATGGAGGGCAGAGGTTAATAAGGCTTTCTGAGAAGAGCTTGGTACATCTCTCAGTCCCCAGTGAAAAAATAACAATGACTTCTTTAATACATGAAAGCACTTGTCAAAAGGAAAAAGCAGTAATCAAATACATTTACAAAACAAAGGGCTACATTCCAGTCTGGAAGCAAGGCAAGTTGACAGACCATGACTAAAAAAATTCCAGTGGGGATATTTCATCTGCTTTAGAAAGGACCACATCTCTGTAGCATATGTGAGTTCTGTCTTAGAGACTCTAATGAAGACGTTGCCTGCTTCCCTTACTGTAAGAAAGTTTTGAGTAATATGGTTCTGTGAAGTAATTCCATGTGCCTGGAGAAATCAAGGTATTCCTGAAAATTAAAAAGCGTATACAATGAAGTGAGTGGAACACAGCAGAAGAAATACATTACTCTTATGCCTTTAAACACAAAATACAAAGGTATCTTTACATAGGTCACTGAATGGTGTGGTGGGTTTTGTTTAAGAAAGCATTCTCTGATCTCAGCAGTTATGCTGATCTTTTAAATACCACAGAAGGTTCACATGGAGTCTTCATTTCCCCCATTCTTCCACTCAAGTGCTCTACAATATGTGATGATGAAAAATGTTCTGTATTGAGTTATCAGTCTTCTCTTACTACAAACGTGTTTTCACATATTTTGAGTCTTTGTTCTGACTCTGAATCACCCCTGAAGTGTGGCAGTGCTGCCTCCTGCTTTGCTGAGCAGCAAATGCTTCTGTGGGCCTCACATGCTGCAAGTTGAGTGCAGGACTGACACCACAGGCTGCACACACTCCAGGATCTGCACAGGGCTACAAACGAGGGATGGGCGGCACAGCTTCAGCAGGTGAAACCAGGAGGGGCTGGGGGTGTCTGCATGGAACCCCACCACTGCACCTAGGGCAGCCAAGCCTCTCTGGCAGCCTTGTGCCCCTCTGATGGGGAAACCTCCCAGGATGGCGGCGTGGCCATGCAGAAGCTTTAAAGGTGCAAGTTGAAGGCACTGCAGAAGCAGCTGTGACTGCCCAGCTAGTGCCTGTTGCACTCCTGGGAAGGCAGGTCACTTAGGTGGCTACACCTTCTGCAGAGGCACTTGTGCAGCAGGCAGTGTGTGGTGGGCTATGATCCCTTATTGCCACTAAATCACAGCTCAGCCAGGTCCTGACAGGCTGGTATTTCCTGATTCTGGACAGAGAATTCTGGGCAGGAAGAACAGATAGCTCTTTGGATGAGAAAATTTATTAAAAGTCAAGATGTAGCCGCTTTCCCCAACTGTCTTGAGATATTTTTTAATGGTAAGTAGTTTTATTTTCTTCCAAAGTACAGTTAAAATTTGTTGGAAGGGAATTTCAGCCTTTCTGAAAATTACTCAAAATACCCTTTAAACAGGGGAATTTTTTTGCTACTGGTGGGGTTTTCAGGTGCTTCAGAACTTTCAAGAGAACTCTTCTAAACAATCATTGATACCTTTGAGCTATATTCAGAGACCTTGCATTAATTTTATAGATTTCATGGAAAATAGTTTTTTGCCTATCCAACCCTTTGAAAAACTGACATTGCCTGTTATCTGGAGGAGGAGGAGATGTTAATTGTGATGAGTGACACCCAAGCATGCTTTTCAGCTCCTGGGGTTACAAATTCTACAGTAAAGGTTGTTCACTTATTTATTCTTCTGTAACAAAGTCATTTGTCCTAAGGATTGGGGTTTTTTTCCCGTCTTCTTGTAGCTGGGTTTGAAATAACAACACAAAAAACCTTTTTTTAAACCTACCAAGTGCAAAGTGCCATAACAACAACTTGATCTTTGAAAAATTCAGAAATATTTGTGGTAAGACACAACTTCAATACGAATCCAGATAATTAAGCTCAATTCAATGTTCTTTACATTGTGCTCTGCTTTCTCCAAACTCTGCTTTTGAGAGATGAGGACAGAAAAGTGTTCTGAAGATTTTCTGTCCTGTGTAATTCAGTTTCCAGCTGAAAGCAGAAAAGCTGAGGCAGCTCTCCTGGTTTAGTCTCAGGGCTGGTGTGATTTTCCTGGAGTCAGCATTTCGCATTATCACCAGTTCTTGGAGCTGAGAGTCAAATTACCTTTTCTCCTCAGCAAGGCTGAGGTGCAGCTTCAATAGATGCAAAGCACTTCTATCTTTAACCACATGATTGGAACAGAGCAAACTGTTCCAGAGGTGTGGATTTGCTTCACAGATGAGCAGGGGCACAAGGGGCACAAGCCATCAGCACTGGTTGGATTGGGAGGACTCCTGGATCCTGGGGTGAGGCTCTAACAGGGCATCCCTTATCTCCATCATTTAGGTGAGGGATGCACCTGCTGGTTTTCCAGTGGGCTAACAGTTATTAGCAGTGAAATACAGGGTAGAGCCAAGTCAATCCTGCCACACACCAAACTGCTTTTTTAGAGCTAGGGAGAAAATGACAACTTCAGATTCTGGTCCCAGGTAAAACACAGCAACAATTTTGGCTTGAAAGCAGGAGTTCCTAGGGGCTTTGGAGGTTCACTCTGCAAGCCACACATTTTTGCTTGGCCTCCCAGGAACCCACATTTCTGGAACATCCAAGGTTCCTGTAGCAAACAAGGCAGTTTTAGATATCTTTGGAGAATTTTTTTGGTAGAGCTATTCTGCAGAAATTTTTTTTTTTTTTTTCAGAAAATTATTTTTTTCCAGAAACCTTTTGAGGTCACTGCTCAGATGGTTTTGCCCTCCTGACAAGGCCTCCAGATGTTACCAGACTGTAGTGGCTGAAAGTAGCCTTGAAGGAAGCTGAAACAAGTTCAGCTACCCCCTAACTCGGCTACTTCATGCAGATCTGGAATGCTGTAATTAATTGCAGACCCATTACTTTATGTGACTCCTGACTGGGAGGAAGAGGGCAAAAAGAAAAGGTTTCAAGGACAGAACTTCAAATATGTTATGCCCTGGATTATATGTCTGTGGCTTGTCTTGAAAAGGGATTGGAAAATAGTATTTTCAACCATAGACTACCTTGGTTTTGTTTTGTTCTTTCTTAGGGTGAGTGTGTTTTATGGTGGTTTCTTTATTACTACAGATGTGCTTCTCTGCAGCAACTTATCAAATTATTTTTGTTGACCAGACATTTCTTGCTGGGCAGGAAACATTGGTTTGAGTTGGAGAAATTCCTCCTTTTACTGTTTGTTTGCTTTATGGTCTTTCTTCTCCTTGCTTTTAATCCTGTTCCCTTGTATAAACTAGACTGTAGTGCTTTAAAGTTGGAGCATTTCATCAGGAATCAACATATATTGGTGAGTGAAGTGGTATCTGTGTATTGGAAGCATCCACTGGCAGTGCCATTCACTGTAGGTGAGCATGCCAGCCACATAAAGTCTGAATATCATACACCTGAGCTGCCATCCCAGCAGACACTCCCAGGGCTGGTGTGGACCTCAGGTGACCTGTAGGACAGACACATCAGCTTGTAAGTGTGTAAATTTGCAAAGCCAAGTCCCTGCTGCTGAATTTTTTAGGTCCCTTAAAGAGGAAAGAATTGCGTAAGTATAAATCAAGGTAGAATATTCCCATTCTTAGATTAATGTCAAATTTAATTCCATTAGGTTGGGTTTTGGGGTTTTTTTTACATCTAAGTCTTGTAATTTTATTTCTTTATGTTTCAAAAGTAACACTTGAAAATGGTTTCCTCCAATGCTGATGGTTTCTGCTGCTGTATAGCCACACAAGGAGGTGAGAGGAAGACTGATCCGAGCCTTGTGCCACAGAGCCAAATGCTTGCCCATTGCACTGAGTGTTTTTAAGAGGCTCATTGCAGTTTAACCTTCTGGGACAGGGTATTTAAGCTGTTTTGCTACTAATGCTAAGCCATTTAGCATCAGCATGTCTAATTCCATTCCTACTGCCAAAACAAACTGGAGAACCCTTCTAGGTCAGTGAGGTTGTCTGTGGATTGCCAGCAAGTGGCATTTCATGAATGAGAATTTTTCTGACCAGAGGATGTTCCTGGGGTGACCAAAGGGGTTTCCAGTAAGCTTTGTAAAAGAAAACACTGAACTTCTGCAAAACATCTTTGTGTGGTTTGAGACCTGGCAGTTTTTCTTCATGTGGCTTCACAGTTCCATTTGAGGTAGAGGAATGTTAGTTAACTCCTCAGTGCTCACAGCTGAGCTCTCACCCAAGCTGAGTGATGTCAGGCATTGCAGTGTGACTCCAGACCATCCACCTCCACCATGCCATGTGTGGAGGAGAAGTGACCATGGAGGGGTGACAGGCTCTTGCACTAGAACAGAAAATTACTGAAGCAAGGTGCCTACCCTGTAACAGGGAAACAAAAGTGTAGGTGTATTACCTAAGGCAGTGAGCATCACCAGTGAGCAAGTTACTCCTCCAAGATGAAGCAGGTTGATGATCATTCTGCAAGTCCAGCATAGCTTGACCTGCCAAGGCAAAAGGATGGATTTTACTTCCTGCTGCCCATCAGTAGTATTAAAGAAGTCTAACATTTGCACAGCAGATCTTGTAGACTATCCATCTTTTCCTGTTTGAAATTCATTGTGTGCTATATCCCCAACAAAACAGCAGGTTGCACAGCTGGGCTATAGAAACAGTTTAAGTCTTAGGGAAGGTAAGTCTGGGATGTTAAGTATTCTGAAAGAGAAATAGTTATTTTCCAAAAATGCAGTCACTTCAGTGAGGTGAGCAAAGAAAATGCTGACGGCAAGACTTAAAACAAAAGGAAGTAAGAAGACATTCTGAGAGAGATAGGGAAGTGAGGCAGCAAAAATTCAACCTCAAAACACATAAGAGATTACACAACACAACTTCTGAGCCAGCCGTCGGAGCTGGGACCATTCGAGTTGCACATGCAGTGGGACCATCCATGTTGTAGGACTGGGAGGTGTTTCACAAGCTGCTCACACATGGACTTGACACATGAGAATTTTTAGACAGAAAGCGACGTAGAAAAATGGTCTGGACTTAATGCAAAATGGGATCAGGTTCATTCAGGCCTTCAAAAGCATGTAGAGGTTTGTATCTTTTTTTCTTTTTTCCCCACCTTTTTCTAAATTAAAAATTTATATATTAAGCATATATCAGGCCTGTGTTACTGACAAAACTGATGAGAAGTTGATGAAAATCTGGTTTTGGTTGTACTGCTATCCCACAGTAGAAATTTAGGTCACAATTAAGGTCCCAGGGGAACCAGTAAAATGACATCGTCATTGGAGTGCAGATACCACACGCGACACAGGTAAGAGTTTTGAAGGGAGTGCCTAATTTATTTGGTGTTTTCTTAGCTAAAAAACCTGCCAATGCCTGGTGTGTGCTGTGGCATGACATCACAGACTCAACAGTTTCCCCTTTTCCATATCTGCAGGAGCTCAAAACGATTATCCTGAGGGGTTGGTAATCTAGGGGAGTTCTGCTTCAGCAACTGTTTCAGTGGTACAATACGTACAGGAACAACTCTTCCCTACTCTGGAACTTGCTGTATATACAAGGCCCAAGGTTTTGAATAAGCTTGAAAAGTAAAATGAAAATAGAACTTGGCATTCCCAATTGCAGCCTGCTCAAGCCAAGGGCAATCTCCAACTGCAATCTCCTCCTGCTGCCCACCCAGCTGCCTTCCCTGGCTCCTGCTATCAGGAGCAACTGCCCTGGCAGACAAACTGCCTAAGGAAGCCCTGGGGCTCCTCAACAGTGTTCAGCAGATTGGGAGAGAGGTGTAGGGTTAGGAAAGGAGAAGGTGATGGATTTTCAAGAGGGGGAAGGAAATAGTTCTAATGGTTGGGATGCAGTTGACAGTCTTCCTACAGTGGGATAAACATAATAGCAGGGAAAAAAAACCTCCAAAGTCTCTTCTTAAATATTTTTTGTAGTTCCTCATGTTCTAAACCCATGGAAATGTAAAGGATGGATTCAGGATGCTTTCTAGTCAAACTGCACTTAATTAGGGAAATCCCTGGAAGTCAGAGGAAAAGCTAAAATTGATGCCTAGATGGCCATTTGCAGGTATCAGAAAATGTATATATGGAGGGGAAGGGTAGCTTCCAATGATCACCCAGATGAAGACTGTGAAGAGTTCACAGTCTCCTGAGACTGTGCCTCGTACCTCTAAAGAGCCACACCAATTTATGAGTCACCTGCTCCTTCATCCTACTAATACCTTGGGATTGATAACAAAGGGAAGAGAAACAGAAGTTGCTGGGCTGGTTTTGATCTAGTAGTTGACTTAGAAAGTTTTACTGTAAAAACTTTAGACTTAAAAGAGAACTGGATTTTCTGTCTCTGCATTTCAATATTTTTCTTTCTTTTTCTTTATTAAATGGATGAAACAAGGTGGCCAATTACTGAATTGCCTGTTCATTGGTAATTCTGTATGTATGATATTTTGTTGCAAAAGGATGATGAATCTTCTTCCCCAAAGTTAAAGAGCTCATTCTCTTGGGTCTTCTCCTTAAATTGTGCTGCATCCCCGTCTCCACAAACACCTGGAGTGGGTGATGTGTGTTGAGCACCTGCTGCTGACCACAGGAGAGCCCCAAAGGCTGCACCCCCAGCTGTGCCTCACTTCTTTGAAAAAAAGCAAATTCCAGCAAAGCCATGAAGTTCCCCTACCAGCAGGCCAGCACAGTGGATGCCTGAGGCCGTTTTGCAGATTAGCCAGTTAATGCATTATGGTCATTAAGGTTTGGGACATGAACATCCTGTCCGAGGCTGTGTGAATGACAAGTCAGCCAGGAAATGGGGAGCCAGTCCTGAGTGTCAGGAGGGCACAAGCAGATGATGACAGTGACAAGCATCACTGTCATCACTGATGCAGTATTCCAGACTGGTCCCCCAGCAATCCGGGTCATTTGAACCTGGAGCGATAACGTGACCAGTCTCCCTCCTCTGCCTGTCAGCTCCTCCCACACTGGGGGAGGCACTGTGAGGGATGAACCCACAAGGAGCTGGAGGGATTTCCTCCAGTGCTGACTGCAGGTGACACAGCTCATCCATGGAAGGCCAGAGAGAGGGGCCAGCTCTCTGTGCTGCAGTCACACCAACCCTCACTGGTGCTCTCTCTGTTTTGTGGGATGATAACAGGAAATGACATTTTCTTGGAATGACAGTGAGGAAGCCTAAACTCTTCTCTGCCCTTAAAAGCTGTCCTTAAAGGTCACACCTGAAACATTGGCAGAGAAATTCAAGGTGGCTGACTGCCTTGCTCCTGCTCCTATTCCCTGACTAAAGCATGGAATTCAGTCTGCAGGGCTGCCAGGTTTGACTTAAGCTCATGTAAGTGATCTTTTAATTGAAATGTTCAATTAAAGAATTTACTGTTCAAACAAAGCGCTTCGAGATGTAATTAAAACCTTATACAAAATCACAGATATTTTTGAGGGTGTGTAAGCTGAATTTGGAACAGACTCCATATCACATAAGGAGCAAAAGCTACATCACACTCTCCCTAACAAATTAGGGAACAAATTAAAGAATCAGTTAAGAATTCTTCCTGGTGAAATAAAATGTCCATGAGAGATGAGCCAAGTAACCTCTTGATTCAAGAAATGTCTGTTACACTCTGATGATACATTTTTCTTTTACTTGCAAGTTCTGCAGAATTGACTCTGATACTAGTGTTTTATGACAAGATCCTCTTTAATTATGTCTTCTATTGTATGGCATGTGCTAAGGCTTCCAGTTTTGTCATAAACTGAAACCTCTTGTTTCAGTGTTGAGACCAAATCCATCTGACAATAAAACCCCCAAACCACCAAAATAACAAATCAAGAAGTTATCAGACTCTAATGCAATTTCGGTGGTGTGTTGCAGCAAGAAATAAAATCTACATTTCAAAAAATGAAAATGTTGCTTATGTTGTTGATGAAAAAACCCAAGTATTTTTGTAGTTACTTAAGAGCTATTGTTGAAAGTATTTGACACCCACCTCCAGCAGACTCTCTGAGGAGAGCCTGAGGATGCTGTGCAGAGGTCTGACTATTCTGTAGCTGAGGAAGGAGCACTGAGAGAAGGGTGTGTTGTTTCTCAGAATTCTCAGAAGATGCAGAATCATCTAAGAGAAAAGAAAAACCTCTCAAGAAATGCTTCTAGTGTTGATAATGGTAGCAAATGATGTGCTGGGCTCTACAGGGCATAGCAAACACATGCCCTGGGGGCTTATGCTCTCAGCTGTTGTTCAGTGAATCTGCAGAACTCCTCTAGAGGCTGAATACGATGTTGAAGTTCATTTCTCTGCCCGTAACTTCCTGGCATCTCCATCTGCTATGTGTAACCTCAGTGGAGAAATGTCCAGACCTAAGAACTAAAGCCTTAGTGCCTGCAAATGAACACTGATGACAGTTCAAACTGAAACTTTATTTTCCGTATTCAATAACAAATTCTAGCTCTTGTGGCAGAGCAGCAACATGTTTTCTGTCAAGAAGACCCAAAACCTTCCTTTTTGCTTTGCTTATAGGACAGCATCATTATCTGTCTCATGGTAGCCTCTGCTGCAGTAGGTTATGGACTAGAATGATGTCAGGCTCCACATTTCAACACCACATCCAGCCTAATGGAGCAGTTTTGAACCCAAAGACCCCTGGACAGTATTCCTCAGCATCCAACCATAGAACAGGCCATGGTGCTGAATTGTAAAGCATCTAACCTTTGGACTTGGTACTGTAGATGGAGAAGGCAGAGCGGGAGTATCCCCTCCACCTGTCTCCAGGAGAAGGCTTCAATGTGCAGGGTAGTGGTAATCCCTGTGGCCCCCTCTAAAGCCAACAGAAAGGAATGGATCCCTCTACATGGGCAACTAAAGCTGTGTGTAACAGAGAGGGATCTCCTGAAAATGCCCTTCCCACCAATGATGGGCAAGTAAGCCATGTTTTTGATGGCTGAAGTCAGAGGAGCTGCCTCTCTGCATCTTGCTCGTGTCTGCGTTGTTTTGTGTGTGCAGCCGTGTCCACTGCCCTTTGCCCCCACATCAGTGCCAGGCTCCGTGTGTTTAAAGGTGCCTGTCCCGACAGCTGCTGTGGCAATGCTCTGGAGCTGCTGTGCATGAGGTGCTTCAGAAGGGCACCCTCTGCAGGGCTGGAGACAACAATCCGAGGAGCAGGGAGATTCCTAACCCTGTAGCTTTCACAGCAAATTCCCTTGCTTCCAAGCAGTGGGGAAAGCAACTCCTGCAAAAACCTCCAGGTCTCTTTCAATTCTGTGCTAATGTGGCTGAAGCAGGAGAGCAGCAGAGCCACCCCTTGACAGTGACCCTTGTGCCTACAGACACCCCAGGGTCTCGAGAAGCTGTTTCTTGCCAAAATCATAATCTCTAGATAAACAGAGGAGCTCTGCAGCCAATAAACTTTTGATTCAACCTGTCACACATGCAAATCCAAATATTGCTGAGAATAATGATTTGAGCAGAAAAAACATTCAGGAAACCTGCAAATGGGACCTGGACACATTTTTCTTATTAATTCAAAGCTGTCTGCAGCATGTTGGTGCTACCTGCATGAAGTGGTGCTTGCCAGGACACTGACCTCCTGTCCCCCGCAGAATGAAGGAGCCCTGTTGCCCCACGCAGCCCCCACACAGGCAGTGGGGAGTGAGTATGGGACAGGCAGGGACAGGTAGGGCAGGGAATCGGCTGTTCCTGAAATCAGCACAGGCCTTGCTGTTGTCTTTCAGAGAAATTGCGTTGGAAGCTTAACAAGGCAGAAAGCATATGCTGCAAATGGAGAGCAAAAGTGTCATGGCAGAAGTTGTAGTTTATACTGCAGGGTAAGATTTACAGTCCTGCTGTTTCTTTCCCAGGAGGACTGGGCTATCCTACGCATCTCTTTGTGTGGTTTCACAATCAGAAAACTGGTGCAGCTAAAAACCAAGCTGTATTTTCTACCGTGAAGTCCCTGATTGCAAAGGCATGAAGCACAGCATCAGCACCAGGACTGGGGGAGCAGCCTTTTTGATCACAGCCCATTTGAGAACACAGCCTGCATGCAGAGCTTGGCCCTGCAAACTCACAACAGCCACATGCAGTACTCGGCTGCCCCATCCCATGGAGCAAAGCCATATTTTGTGTGAGCATTTATGATCTTAACCACACTGATTCATCCATGAGCCACTCCTGTGTGAAGCAGAGGTCACTCACTGCTGGATCCTGTCCTGCACACACTGTACTCCTGTGTAATATATAAATCAAGGCTAAAAATGTTTACAGTTTTTCTATTCCTGGAAAGAAACTAGGTTAGGCAATAAAAAAAAGCACTTTGCTTCATCAATTTTTTTTCCCAAAAGGAAAGAGGAAGGTGAACTTTCTGTTTATAAACAACACATATGAAAGGCTTTTGTAAGAGAGTTTATCTCTTCCTCATGTTGTGTTGTTACTTAATGAAAACTACATGCTGGTGAGATGTCTTAACATTCGCTGCAGGATTATGATTTTGGGGGCATGCTGCAGTAACCAGGATGAGCTGGAGACAGAAGCCATGAAAGGTTTGTAGGGAAAAAACCCGTACATTGTATCAGATCAAGTTTAGATCGTAAATGCTGGGCACATCATCTCTTGGTGCATTTTCACTTGATAATGTCTCCATCACACATACTCAGGATCCTAGGTGAATAAACTGAATTTTACAGCGTTTGCCATCTCCTACCAGCTCAGTTGCAGGAAAGAGGATGGGAAAGGGAGAGTGGAGGATTAATTTGGTTTCTATTGCCCTTCACAATGCTTCACCCACCACACTGAGGTGCCCAGACTCCAGCACCTCTTCCAGAACAACACAGGATTGTTCCCACCTGCCCTCATCAAAAACCAAAACTCTGGCATTGCCTTCAAGTGAGGGGGTTGCTGCTTGTTGAGATGAACCATGGTAACTGAAAAGAAGGTAGTCTCTAGGGGTTCTTAATATTCCTAAATTCCTGCAGTACGTGTGCAGTAAGATAAAAAAAGCCCAATTCATTTTGCATTTGAATAAGCCCTTTGGTGAAGAACTTTCATTTCACGATCAAGAAGACTGGCATCAGCTGCGGAATCCATGTCAGTATGGCAAAAATTTAGTGGCACCTCTCACCTGAGATCAAGACAGTCTGAGAAATTGCCTTTGAGAACACACTGCTGGAGGGAGAGGTCCCACCCAGACATTGTTTTCCATGCTTTATAAACATGATGCAGCTTCAATAGCTGATGTTAGGATTGCAGGTGCTTGGCCGATGCTGTGCTAAGCCATTGTGACCTTGGGCAAGAACCACTGTCCTGAACAGTACCTGTGGGAGGCACAAAGAGGGGCCACATCTCCTGTCCAGCTGTTTGCATGGCAGAAGTGAATGCCCCAACTCCAGCAGCCCCTCCGCTGTCAACCACAAGAGCCCCTGTGAGACACGGAGGGATGCTGAGGCAGTAGCAGAGGCCCTGGGAGGCTGCCACAAAGTGTTCCTTCACCAGGGACAACAGCAGTTGGTTTTCCACAACGAGGTTTGCAGAAATGGACATGCTCAAACTGGAGTCAAATCCCAGCCCTTTGGGTGCGAGCAATAATTTACACTGCTGAAAAGGAGACCGTGAGATCATCTGAAGTTGTCTTTTGAGAGAATTTAAAACTACACTGTCTGAGATGTGATGAATACTGCTCACAAAGACTCAGGCGACCACCCAGGAGTTAATATGATTAAGATCATTTATTCCTTTTGTAATTCTAAGAAAGCTTTCAGATTCATCAAGTGAGTGGCTTCTGTTCCTTTTATCCTGAGATGGGTACACCTACTGGAGCTTGCTGTGTGTCACTTTGACAAAACACATTTTCTGAGCCTTATTTAAATGAAAAAAATCCAGATTATTATAAACATTTCTATTCACATCAAAAGCATTTTTATTTTGCAAGCATTTCTTTGTTATTTCCTTTGCTACTGAATCACAGCTGCTGAGAGGGATGCTGGCATGCTGCTCAGCCTTCCCGCCCACCGCTGCTGAACCAGTGGGGTTTCCATTCCTTCACAGGGATGTCAGGTCCACCACCAGTGGCCCAGGGACATGTGCACACTAAGAATAACCCCTGGACCATCCAAGCTGAAAGCTTCAGCCCCAGGAGCATCAGGGAGAGCTGCAGGATCCGATGTCCCAGAATTGTTCTGCCCAGGTTTTCCCTTGCATATGTGGGGTGACCATCCCTCCTGTCCCACCACGAGCCTTGATGACCAGAGATGAAAGACAGACACCAAAGTCTCAGCAGGGAGCCAGGAGGAGGAGCAAGAGCTTACAGCACTCAGCCCATGCTGAACCTCAGCTGCTGGGCACTGATGCAGCTGGCCAGGGGAAGCAGGAGAGGTGCTGCTGGCGGGTGATGCCAGCCTGAGTAGGCCCTGGGAGACACAGCACGTCAGTGCTGAGAAACAGAGGAGACCAGAAACTCCTTTACAAGGTGAGAACCGTCTCTGGTCACCCCTGGGAAGAACACGGTAACATGGCTGCTGGGCCCTGCCTGCAGAGCTGAGCTGCAGTGAAACAGGACATGGCCACGGCATATAGGTACAGGTACCACTACAGAGTGGCATCTGGCCTTGAAGTGTGATTCCATGGTTCACCGTGGGGTATGTTCTGGGCCCCTTTTCCTTGTTCTGCCGATAGCATACCCTGCAGTCAGTCACACGAGATGTTACATAAATCAGTTACTAATTTCTTCAGTGACAGAAATACCAGCCGGCCCCCGGAATGGCTCAGCTAAAGAAGCAAACCTGGCGGGGGTGAGAGGAGGGGACAAGAAACCCCCCACAAGCCCAGCAGAGCGTGGGATGCAGGTAGGAATGGCAGCTAGGCTGAGAACAGGGTTTGCATCTGCCCAGGAGAAAGAAAAATTAACCAATCCAGCATGTTCTCAGCACAGCTGTGAGCCTGCATGCACCGGGCAGCCAGGTCGATGCCAAGCTGCATCCCTGCATCACTGCTCTCCTCCCTCATGCCAGTAAAGCTTCTTTGGTTCTTACTGCAGTGACCACATAAACTTCTCAGTCCTTCAGATTCAAGCAAGGTAAGCAGGCTGCAACCTGCCTGGGCAGAGGTGATGCCACCTTCTGGGGAGGAACAACCCCAGGCACCAGCAGGACCTGGAGTCAGATGGCTGAGAAGCACAGGGCTGCTCACAGCCTTCTGCACCCCTTCATTCTCTCCTTCTTAAGTAATTTGTTTTATAAATGCATTAGTTTCTCAGCCCATGCCCTCAACAGCTTGATATTGCTGTGCACTGCAGTGCTAAGCAATGTCCTCTGGCAGGAGGCTGCTCCCAGTGAGCATGGGGTGTCAGCATGGTGGGGCTTTGGAGCTGGGAAACCCAGTCTGTACCTGTGCAGGTGAAAGAAACTGGGCTGGAGGCACTGGGGATGAAGGATGATGAGGCCTCAGCAGACCAGAGGAGCTGAGCTAAAGTCTTTTGGATGGCAATACCTCACTGCTGGAGGTCATCCCCTGGTGCTTGAAGCCTCGTGCTGTCCTTGTCCCTGCCAGGTTTGTGCACAGTCTCAGTAGTAGGATGAGGAAGTTTTGCCATGGGTCCCATCCAACCAATGTAGCTGTTGACAGCCTGCCAAGGATTCCCCTGGGTGTCTGCAGCATCAGAGACTGGCTAATAACTGAGTAATCATACAAACTAATTACAGGGTTACTTTTGCCCACTACAATAAAGTGCTACCTCCTAATTAAAAATAAAAAAGAGAATGGCAATCCTAATTATTAGGCTTTCATTAGGCTGACAGAAGCATGCATGGAACTGCAGGACTGTTCTTGTGACCTGCTCTCAGTCCCCAACCACTTCTGCCCATGACACTCTTGGGGAAGCCCAGAGCAATTTCTCCCATTAAAAGCAGAGGGTGAGTAACGCTTTTCCATGTAGACCTCACCAAATGCCACAAAGATTGGAGGATCTAGAGGAACCTGCCCTTGAGCATTCCTCAAACTTCAATGCCTGCTGCAATCCAATCTGCAGACTGCTGCTGACGCTCAGTCATCAGGCACCTTACCACTCATGCATTGCAGTTTTAACATAACCATAAATTACATCATGTTTCATGTCTTCACATCCAGATGGAAAATAAGCATAGCGTGGTGTGTCTTTGTGCTTAAAATACTGCAGCAAATACACTCTGTTGTACTTTCCAGCTTTCCCCTTACCCCCGGTGTGCTGGGAAGGAAGAGCTGTGTGGAGCTGTCTTAGGCTGCCTCTGCCAAAGTGCCAGGTACAGGCAACTTCCCTGGAGGTAGGAGGGCTTACAAGCCTAGCAGCTGTAAGTCTTGCTTCCATGAATAATGAAGTGACAAAATATTATGTTAACAAAAAGTTAGCACTTTGGCACTGTTCTTAAGGCAGGAGAGAAGAGATACCAGGTTGTTCCTATTCATCAAATGCTGAGTTCACATTAAGATGCCCCTGTTACAGGAAAGACACTTTCACAAGGCCTGTCTCTGCCTTTCCCTTGCAAGATATGACTCTAGTCATAGACTTTAATGCTTCAGATATAAGCTGTGAGCTGAGGAAGTGCTGCTGCAGTCAGAGCTTGGGGTGTGAAGGACAAAAATTCAGCTCCCAGAGGCCTCTCAGTCTGGGCAGACAATGGATTTTCCCATATTCCTTAATGAGCCTCTTCAGGTGTGCATACAGGCCCCATTCACCCAAGCAGGCAGCACTTCCTACCAGCAATGCCTTCAATTTCAACTGGACAAAACACACCAGAGCTCCCTGCTGAAGAGAAACATATCCCAGCCCTCAGTCTATAACAAAGTGAATCTGATACCATCTCAACAAATAGGGCCAGGCCTGCAGAGGCTACTCTGCTTTCTGGGACCTGGGCTGAGCACCTGAGGTTAGAGGAGCCCCATGTTTTTGCACTGCAACCAAGCAGCTCTGGGGTCTGATTGCCACATGGCACTGAAGACAACCAAGCAAAACTGAAGCTGCTGCAGCACTGCCTTTGCCACTGTGCAGGTAAGTGGTGAAGGTAAACGTGTAAATGTGTGTAAATCACAGTGATGAAGTGTAAATGTCTGGGAACCAGGGAGAACTGAGATAAGGTATGTTCCCAAGGCAGCCCTGTAAGCCAGCACCCTGTGGGGTGACTGTGTTTCACTGACCCTGGCCCTCTGCACCTGGTCCGTATTCATTCCTGCCCAAGGCCAGCCCCACTCAACCCTGATGCTTTTGTGCTGTTTACTTAGAAGCAGCCAGGAACAGCTTACTCCATGTGTCTGAGGCCATGACTGATGAGCACCCTGACCTGAACACTCTGTGCTCTGGTTATCAGAGTGCACAGATAAGTTACCTGGGCAAGCTTTCCTTTTCTTCCTCATTAATCACTGCTAGTTGATTGATTTGGCCTCACCCCACCACATCTGGAAGAAGAGAGGCAGAATCACTATTGATGGAGCCCACGTATTTGCTTTCAGAAAGCCACTAGCATCCTTTCGAACATAGCAAGGTATTTCACCCAACATAAAAATAAATCAATCATCATGTAAGAGAGATGGAGAGTTGCCATGTGCCTTCCCATCACTCCAGCACCTCTGCTTGGAGCAGGACCAACAGCAACATGCCCAAGTGCTGCTCAGGTATGATGCCCAAGTGCTGTCAGGAGCCCTGAAACCCTCTTCCCCTCGTGCCACACCAAGACCTAACACATCCTATCTGGA
The DNA here is from genome assembly GCA_018697195.1 of Certhia americana. Lineage (NCBI taxonomy): Eukaryota > Metazoa > Chordata > Aves > Passeriformes > Certhiidae > Certhia > Certhia americana. The sequence goes on along the minus strand of CM031858.1, from coordinate 132,710,175 downwards.
CCAGCTTTTTCCATTGTCCTTCACCTGGGGATGCAAGAGATCAGGAGCACAAAAATAGTGTGGGGACTTGGTATTTCTACCAAGGGCTGGAGGTAGCATTGGGGAGATCAGCAGGCATCCGGTTACCCCAGGGAACAGCACAGGGCGAGGCCAGAGGGGGCTGTGGAAGGAAGCAGTGGTTTTCATCAGCAGCAGGAGGGGAAATCCAGCTAGACAGCTGCTTCATCAGTGCTGGAGCCTCCCAGGGGCCACATCATCTTGATGAAAAAAAAAGCTTATGTGCTGGAAGAGTAAAAAATTGACTCTGGGGTTATTTAGTCACTGGCACAAGCTGGTGGTGGAGTTACAAGCATGAACACGGTGATTCCCCGGCACTCACAGCACAGTACCTGGAGATCAGGCTTTCCTTGCTCCCACACATCTCATTCCCTCTCATCCCTAGCAGTGCAGTGGTACAAGGGACATGCAGTTGGTGGCCTCTGAAAGACAGCTCCAGCCAGTCAGTAGCCCTGTGCTAAGCTTCTCTAGCCATGGCAGAGGTAATGTTGGCCTCTCCTCTGCCTGCACCCAGCCCAACTCTGGCCCAGGGGCATGGATACCCTGCAAGCACTGGCAGCCTGCAGAGAGAGGGGTTGTGCTCTGGGGACATGCCTTGGGGACATGCCTGGGGAACATGTGTGAGGGGATGGACTGGTGGAAGCAGGCTGAGGCTTTTTGATTCAGTTATTCCTATCCAACTGGGAGCAATCTTGAACATTCCTTCAGGGTGCCACATAGTTTAGAGGAGAACCTGTCCTTAACAAGTAATCATTTTGCACATTTTAACACAGAAACAAGAGCAGCTCCCCACCCTGTGCCATAGGAAAATGGAAGGCAGGAGACCGAAGAGATGTAAGCTTCCCCTGGGCAGAGGGACACTGCTGGCAGGAAAATGAAGTGAGTTTAAAAGCCTGGTGGCATCCTTCCTTTCTCCATGAAGGTTACAGGACATCAGCAAAATGAGATCAGCATTTAAGGACAACCTTTCCTGTTCTGATGTTACCTTTTTTCTAAAACCTCCAAAGGGTGTGAAGCAACAGGAAGCAAGCCAGAGGAGCAGAAAAGGCAGTGAGATCTTTGTGCCAGTGATTCATTGCTCACAGAATAGAGATGACAATCAACTGTGAAATAAGTGGAGGGTGAAAGACAATAAGAAAGGAGCAATCAGCTTTTTTCCCAAAAAAATAAGTTACTCTGGATTGCTATGGTCACCAGCATGCGAAACATCACAGAGCAAGAAGTTAGGAGAGACAGATTTCTCAAATTCTCTTTTTTATTACACACCCTAAATGTGGCTTTCCACCCCATGTTGTTTTGGAGTGACAAGCCGCCCATATCTGCAGGGAGGATTCTGCCACCACTGGGAGAAAGATCCTCTCAGGATACAGGGTTGTAACCATCAGCTTGGATTCAGCCTGTCAAATAAGCATAAGTTGGGTTCAAGCTGGAGTAATAGTTGTACAGGTGAAATAAGAGAGGTGTCCAGACCCACACAGCTTGAACTTCAGGGGAAGCAGAGCACATCTTCCCACATTCAGTCCTGAGATACAGTGAAGAAGAAACCAGCAGGAAATTTTGGATATGAATCAGATGTTTACAGAAACATATGCAATTTTTGAGATCCCAGCTTCCGGATCAAGCTCCCCTGTATATTATAATTCTGCTATAGTTCTGCTTTTCAAAAGACAAGGTAGGGAGTGTTTATTAGCCAAAAAGTTCTTGCACCAGTCTTTTGTAAATGGTATTATAGGGCTATAATTTTCCATTCAGACTCTCCAGGATCTGCTATCCTATGCAGATAGGATCTAATTCCCTTCTGGATTGTTACTGGACTTCAGAGCAATGTTTCAAACCTTGTTGCTGTTAGAAAAACTAATGACTAGACAGCTCTACCTGGCAGGCTCTGTCATATAGCACACGAAGCACTCCAACCTCAGTCCAGCAAGGGGATAAAAAAGCACATGAAGGTTCCCACAGAAGTCAGCATAAGGAGCCAGTAACCTCTGGATCAGGCCACCAACAATGCACAAAGGAGAAGCCATCAAGTGTCAAATACTGCCATCTCTGGATATGGTTCTCCAGAGTGATGAAGTAGTGAGTCATGGTCAGTTCCCAGTCTCTACACCTCTGCTCTGTGACACTGGAATTCACTGGAAACATTTTAAGTTTCTCCAACATATGCCTCACCCTCCTTGTTTACAGAAATTAGTGAGGCATTTAATTAACAAAAAAAAAAAAAAAAGCTTCTTAATAAAGCAAGGAAACCACGGCAAAGCAAGATATATCAGTGGTAAAAACAAATACCGCTTGCCTAGAGAGAAGATATGCTATTATCTCATCCACATTGCACAGGTATGGAAAATTATAAATAGCAGCAGCAGCAATGCCTGGGAGTTGCATCTTGGCACCAGTGCCTCTGGCAACCTCCTTCAGGCTCCCAGTGGTTGACAGTGGCATAGAGGGCAAGGCACAGCTAGAACACCCCCATCAGCCCTCTGGCCCCGCTCAGGCAGGGCAGGCCCCAGGCCAAGAGTTCATGGGGCTGCAGCAGGCAGGCTACCACCAACATGATCCTGGTCAAAAAAGCAGTGGAGAAAAAGGCTCTTCTGTCAAACACAGACTTTCTTGGTACAATAGCTGAAAAACACGGAGGAAGAAATGGAGAAGGTAACTGTTTTTGACTTGTTGACCTGACACTTGAGATAATGGTATATAAATGTAACCTTGGGTGTGACTGTCCCTGTTTACAGCAGGGAGAAAGCCTTTGTGCCACTACTATGATAGTGGACTAAACAATGGTAGGAGGGGAGCAAGCAGAGCCAGGAGCCTCTGTGGCCTGGCTCACACCAAATCTGGGAAGAGGGTACCAACTAGTCATTTATTTTGTGACAGCTTTGTTAAGGGTGCAACTATATTCATGGAGAATAGTGAAAGAAACAGCTTGAGCATCGTGCTATTGCTTGCACAATTTTTCAAAGATGTTGGGAGACATGGATGTACATGAGTGCTTAACTGCAAGACCCTCATGATAAGGGACAGACACAGATCCAGACCCAGCCCAGCATTCTTGAGTGATTCCCACTTTCTTTTGGGTTTCAGACTAGCACACTTCACTGGCAGCATGAACAGCAAAATAGTCATAATTGATGGTTCAGTTGATGCAGAGCAGTTTGGGAGCTTTGGTAATCTGAAATGTGTTACCTTGTGTAGGGTCAAGCCAAGCTCAGCATATGGGATGGAACTTAAGATGTAATGAAGAATCTCTTTATGGTGAGGGTAGTGAAACACTAGAACAGCTGTGCAGAGAAGAATGGATGCTCCATCCTTGGAAACATTCAAGGTCAGTTTGGAGTTCTGAGAAACCTCGTATACTTGAAGATGTCCCTGTCTGTGGCAGCAGGGTTGGACAAGATGATTATAAGAGGTTCCTTCTAACACAACCTATTCTATGATTCTAACTTCCTGACTTGGCTGCTTGAAATCCTGTGTCCCTAACCTAAGATCTGTGTTTAGTCAAGGTAATAACTCCTGGCTCCACAACCAAGCCAAACTTCATCTCCAGCACCTGTGCGAAGGTCCCAAGGAGGTAGGTGTGATACCTACTGGTTTTCAGTCTGGGAATCATCCCCAGGCAGAGATTCAAAGCATAATCCAGTCCATGAGCAGCACATGGAGGCTGCATTTGCTCCAGCACTTTGATGGGGCATGGGACATTCTGCACCAAGTAAGACCAAGCTGGGACCCCTCTGCTCCCAGTTTGTCTTTCAGGATGATTTCCTCAGTGACTGAGAAAAAAATCTTACAGAATCTCCACAGTTACAACAGGAAATGCTTAAAAAACAGGCTGTGGCTTAAAACAATTTGTCTGGTACCTGCTTCCAGGAGAAGGACTGGGACACAGGAAACTGCCAGTCTCTTGAGAGCTGGTGATTTGTGTTCTGCAACCACAACCTGGTCACAAACTTCTGTGCCAGCAAAGAGTGGGGCAGCAATCAAGAGACTTCAAATGGTCCAAGCAAAGGGATCTGTCAGGAGGTTAAGTGAGAAACTATAGAATAATCTTCAAAAAAAAAAGCAACTCAGAGAACACAAAACTCTGGGATAGAACTCTTGTTCTGACCATTTTGCAAAGAGGGAAAAAGGGGATGAAGAGAAACAATTTGCAGATGCACGTGGAGTGAGCAGTACAACAGGGGAAAGGAGCTGCAGAGTGCCTCACCACCAGCAGCAGGCCTGGCAGTGAGACAAGTAAGGGGGTTCACCCACACAGGCAGCTGGGTTCAGCTGGGTTCACTTCTCCCCATGGCTCTTCGTTGACAACAAGCACTTCCTGCAGGTTGCTCAGAGGTGCTTGGAGACAGCCCAAATCTGTGCTCTGCCTGCACAATGTGCTGGCAGCCTGTTGTCTTAGCCAGGACAGCACTTCCAGGCTATCTCCTTTCCCCTGTTTTCTTCTTCCATGGTACAGCCAGGGGATAGCAGTGTGGAAGGAGCACAGGGTGCTGGCTGCTTGGACTTGCTCTGTTTAGGTAATGGCAAACTCTTTCCTTCAGGGAAGGGAGTTGCACAACCGGTTGTGTATTCCTGCCTGCTACAGTTTCTGACCATACAACCCTGCTTTCTGATAAGCCAAACAATACATGTCAGGGCTCCTGTTTGCTCCCTGGCAGTGGGAATTAGTGGTGTATTCTGACTATAAAAAATACTGGCTCTCATGAACCCAGCAATAAGAACAAAGATGGAAAGGGGATAGGCAGGAAAATTGAAGATCAGAGATGAGTGCCAGGTACAGGTACCTGGACATTGGGTAAAGCATAGAGGCAAATCCCTTTCCAAGGGAATAAAATGCAGAAAAGAAAGCCTTTCATTTTGGTGCTTTATCCTAAACAGTCACCATTTCGCTACAGTGGCAGAAGGCTTCATCTATGAAGGTGGGGCAAATGTAAAATTACACAGAAAATCAGGAAAGCCAAAGCTAATTAGCAGCAGAATTTCCTGTGGAGTGCTCGGTTTTGGGACACTCATGTCTTTCTGGGGTTGATCCTTCTGGACCAGAATACAGGATTGTTTCCACTCTCAAAATGACAGAATTGCTCAGAAAGTAAGAATGAAGAGCCATGGGAAGCCAACCCTGTTTTCTGTTCCACATTCCTGTAGCCCAAGGACAGCTGTGGATTCTTCACAAAATCACAGAATCCACAGGTTGGAAGGGACCACTGGAAATCATGTAGTTCCACCTCCCTGCATGAGTTGGTTCTCCAGAGTACATTACCCAGGATTGTATCCAGGTGCCTTCTGAATCATTCCAGAAGGAGATTCCATAGCCCCTCTGGGAAGCCTGTTCCTGTGCTTTGTCACCCTCACAGTAAAGAAGTTCTTCCTCATGTTTAGACAGAACTTGCTGTGCACCAGTTTCTTCCTGCTGTCTCTTGTCCTTTTGCTTGGAAAACCCAGGAAGAGCCTGGCTCCATCCTCTTGACACCCTCCCTTCAGATACTTACAGACATTGATGAGGTCCCCCTCAGTCTTTCTTTCTCTGGGCTAAACAGGCCCAGCTCCTTCAGCCCTTCCCCACAACTGAGATGCTCCAAACCCCTAATCAATTGAACTACATGATCTCCAGAGGCCACTTCTTACCCTAACCAACCCTGTGATTGTGTGAATCATCTCCATTACCCTCTGCGGACCCTTTCCAGTATTTCTTTGTCTTTCCTGAACTGGAAATCTCACAACTGGACACAGAAATCCATGTGAAGCCTCACCAGGGCTGAGAAGAGGGACAGGATCACCTCCCTTAACTTCCTGGCACCCTATCCTAATGCACTTCAGGATAACTTTGGTCTTCTTGGCCACAAAGGCACTGCTGGCTCATGGACAGCTTGTTGTCCATCAAGACCCCCAACGCAAAGACTTCCTCCTGGATTTGGGAACTTTTTGGATAATAATCTGGCAACATCTTGGCTGTACCCCAGGGAAGAAATTGAAGCTGTTAAGTCTGAGCTGCCCAGCCAGCTCTTAAGAATATGGAGGGGGAATTGCTTTTACGCAAAACAGCTGAACAAGCGACAACTTGTTTTTGAAGATCAATAACCTGGCTGCAGCGGCACTATTGCAGGAAGCAGAGTGGTTAACCTCCTTTTCACTCCAGGGAAGCTGTGCTGCTGCCATGTGAAGCTGGCTGCAACACCAGGGAGCACAGGGACTGCTGAACAACACCCAGCATGAACCCCATGGGGCAGTGATGTCAGAAAAGACATGGAGGAGTTAGAATTCCCCCATCCCTTCCTGCCCAGTTATGCTAGCTGGCATCAGTCCCCTTGGGCTTTGTTCTTCACCAACACAAGATGGAAGATGATTTTGGATCACTGTGCTCACTGTTTGCTGCAGATCCCTTGAGAGTCTGCCAATGTGCTGTACTGATACCTGCTTATTCATGCCCATGCAGCATGCATCACAGGCAAAGAGCACAAAAACATCAGCAGCAGAGCTGAAACGTGCAGCTGGATGAAACAGACTTGTTCTTATAGAACAAAAATACCTGGAAAAAGCCCTTAGCCAACTAGAAGAAACCAGTCTACATCCATGAGTAAGTCAGATCCTTGTGATCATCAAAGACCTGTTGTTTGGCTTTGCACTTTTGCCTCTCCAAATCCAAGTGCACATTCATGAAGACTTTCACACTTAAGATCGCTGAAGTACCTGAACATCCCTGCTCTCAGCACTGGGGCTTCCGATCTTTTGAAGGCCCTCACACCTCACATGTGATAGACACAATCCAGGCTGAGAGCAGCAGAAGACAGCAGCAGCAGATTCCCATCAGGTAAAGATCTGCACTGGGATGCCCATCCCTGTGCTGGCTGGACATCCCCTCTGGTGCTGCCTGCCCAGCTCAGTGTCATGTTTGACAAAAGTACTGGGTACCTATGTGTCATAAAGCTTGTCTCAGTCTCCGGCACCCTGCAACAGCCAGAGGCATTTGCTACTTTTCTAAGCTCTGGATTTTATTTCAGTCTGAATTTCTTAAAGGCAAGAGTCTTGTATAATCCCAATGCCTCACTGCCTGTTTTCTTCCCTACTATCCCTAGGTAACCTTGATCAAATTTGGCCAAGATGCCTCAAATTCAGTGGAGTTCTGACAAACTTTCTGAAAATTCCAGCTGGGCATAGAAGTGAGATATCAGTAGCCCTGCCCATGGAAGGGAGGCTGAGCTCATCTGGTAGGAGCTTGGTCTGGTGGCAGATGACACGCCACTCAGACATGCCCCAGCCACCCCTCAGCACATGGGCACAGTTGGGGTGGCCATGTCCCTGCCTGCCTCTGGGCCAGCAGCAGCATCACTGGCAGGGAGATTTCATGGTCCAGGCAGCTCAGCAGAGCTGTGTTTTGGGAGCTGTGTTTTGTTCTGGTTTTATCCATTCCACTGCTCAACTGCTTGTTTCCTGATGCTTCCAAAAACTGGCAGCTTGCAGTATAGGAAAAGACCATTCTTTTTCCTACATTTATATATTTCTTTGGATTGCTTTTGTAATGACAATTTTAGTAGCTGTTTCTATTTAATTTTCCTTTTGTTTTGTGTTTCACTGTGCTCATTCTACTATAGTTAAGAATCATCAGCCTTTTAATGGTTCATCTTTCATCTTAAGCAGTATTAAGATGAAACATTAAGCAACGTTGTGAGTATTGCTTGTCCATAGGCCTTTGCCACATCCCCAGGGGATGACAGCTGACATCCTGTGCTTATTCAGAGGGTCCTGTCACTTGTATAGACAGAGCAAGTGCAGATCTGGGGGGAAGGCTGCATGTGAGTGAGTAGGAACCAGGATGGAAGGGTTTGTATCAGAGCATCTCAGGATGCTCCCCAGACTATGCAGGCCAAGCAAAGAGCAACAGAGATGTTTCTGAAGCTCTTGTTTTGAGTGAAGTCTGTAGTGCTGGCTAGATGTAATTCCCTCCATGCTCCCTTTCTTCCAGCCCCCTTTTGGATGGGTTATACACAGCCCTAGTGCCATGCTTTGCCCTCCCCTTCTCCTCCCAGTCATCAGCTCATTGTGGAGCAGAGCTCGTGCTGCACTGTACAACACTCTTGGCACCCAGTTCTGGACAAGGTGGATCAAAGCTGATGTTGCAATGAATCACTGGAAACTCACTTCTCTGGGCCCAGTCACCAGTGTTTGCCTCTCTTCCTACATCCACCAAGCACACCAGCCTAGGGGAGGAAGCCCTCATCAGGAATTCATCATGGGGCTCTCCAGCGAGTTTGCTTGGGAACAACACACCATCATTAACTAAGGGTTTGGGATTTCTCACTAGAACACCCATAAGCTGGGCAGGTGCATGCAACGTATGGATGGAAATTGAGGTATGGATGCTTAGAGCAGGATGAACATTCCTAGAAGCAGAAAAGCACCAAAACATTCAGATACCTCTGAAGCCAGCCACAAGCAGCCGGCATGTGCTGCAGGCTCCAGCAGCCAGTGCTTTTGCTCTGCTCCTCTGCAGGGATGGCTGAGACTCAAGCAGACCCAGTTCAACACATCCTTCAAAATAATAGCCCAATTGCTTCAGCTCCTCAGTCAAAGGCAGTGAATTACCACCTTGCCTAGGAAAGGTGGGGAATTTGTGTATTGTTATATCTTTTGCTAATTTTTGCTTTACCTGCTCCTTGCGTCTGCAGGTAACTGGACAGGTTTGACTCCCTTGCACCAGGGGATGCAGAGTCACTCTCAGCTGGGAAGAGAACAGCCCCAGCTGCTGAGGGGTCAAGGACCATTTCCAGATGGGTCCTTTAGCTTTGTGGTTATCTTGGTTGGCAGGAGAGCTCCTGCTCCACTTCCAGCCCAGTGCTCCTCTTCTGCTCACTGATTTTTTTTCTTTGCAGATTCATACAAAGCCCAAGAGGAAAGGTGCAAACCTGGAAAGAGGGATGAGGCAGTTCTAGGAGTCTAACTTTATGATCTTACGTGACAAAAAAACCTAAGTGTGTTTTATTTAACACTGATAATGTGGCAGCAGTGGGAGAGGAATTCAGGTCTTCAGAGAGACCCAGGTGCTTAGCCAGAGATACCATCTATTTTCCATACCAGTTGGGCCCTGCCCTCCTGTGAGGGATACTAAGGGCAAAGAGTACAAACATGTCAGACATTTAATTCTGCCCTAGGCACCTCTTAGAGTTCTTTGTGAAATGCCCCTTGCTCTGGACAGTCATTGAAATCCTCTTCCCATCCCCAGGACCTGAAGCCCCTCATGACATACCATCTTTCTCTTCAGTCCTTTCACCAATACTCATCTGTTAAACGTCTACTTCCATTCCGCTCTCCCCCTTTTATAGGCAAAACAGGGTAATCAAAATTAGTGTTAATTATGTCTCCAGAACTGTGCTGCAAATTACATAATTCCACAGGAGGCAATAAGACCATTTAGCATTTTATCAGCACTGGAACATTTTCTCTTTGTCTCTGGGTCACACCCCCTGGTGATATCTTGTGTCAGCTCTGACTCTTGGAGCAGATCTAAATCGCTAAAACATCCCAAATTAACACAGTACAAAAAATAAAAAACAACCCTACAAACAACCAGCCCTTAAAAGGGAAGTGGTTAGGGCAGCATGGGCTGGAAAATGAAAGAAAGCCCTGAGGAAAAGGGAAGAAGGGAGCAGGAAAGGGGAATGGTCCTCTCAGTGGCTACAAGTCCCTGAGTATGTTCAGCAGATGATGGAACCACAAGCAGTCAGTCAGTGCCCTCTAAAGGATGGCCAGGCAGGGCCACACTCCCAATCTGCAAAAACACAAGGTTTGGCCACAGTGGGTTCCAACTGTAACCCAAAGTGCTTTGGAAGCCAGAGACACCACAAAACATACCTCAACAGTACAGTTATCACATTATGCAACAAGGGCAGCACCCTGCTCCCTACCTCACACAGGTAAGAGCTGTATTGCAGGAGGGCAGTGGCTGAGGGCCAGTCCCACCCCTTTGAGCCGAGAGAAGAACTTTGCTGTGGTGTCAGAAGTGGAGAGGGTCAAAAGGGATTGCTTTGGCAGGAATTTGTCCTGAATGCGGGTAATCTCAAAAGGTCAGCTTTGGCCACAAAGCCCATGTCATGCTATGGGCAAATGGTCTGGCTCCTTTTATAAGCAAGGCCCACAGTTTGGCAACACAATAAATCGTGCTGCAATGTCCGAAAATTGGGTTAAAGGCAGAAGCATTTACTGAAATAAACTCACGGTGGAACACATTTGTCCAAACAATTGTGTCTGATTAGTTTACATGAGATGGGGCTTGATGCAGGTTATGTCATTGGTGTCTGGGTCAGTTTCATGGCACTTCCTATACAGGATCTTAGAATATCCTGAATTGGAAGGGACCCACAAGAATCAATGAGTACAATCCCTGGCCTCCACAGGACCTTGGAGGTTTTATTGTCTGTACCATTTTGTTCTGCATCTGCCCTTTACCCTCCATGTCACCAGCTCCCTTCAATCACAGGTCCCTTCAATTCTGTTTGCACCTTCTCTCTGCTATTTGCAGGTCTCTTCCTGCCTCAGATCTCAAGTCTTGTGTGTAGGTCCTTAATATGCTTGCCCAGACCCTCCTGCCACTGCTGCAAAGTCACACTGGAAATGGGAGCACAGCATAGATATTGTGTTGGCAGTGGGAGAAGGGAGCCTGGCAGAGATCACAAGATCCTGGGATGGGGGCAGCATTGAGGAGCCAATACATACTGACCAGCATGAGGTGTGAGAGCTCAGTCAAGTCAGCAGAGAGACAGCAAAATCTCATTCAAGTACTTGTCTCCATGCTCTGAACCCTCCTTCCTCAGCAAGCATCATTCCCATGCCACGCTGCCCTGCAGACTCACCCCAGTGCCCACTGTACGGCTGCAGGAGACACACAGCCCAGCCCTGACACCCATTCTACCTCTCTGCCCTTCCTCAGTTTCACACATATCTGTGAATTACACACCACTTCAGTTTCATTTTGACTTTTCCTCTCTGCACTTTGTTTTCAGATGGTCCCTGCAGTTTTCTTTGGCTCACCATGTGAACTTAGATAATTAATCACAGGTTAGAAGGGTCTGCAGGGAAGCTAGAGAAGCTGCAGGCTGGCATCACAGACCAGCAGGATTGCAGCACTGGGTTAGGAGATTACAGGCTACTGATTCAAAGGTGGCAAAACCATAATAAAATGGTCAAAGATCCTGGACTGAGACCTGAGAGAAAATTTCATGGCAAAGCATTATCCAACGAATGCAGAAATTTGTCCTGAATGTGGGTAATCTCAAGTCACAGTCAACAGCTAAAAGACTTTATCTGTCAAAACGGACGAAATCATCCTTTGCTATTTGGTCCTTCTAGTTCTCCTGCAATTGAATGACCTGCAGCTGGTCCAGTGAAAGTCTATGTTTTCTCTCAAGCAACACACTCTGATGGTTCTACCATCAGCCTTTTGTGAAGGGAATACCCACACAAAATCCCAACACGAAAGGTCTGATGCTTCATCATGTACAAGGTGTGCACACAGCACAGAAACAGAGCTTCCTCTGGAACAGGGAATCACAGATTGGCACATGCTGGCACAGGAATCACTATCCCATACACATGCTAATTCAGCAATGCCCATCTGAAGCAGATTATCTGTTCATGCCAGAGGTCAGTCCAGGCTAACCCACTCCCTGAGCCAACACCACAGACCAGAGTGCACACCCTGGAAGAGCAGCATGACTCTGTTAGAAAAAAGTACTTAAAAAAAATTAAAAATAACCAAAGAAAAGAAAAAAGTATTCTGCACTTCCACTGGGGATAGAATGAGAAGAAACTGCAAAAATGGAAACTTGGGTGAGACACTAGAAAAATAATTTCCAAGGAAAGTAAGGCCTCAGAATAGACTGCCTTAAAGAAGACTGAACTGCCATCCTCAGAGGATTCATATGAAAAGGTTTGAAAAAATCTCAATTGGGATGATACCATGTTCTCACTTGGGGAGAGAATCGAGTTGGATACTTACCATGCTTTCTTGCTGTCTCTTCCCTACACCATTCTTCCCTCCTCCCCAAAATTCTTTAACAGTCTACAGTCTAGTGCTTGCATAGAAATATGGCAGTAACTTTGTTTCTCCAAGTACACAATATTAACAGTCACTGTGTGGCACTTCGAGGACACTCAGGTACAGTAGCATGATACTCAAATGTTTTTTAATTAGAGTACTTCAGCTCTTCAGGAAGAAATACTGCAACTACTGGTGAAGGGAACAAGCCTCAGAGTTAACCAACTCTGATTGTAGCTAATAAAGGGCAGAGGGAAACATCAAGCTGTTTTTCACAATACCTTGATTTGGTGGTTTCTTAGTGAGGGGGGCAGATTGTATCAGGCAGAGTGAAATGGAGCAGAGGAAGTGGCAGAGAGGAGGTGGCTGTACTAAGGACAGGGATGGAGCAGCACAAAAGTTCACTCTTGCAAAAGGAAGAAGAGGTGTGAGAGAATTGTCAGAAGACCCGGAGCAGCAGAGTCTGTCCTCAGAGCAGTCAGTGACAGGTGGGCATGGACTTGCCCTGCTCCTGGATCTCACGGTCCCTCTCCTCAAGACAGAGCCTTCCCAGAACAGCTCCTTGCCCAGCCTTGGCTCTAGTACCTCTTCCTCTATCCATCCATCTTTCCAACCCTGACAGTACCTCCCAAGGCTCAGTAATTAACCAGGTCTTAAAGTGGGGAGGGAGAAACAAAGTATACTCGAGGCAATATACCTGACCAAACTTGGTTCAGTACATTCCTATTTCCTCAGCTGCATTTGGCATTGGGGAAAACAATCCCACTGCACAAACCTGTTGCTTTGTTTGCTTCAGGCACATTACAAAGTAATTAACTATTACCTTTCTCATGTCATGACTGCTTGGGAATGAGACTTCTGTTCTGTTGCCAAAATGATTTCTCCTTCACAAATTCAGTAAGCAGACATACAATTCTTTTACTAATGAAGAATAGTCCAAAAAACAAGAGATCAAAACTGCTTCTGCCCACATTCAAAAAGACTCAAAAACCAGAACTCTGAGGTTTTGTCGTATCTTTTTTTCCAAGCATTTTTTATTAAACAAATTACTCAGAACTTGGGTTTGGCTGAGCTCAAAAGATTATCTAGCACTGAAAAGACTATCTGGACAAGTAGGCTACCAAAAGCAAACAGTGTTATCAGTCAGGCACTCAGTTTAAAGAAACTGGCACTCCCCTTCAAAAGGTACATGTTCTTCCTTATCTCTTTAACACAGACCATCAAGGTTTTAGCTTCCACAGTGCCATTTTAGCACATGGCAGTGCCCTGTAGCTGAACAGAAAAGGAAAATGCTGAGATGTGAAAATGATTGAGCAGTTCCTGAAGCCTGCAGTGTGTGTATTCTAAACAATAAGACCTTAACTATAAGCAGTGTTAATTAAAAAAAATCTTGAATATTAGCACTTTACAGATACTATTTAAAAATGCTTCCCGTGGCTAACTATAAAGCTGGGTAAACAATAAAACCTTTTTACTATCAGGTTGTGTTAATTAAAAGAAAACCTTCAATACCAGCACTTTACAGATGCTATTTAAAAATGCTTCCTGTGGCTAACTATAAAGTTGGGTTTGCATAATGTCCAACAGTTTAGTGCAATCCATCATGTATGAAAAAATCATAATTCCTAGGCAAGAGAGAAAATTTATTGAAGACTGAATGAATTTCAATAACTTCCCTATTTCCATGATAGCCTACAATGAAAACCAATTGCATTCACAAATCATAATACCACTGGAACAAAAGAAAAATCTTGTATCTGCTTAGAGCTTTAAGTTACAAAGGATCTTATTTAACTTTGGTAGAGCTTATGCTTAGAAATAATGTATCTATGAACCCTGAAATATTTCTCAATTGCTGTCAGTGAAAAAACATGGTGTACACATTACTTTCTTTCCTATTAGTTAGTTCTATGAACATTGAGCTGAAAGGAGGCAACACATCCAGGTAACTTATCTGGATTGCAAAAATACTTAAAAGACTTAAAATTAAAGAATTCTTGCTCCTCATTCAATTCCTGTTTGACTGCAATTCCCTGAAGCTGACAAGGAAACACTGAGTTATATATTCTAGTTAAATCTCAAACCTGGGGTTTCAAAGAAGTAGGTTCTGCTAAGAAGGCCAGCTTCCAGGCCCAGCCACCCACACGTAACACCTGCAAGGACAGGACACACACCAGGTCTGGGCAATAAGCCCAGCTGACGACACAGGCTCTCTACAGCAACTTTTATCAGATACCATGTAGAACTTGAGAGCAGCAGAGCTAAAATGGATCTTGGAGAGACCTGGAGGAGAATATCAGGTAATTCTTGACAAGGGCTTTCCTGCCAGAAGCCCTAGCTCTCCTCCTAGACCCCAAATCTCATTCAGGCTCTGGACTGCACTTCTGGTGGGCAATCAGCAGAAGCAAGCACACAAACATCCAGGTCCTTTGCAAGGTTTAATCCTAAATCACTAAGAGAACTTTGCAGAACCAGAATCTAAAGTTTAATGCAAATTCTGTGCCTCAAGCATGAAAGCATTCTTTCCTGTTGCCTTAAAAAGGTTACATCTTGAAAAGTCAGTTTGTTACAAGCGGAGGACAAGACACTTGTTTTGGGCACTATCAGAAGGGCTATAGGTGCCTCTGACTGTGACAAGGCTTTTATCTAAAGTCCCATTTGCTGCTTTGAGGAGGGCAGTGGGGAGGGAATAGCCAGTAAAACTTTCATTAAGTTACATCCTTGTTTCAGGTCAAAGCCAAAGGAGTGCAATCTATGAGGACAAGACCCAAGAATATATTATTTTGCTGAAAGAACAAACACTAGACAAGTTTATTTAGAAAGCCACTGTGCTTTTAAACAATAATTTGAACTCTTTTGATGGCCATAAAAGGCTGAGAGTGCATTTTTACTGCCTTAATTGCATTGAGTGTTGGAAAACTCTGAAATCATACCATCTTAAGAGACAAGATCTCCAGAAAGTCCCCCTCTGTGCTGAACAAAACTTGCAAATTTGATTCCTTACATTGGTAAAAGGGAAATGCCTTACCATGCTCTGGGCTCTATCTTGCCATTGTCCAGGAGTGCCAAGGGTAGAAACAGAGGAACTTAACTCCCAAGAAAGAGTTGGAATGTGCCAAGGGAATTAAAAACATGCAATAATATGACCAAGTGCCAATGACAGAAAAGTGTGAAAGAAGAAACAAGTATGAAAAAGAACAGTTTGGAGAAAGGAGACAGGGTGAAGATCAGAAACAGTACATAATACATCCTAGGGAGGGCATTATAAACCAGTATTTAAATGAGAGAAATTTCATTTTTCTCTAAAAATCACCATCTGAATTTTAACAAACACATCAAACCTCACTATAAGACACTGCTGATGCTGGCCGTCTGCTCTACTCAGCTGACAGAAGCCACCACTGCCACCTCAGGATGTGTTCATCTGTCAGCTGCTTCAGATTCCAGTCGGTGCCTCAGCTGAAAGCCGGGGCAGGGCGGGGGCGTCACACTTTGCCACGGAACACACGGGGAGATGGCAGCTCTGCCGTGGGTTTGGTCACCTGAAACGAGAGGCAGTGAAACTGCAGCAGCTGCTGAGTGCAAGCGGAATCTTCACACTTGACAGCAAAATTCCACAAGTACTCCCCCCTACGGCTCTACTTAAACCCTTAATGGCAAATGCTACTCATAGAAAAATCAAACAACATACAAAATATAAAACTAGAAAACAAAACAGGATGACCACTCTTCTTCTTTATGTTGAAACTGTGCAAAGAACAGTAAGGAAAAACTCTATTAAATATAAAAGGGCAGTTACCTCCAAGACTTCTGCAAATCCATGATCTGACTTCCTGCCTTACACTTGCTCTAATGTTTAGTGGTTAGTACAAGTTCAAATACTTGTATGTTTGTTTAGCAGGAATGAAGCACATTTTATTTGGTTCTATTATTTTGTGAGAATCTGAAACAGAATTAACTAGTAATAAAAAGCCCCATAGAATTCTAATTGTTTGGAAAATACCTTCTTTGTCACCAAAGGATTAACCTTTTTTTCAGACTAGGGAAGCAAGCTAAAATAAGGTTTTCCAAACTCCACAGGATTTCTTTGGTGTTTAACGAAGTACTAGAAGTAGCACTTTGTGTAATTGACAAGGTGGTGTTCAGTCAAAGGTTGGACTCGATGATCTCACAGACCTTTTCCTACCTAATTCCTGCTGTGATTCTGCCTGGGATTGTCCCTGAGAAATTCTGTATGCGGCTCAAGTCATGACACTCAGCTGGCAATTTTCCAAAGGCACGCTTGGAACGCGGCCTCACACCCCCTCCCCAAAGTGCCCGGGCTGAGGGCGGTCCCCTCACTCCCCCACCCACAGAGCTGCAAAAAGACACCCACTCAGCTCCCACGCCCTTCAACCGACAGCACAACTTCTTCGCACAACACACCAGCGATAAAGAACGCCAATTTAAGGCCGACCAGAGGGCGCCTAAACGCTGGACGCCGATTTATTACCGGCCAGTGACAACTTTCCCCCGGGAGCCGCAGCCGCTCCAACCTCCTCCTCCGCCCCCCCCCGAGCACGCGCGGCGGACGCATTAGCCACACGCCCCCTTCCGTGAGCGGGCGCGCGGCCGGCCAGCGGCGGGGTGGGGGCGGCGGGGCTCTCGACAGCCGCTAACGCCCGCCCCGTGCCGGCCGTTGGCCCGACCGCGCGCAACGCGCCCTCCCGCCCGCCCGCGCAACATGTGCGATCCCGCCCGCGCGTGCGCTCTGCCGCGGGCCCCGCCCCCGCACTCGACGCCGCCACCGTGACGCCGGGCCGGGCAGGCGCACGTTCGCGCGGTCCCGCCCCCCCCGCCCCGCCCCGCCTCGGCGCACGCGCTGCCAGCCGCCGCCGCGCGCCGGCTGCCGTGCGTTGTCCCCACCCCCGCTCGCAGGTGCGCGTGCGCGGTGCGGTGCGTGGGCGCGGCACGCCGCGGGGGGCGGGGGGCGGGGCGGGTATATATAGAAGCGCGGCCGGGGCGGCGGCCGCCCCCCTTGTAACCCGCCGCCACGTCGGAGCTGTGTGCGAGTGCGTGTGCTCAGGACCATCGGACACGCCGCCCGGCACCGCAGCACATTATACTAAAAAAAAATATTAAAAAAAGCCAAAAAAAAATCCAAAAATATTAAAAACCTTTTAAAAAACATAATACTCCTTCCTCATCCAACCTTCCAAACAACCTTCTGCAAACGGCGGTTTGATTATAAAAATAACCGGTGAAGCGCAAGTCCCCGGACCCGCGCAGCCGAGGGAGAAACAAAGAGGAGCCCGACCCCGCCCGAGCGCAGCACCCGACGCCCGCCGCCGCTCCAACCCGGCCCGCACGGAGCGCCACCCGATCCCCGCACGCCATCCGCCGACGGCCGTGAGTACGAGCGCCCCAGCACCGCCTCCGACGGGCCCCGATCGCACGACCGCCGCGGCCTCCGCCTCGTCAGCGCCCCCCCCGCGCCGGGAGACGGCGGCAGGATGAAACCCAGCGCCACAGTACCCATGGCTCGCTCTGTGGGGACCGCACCCCGACGTGACGAGGCCAGCTCTACGAGAAGTTCAGCACCGCCGGGCCCTATCCCTCTCCGCGTCTGCGGGACATGATCAACCCGCCGCTCGAGTAGGATACGACTATGGACAACTTCCAGCAGCCCGCCGACGTTGAGTGCCGGGGCCGCGGGAGCGCCGGACCGTTTGCCCCGGCCCCCCGCCCCGGCCGCGCCCCCGGCATCCATTTGGCCGCCCGGGAGGGGCGGACCCGGCGGGGCGGCGGGGGAGGTGGAAGTTGGCGGCGGGGCCCGCGCTCACACGCGGCCCGGTGACGCCCGCGCCTCGTGGAGGGCGGAGACGCGGGGGGGGAGGCGATTCCGGATCGAGAGCGGCGCGGCGCCCCGGCGATGGGGCGGGGGAGCCCCGAGAGCCAGGCGGGCGCTGCCCCCGATCGGGGACGGGGACTGTGGCATAGTGGGCGGGCGGCTCTTCACGTCGTCCGAGAATGAAGGTTTAGCTTGAGGGAAAACATCGCAGTCATAGGCACCTTTAATAACCGCGCAGGAGCTGGATGGGTGTGTGTTGTGATGTGCGTGGTTAAGGGCCGGGAAGAAGGAAGAGGCGCACCGGCGTGCCTGGGTAGTTTCACAGCCGTCCAGGCCGAAGCGTTTGTTAAAACACCATGGCAGGTCTGTCACCTGGCAGGGAGGGCATGAAATAAAGGGCTCCTTGCTGTTCTTTCTCTTGTAGGGAGAGCCCGGCTCTGCCTCTCACCCGTGTCTCTCGCGTGAAATTGTCTGGACAATTTTTCCCGAGTCGCGTTTTATGAAAACTTGGTTATTCACCGAAGTGTTGCTGCTTTCGAAAGTTATACGGTAAAGAAACTTTCTCTGTAGTTTGGTCATGTTGTGGGATCCGATTGGAGGCTGTTACTAAAGGAACCGAAAGCGACTGGTTTCTAAGTTTCGTGGAGTCCAATTAAAAAAAAAAAAAGGTAATGGCCAATAGAAGGATGTGATTTCAAATACGTAAGGTAAACTTTCTATATAATTGGCTTATTTCAAGCATATGAAACTAGATCACTTAAATTACCGACGTTTCAAGCAATTAGATTGAACTGCTCTCAGAATGAGCTTAGCATACAGCTGTTATCAGATCAGACGTTGGTGTATCGAGTATCTGTATGTAAGTCAGGTCAAGGTTACTGTCTCATCTTCTTAAATAGGCAAATACCACTGTATCAGCTCTCTCAGTTCAGAGAGCTTTGATTATTGCATTATTAGGGATGAGAGGATTTGATGCTTGTTTGTCATACTTGATTTCATAAATAAAAAATATCTGGTACAGTTCTCAGAACATAAGGGGTTAGCACAGTTGGATCAGTCGCAATCTAATAATGTAAGGCAGAAGGTGAGGTGATCAAATGTACTGTTCTCTTTAATATTGAAAGAATTCCATAAGGGCTGTCTTTTATCATGTCATTAGTGAGCAACCAGTGCATTTGTGAATTGGTTTTTTGTAAAGTGTTTAAATGTGGGATACAAATACAGCTTTTTTACAGAGCAGGTGCTTAATTCAGGTTTTAACTATGCCTCTTAGAAAAGATTGCTGTTACCCAGATTTTAAGTGTTCAGCTTTGGGACGACCCACTATTTTAGTCTTATAACTAGTCAGTTCAGCTAGAAGTATCCTTCTCTTATCACACCTGCAATCTGGCAATACCGGGTCAGAAGGCAGTGATTGAAGCACCTTCAATGGTATTGCGAGATTATACTTTTTCAGGATTTTCAGAATTTTGTTCTGGCAAATACCTAGAAAGCATTTGCTGGGCGGCTTTTTTTAGGTCATTATGTCCATTACGACACCTTGAAGTAGGATTTTGAGGATGAAATGGTTATCTTACAATCATTCTGGTTTTATTTTGACAAACTAGTTACCTAAAAGTTGGTTTAGCCAAAGTTTTTTGCTAATCTCAGGCTATTAAAAAGCTAGTAACAAAACTACCTTGGGTTTTGCAAAATAGCTTTGAAGGTGGCCTTAACATCAACAGCTGTCTGTAAATGAGGGTCTCAAAGTCTTCCTACAACTAATTAGGCCTGAGAACACATGTGTGAGGTTATGCACCCATTCAGAGTTGTGCTTTCCTGAATTTGAGTCCTAGTCTGGAGTAAACCTCGGCAATTTTGGTCATCACTGAAATAGATCTTCTTGAGTAATCTAAAACTGTATCAGGTCCTTTGGATTTTAGAATGTTGTGTCCAGATGTTTTTGTTTTCATATCTGTTGCTGTTCCCTTTAGCACAGGTTGCATTAAGTGTATAGTTGAGTGATTTTTGAATTGTTTTAAAGTGGACCGGTCCAGTTGCCACGACTAAAATGGGAGATGGTGAGTCATTCAGTGAGAGCTCAGCAGAATCAGCAGACGTACCGACCGGGTAGGTGTGTCCCTTGTAAAACAGTCGCGCTGCTGAAATTAGCGCTGCCTCCTGTAACCGCAAGCTTTGACTGAAAAGTAATGAAGTGAGCAGTTTCACTCGGGAATTTCAGATGAGAGGGGCTTGGAAGTGTTTAGACACGAAAGACCAGTTACAGTTCGCGATGCACTTACAGCTTACACAGCTTTCATCTGACAGTAGATATTTGAGGGTTTCTTACGATAGTGTCAGGAAGAGAACGGCATCATCTCCTTTGATGTGGGTTGCAAAAAACATTTATGATGACCAACAAGTCGGTGTCCAATGTAAAATCCTCAGCTTCCGACACCACATTAACGCGCACCTATGTCTGTGATTTCGTTCAGAGTTGGATTTTGGACGACACCCCTCTAGCCAGGGGTCCTTTTGGTCCTTAAGAATGGAAAGGGAAAGGACTACAAATC